>JAGIQG010000023.1:42725164-43282096 GCA_024679065.1 Sphyrna mokarran
GGAATGCATAGCCTGCATTCTGTATCCCATCCAATATTACGTCCCATCACTCCTGCACTAGTCAAGTACTCTGTAATAGTAGAGTACTACACCAGCTCCAAATCCTCCAATTCTTCAAAAAATTACAATCCATCAGTTAAATCCTTTAATAATTTCACCTCCTTAGTTCTATACTACTTCTAGTTCTACACTCCCATATCACCCTGACACCTCCTGCCTCTTGGATCTTTACTTTGTGGTAGCATATCATAGAGTCCCCCAAATGGTTTATTCTTGGATCCCATTCTCAACTACTTATTGCCCTTTTGGCTTCACTCTTGTAGAGCTTCGATTCCCGGCTTGGGTTACTACGTGGAGTTGCACATTTTCCCTGTGTCTGCATGGCTTTCCTGAGTGCTTCAGTTTCCTTCCACATTCTGAAAGACAAGTTGGTTAGGTACAGTGAGCTGAACAGGTGCCGTACTGTGGCGACTAGGGGAATTTCACAGGAACTTCACTGCAATGTTAATGTACGTCTTGTGACTAATAAATAAACTTTAACTTTACATAGCCACCAAGCCACTGTGTGGATTTTCCCTTTCTTTTTCACTTCCCACATGTTTAAATCTGTCCCTAAAACCACAACATCTATCTTTATTTGATTTACCTTGCAATATTTATCTATGTGAAAGGCATTGAACAAGTTACCGTGCTAAATAATAAAAATTTAAACACTCACATTTAGGGCTTGCACTGAGAACCATTTCCAAACTTGTTTAACATTAGTTCTTTCAAAATAACTGCTCATAAAAATAAACTGTAATAACTTAATTCACAAAAAAGGACCCTGCTCAGAATAATCCATGTGTCAGCTTTCACTTCAACTGTATTTATGGTCTGTTATGGACTTGCAACAAATCTACCAGAACACCTCACATGTGTTTTACTGTCAAAATTACTTTAGAAGTTGATTGCATGGTTAAGCTTGATCTAGTGTTTTGTACAAATTACTGTTACTGATAGCCTGGGGTATTTGTGCAGTAATCTTTCAGTATAAAAAGAGAAGAAGCTTGTATGATGTTTTGTTTCATACACTGTGAATGACTAATATTTGCATCAATCATAATAATAGGCATACCTGATTTTCATAGAAGTTTCACAGAAGTCTCACAGAATCCTTACAGTGAAAAAGGCCATTCAGCCCATTGAGCCTGCAGCGCCAACAAAACCACTCAGGCTTTATCCCCATAACCCCATGTATTTATTCTACTAATTCCCCAACACCAAGGGATTATTTAGCATGGCCAATCAACTTAATCCACGCATCTTTGAGATGTGAGAGGAAACCAGAACAACTAGAGGAAACCCACACAGACATGGACAAAATATGCTAACTCCACACAGACAGACAATCACTTGAGGCCAGAATTGAACCCGGATCCCTGGCACCGTGAGGCAGCAGTGCTAACCACTGTGCCACAATGCTGAGAGCTTGGTAACTTGGGGTGTTTAGCCAACGCTCATTGCATTAACTCAATTACTAATAGTATCTATATTTTGCTGCTCTAAAATTTTTCTCCTCAAATTGTGTGCTTGGCTATTAGGGAGTTGTTCAGATTACTTTAACAACTTGTGCAACTTTCTTTCCCCACCAGTGAATTAGGAGTCACAAAGCAAATAAAAGAATTACCTGCATTTTGCAAACTGCATATAAGAACCATATGATTTTAACTCGGATTTTCTGCAAACTATTAAAGTAATTTACTCCCAAAGTATAGATAAACATTTCGGATGAGATTTTCCAGCCATTCAGGCAAGTGGGATCTTCTGGTCCCAATGATGGCACATTCCCAACACGAGTTTCACGGCAGTGAAGAGTTCATTCAACAGAAAATCACGTTAATAGCAGGACTAGAAGATGCCCCCACCAGTCAATGAAATATGCTGGTGGGTTGCCCCCACACCATATTTTAGTAAAAGTTTTTGAATGTGTTTTCTCCCCCCAAAAAATATTACCATTAAAAAGCAATGAGGACAAAAAAAATAAACCAATCTACATAGGCTTTCCTTCCATGACTCTATTTAAAAGGATCTTAAATGTGCAACTCTTTTTTTTTAAAAACAACATATCTTCAGGGTTTTAATTTTACAAGAACTAGGTGGCTGTATGATAATCCAATGTAATGGAAAGTACAAGACCACTCAAAACTCTGACCTCAAAACATACTTGCTCAAACAAACACTGCATACAGGATGAAGTGTTGCAAACACAGACTTTCCTGCATGACTCAGACGTATAAGCTTCATTTCCAGTCATCACCATATTGGTCATCTACTCAAAAAAACCCTGAAAATTGAACACATCTGCAATTGATTGCCTTGGGTTACAAGTATGTCACTCATATGCCCTCTAATACTTAGTTATATGGTAGAACATCTCAATGCAAATAATGTAATGAACCACAGCCTCTATGTACAATGACACCTGCCTAAAACAGAGCTAGTAAAATTTTAGTCCTATTCGTTTTTAGTTAAAAATTTGAATAATTGTGTTCATCAAAAAATTTACAAATGAAATGTGTATTTAGGAGAGATATGAAATTACTATAACTTTGTCACATATTTACAGAAAGCACCCAAATTACTTCTAAACATTTTTTCTAAACTGTAAAAGACTGCTTAGCTAAGCAATAAGACCACCATTTTACACAGAAATTTCCACATGAAGCTTTTTTTTTACAAACGTGCTATTTGAGGAATCGAATCTAAACCTAATATAAATGCAAATTGTACTCCTGGCTTATTACAAAAAAGTAACACGATGACATCTTTAATACCAACCTAAAGGAACAACAATCACATATAGCCTCAGTTTATCATTTCAACTAATGGGAATTGCCTTCAATAATTTAACACTCCTTTAGTATCATACTGAAATCTCACATTCAAGAATTGGGCTTGGACATAGATTTTCTGACATAGTTACCACCAACGCTAAACTGACATTTACCTAATGAGAAAACTCTGGCCCGTTTGGCTGTCTAACAACAATTACCTTTAAAAATATAATTCATCGCGTTCAGCACTTGAAATATTTTGACAGGAAAGAAAGCATTATAAATGAAAGTTTTTGTTTCATGATGTAGGCAGGGGTCTGGCCAAATGCAAATATACAGAAGTAAGGCCACTCATCAACCTCAGTATTGCAATGGCTCAGTTAATGTAGTTCCCACTACTTTCGATAGCTCCCAAACATGCTATAAGGCAAATCCGGCAGGAACAGACTGTTTATCGTCACTGCAAATTTGAAGATAATTTTGCTATTAAACTTTCAAATGATACAACTTGTGCAAAGTCATGATTGATACTTCGTGAATATAGCCAGGACCTTCGTCAGCGTTAGAAAGATTTCTACAGGTTAACAATTCCAAAGCACATGGATGTCTACAGTCAGAAAATGGCAACCCATCATCAGAACATATCAACTGCCTTAAATACCTCTTGCAACATAAAAAGTAGCAATACTGCTGCACCGAGATATTCAGGACTAAGTTAAGGCACTCAAAACGTAACAGATTTCCAATTTGTAATAATTCTTGTTTCATGTGGCTACTGATTCAGAAGCACAATTCTGTGCCACTCACTGAACTAAATCAATATATGCGCATTTGTACTGTGAACTTATATTCTCTGTTCATACAGGAGGAGAAGTTTAACCTTGCTCTTGCTAAACATTTAACTACTGACTTTTCCAGAGGTTGAGATAGGGGTGAAATAACTAACACTGGATTGCAACAGACAAGAAATCTCTAGAAAAATTAGCTTATCATTATTATATTGTAGCATTAAACTACCTCAGCTTAGATAAAATCATGGATCAAATCTTGGATATGTATCTTTTTTAATTGATTAAGTATTCAGGGACATTTACCAACTCCTCCATAAGGTTAACACTGAAACTTTTCACAAATACAACAGACTATAGGGTACATTTAGTTTGTATCAATGTTCACCCTCCACAAGGTCAAACTGTTCTAATCATATTTATCCACTTTATTCTCATATCCGTTAACTTCTTATCCTTCATCCGCATAGTCAATCTAATCTTCCATATTCAAAGCTCTGTCTGAATCAGTAACTTTGGAAATTAATTTCCCAACTGCACAACACCATGTAAAGAAGCTTTTTTTTGATTGATTTAAAATCTAATACATTCAATTTGGATTCCACTATTCCTGTTCCTGACCTATTAACAATGGGAAACAATGTAAATACATGGATACACATCTATTCAACATTTGCCTTTCATAATGCAAAAACGGCTATTGTATTAGCCTGCAATTTACATTGTTACAAATTACCTAGTCCTGGGTGTAGAGGGCAAAATTTCCAAATACAAAACTTGTCAGGCTTTAAGTTATCAGAATAGGCAACCATTCAGATAAAATTTAATACACTGAAGTGATACATTGCAAGAGCAAGGAAAGGGCAATATAAAATAAGGTTAACAATTCTAAAGGCAGTGCAGGAGCAGAGCGCTCTGAGATATATGCGCACAAATTGTCCAAAGATTGAAAATGTGATTAATAAGGCATATGAGATCCAGGGCTTTATAAAGAGTAAAAAGCAAACAAGTTATGGTGAATCTTTACAAATCACTGGTATGGCCTCAACTAAAATATTGTGTCCAATTTTGGACCTCATGATGTAATGAATATGACGACATTGAAGAAGGTGCAGAAAAGACATATGAGACAACTCAATTACCAAAATAGATTGAAGAAGCTGAACTGTTCTCTTTGGGGAACATAAAGAGGCAATTTGATCAAGATGTTCACAATTTGAAGGGCTGAGCAGAGCGGATAGGGAGGATTTGTTCTCGTTTGCAGAAAGGTCAAGAACTGAAGAATACCAATTAGGTTAACTGGCAAAAAAACTAATGATGACAAGGGGAAAAATATTTTTAAAAAATACACAGCAGCTGGTTTGGATCTTAACATGCTGCATGAAAATGTGGTGGAGACAGATTCAAATCATGGCTTTCAAAAGAAAGAGAAAAAAACTTACAGGGCCGAGGAAAAGGTTAGGGGATTGGGACTAGCCAAACTGCTCTTAAAGAACTGGCCCAAATATGACGAACAGAACTTCCTCCTTCTATGCTGTAACCATCCTATGATTTTATGAGACTAACTTTGAAGCATCTATATTGTTGTATTTCCTCGTACCAGGCAACAGTCAATGAATCTGTGTTGTATTCTTTTTAAAGCATAGATACCCTTATTGAATTTGGTAGAAAGAATATGACAATAAAATAAGACTCCATATTTATAAGCTACAATATATTAATCAAATCATATTAATTCATCACAGTTGAAACCAAATATTTATCTCATTCTGAAGTTCATACAGCATCCAACAATGAATGCTTCAAGGTCAGCTTTTTTTTTATACTCAAGTTTGAAAATAGATAATGCAGTAACTTCTCTACATAAGAAATATGAGTAAATTGGTACATTTTTGCTTACAGAAAACTTCACTCCACAACACTTACATTGTAGGATAAAATGATCATACTTGGCTAAAAACAATTAAAAAAAACAAATACTTCCCCAGGCAAACATGATGGATAGCATGAATGAACAAAAAAATATCCAAAATTTAGTCAAACAATATATTTTATAAAGCATTTCATGGTTGAACCTTGAGCAGCATACATACATTTTACTTAATTATGCTGGGGAAGGTAAGGATATCAATTGTGTGAACATGAAAAAAAATACAACTGGAGACACCAAGTACTTTCCTTCGCTTCTGCCTCCCTCCCCACGCCTGACACGATTTGTAACATGAACCAGTGAACACACTGTACACTTCAGGCTATTATCTTGAACATGCTGCAACTTAGTACATTTTTGAAATAGAAGTCACACAATGGGTGCCTCCAATTGGACTATAATCCTGATAAAACACATCCACTGAACAACCTAATCCTTTACAAACACACAGCCAGTTTCACATAAAAATGGGAACAATACATGCAAACACTGTTCACTATTCACTATTTTCACTTCCGTTTGTACAGACTGCAGAACCCCCTAAAAATAAACTGAATCGTAAAGTTTGCACCCCATACAGAACAACATTTTAGAATAGAAAATGCATTGGAGGTTATTTTCCCTCTGCTGACAGAGAGAACCCAACTACAGAATTAAATCAGTCATTGTATCTTAACTGCACAGAAAGTGTGGTTTACATGTAGATGATGTGGAAAACAATTCTCTTCACTGTTAAAGTGCTTAACTATCCTTTGATTTTCCCATCTCCCTTCTTTTCGGATCAAAGTGCAGATTTCTGTACGTAGCAACTGCACCGCAAAGTGTGTGTGTGTGTTGGGGGTTTGGCACAGGTGGGGTGTAAGAAGTACACAGATCTCTATAAAAACCTGGAGGAGCTCAAGAGAAAAATACCAGATGAGTACGATGACACAATTGTTATATTCAACACAAGGGAGGCATTGCTGAGTGGGAGCAGAGCAGAAAAACTTTTGGAAAATCATATCGAAATCAAATAGCCACCAAGCATACCCACAGATGACTGAAACACTACTACAAAAATGTCGCAATTGGCCATTTTTTTTTTGCAAAATAAAACCTATTATTGAACCCAAAATGGTATTCCTTGGCTAAAAATTAGTTCCAGTCTTATCTAATATGGTTAGTACAATGACAGTCTAATGAGCTGCGTATTAGCTTGTTGATCAAGCAGACTAGCGAGTAAACACAATTGTTCCTGCTCAAAACAGTATTTAAAAACTATAACTGAATTTGAAATAGGTATGATAATATTCAACAATTTTTGCCTGACATTTGTAACTTTCAGCATGTAAATCTGGATGTTTTAAGTGGGGGAGACTGTACTTGTTTGGTCAACAATATTTTTCTTACTCAACAACTATTTTCACTTCTATTTACTTCTTCCACTAATAAGGTCTTAAGTTTGATCTGAACATTCCTCATTCTGAAGTCACCCAACCAAAAGGCAGATTGGAGAATTGCTGATGTAAAATTTCATCTCCAACCCACATTCTTTTAGAATATACTTTGCCTATGGGAGCATTGGATAAAATGAATTTATGTGGTGGGATGAAAATTAGACAAGAACGTGAACACAGCTTAGGCTTTAAATTAGTGGCATCGCGGCTGGGGAACAAGGGTTTTAATGCAAGTCATGACCTCCACAATGCACCCCAACATATAAAATCCTCCTTTGTACTTGACATTAAATTTAGTTTAATTTTTGAATTATTACCACAATGAATGCTCTAAACCGATGAGAAGAATTAGAAACTATATACCTACCTGTAATACCGAGACTGCAAATATGTGGAACAGACTGCTTTTAAAACATGACTGGCTGAACCAAAGTCTATGACCTTCACCCTATAGGGTTGACGGGTCGGATCCACCAACATAATGTTCTCTGGTTTCAGATCTGCATGAATTAGGCCAAGGCTCTTTAGTTTCATTAAGGCTGTGGCCACCTGCTGCAGGATGGGTCGTATATACTTCAAGGGCAAAGGGCTGAACTTGTTCTGTTTGAGGAAGTCATACAGGTTCTGTTCCAGCATCTCAAACACCAAACATGTATGATTTTTATGTTGAAAGCACTCATAGGAGCGTACAAAGTTGTAATCATCAGCATTCTCCGTGCTCAAGCGATTTAAAATGCTCACTTCAATCTGCCCTTGACGTGCATACGAGGGGTGGTTTTTCAAGATCTTAATCGCTACAATTTCATTGGTGCCCCTTTTCCAGCATTTGACCACCTGCCCAAACGTACCACGGCCAAGAAACTCCAATACCTCATAACTACTGATCACGGAACAAAGTATTTCATGTTGTACCAGCTGATAATCCCCTTCATTGGTGGAACTGCCATTCTTTGAAGTTACTGTTGATGTGGTGGTGGCAGTTGTTCCCACCGCAGTCCTACCAGTGTTGTTCTGAAGCATTGGAGGTGGGTGTTCCTCAATTATTTGCACACTGCCACTGCTTTCAATCTCCTCACTCTTTCTCTTCAGTCCACATTTTTGATAGGTATCCAATAGCGTGACAGTGCTTCTGCGTGTCAAACTCTGCACTCCGTTGGATGACCCCACGGACAAGGCTGTCGTACAGGCCCCACTGTCGGCACTCGTAACTGGGATTAACCCAGAGTTGGTGGTGAGGTGTAAATTCTGTTCATAAACCACGATGCTGCTTGGTGCCTGATGAGGCAGATTTGTCTGCCCTTGAGTCACTGAAGGATTTCTGCTCTGATTGCAATGTTTTGTGGTGCAGCCTTGTCCTGTTGCATCCCAGTTGATGGGTTCCACTTTCAATTTCTTCACGCTGCAAAAGGCACTGGACTTTACTGACATTGGTGTAAACACTTGAAGTTGTGAGGCCATACCTGTCAGTCAAAAAACAGGCAACGAGTTTATAAATCCTCCATAGCTAGACACCAGCTGTATTTATGCACAAAACTGTAGATATTACAACACACAGTCAAAGATCTTAATGAATACATCTCAGAAAATTAACATTTTCAAAATTTTCTTTCTGGTTACAAGCAAGCTGTGGACCAGACAAAACAGTTAATTTACATATGTTTATTCCAAAGATGAACAGAATCGAAGTGTTCACAGTACTGATTGATAACTGAAGTGAAATTCTCAAATGCATTCCCAAAGTTAACCAAAGTAGTTTTATCAGTGGACTTTTCCAAAAACTTCAAATGGAAGTAAAAGATTTAAATATATTCAGTACTAAATAACTTAGCAAATGAATTTTGTTTCCAGAAGTTTGTAAATCAAAAAAGCTCCTTCAAAGAACCAAGAATAACTCTGTCAATGAAATATGTAGCAGTGCTATCCATTAGGTCAAAAATAAATGCATATGTATAGATTTCATTAATATGAGTTACTTGCAAAAATCAGAATGCAAACTGACCATTTTTTAAAAATTCAAATGCAACTATCATACAAATATCACCATCTAAAAGTAAATGTACGAATGTAGTATTAAGTTACAGAAACCAAAATATCTGATATTTGACCTCTATATGGAGTTCTCAGCTAAGGGCAGGTAGCTGATAGGTCAGTCCAATTGGTCTCAGTGCACTGAACCAAGAACAGATGGAATTTTAAAAAATGTACTGACTCCACCATCTTGTATTCTACTGACAATCATTGCTTAAGTTCACAGATGAAGATGGTTATTTGGTTGAGGTGTCATTACCCTGTCAGCACTTACTGAGTCATAACTCTGCTAAGGAATACTGTTCCAGCTATGAGAAAACCATATAAAATGGTAGGAGAAAAGAAATTAACTTTTGCTATTTAGTGTCATATGCACTGTGTAAGTAGGAAAGTAGGATCTGAGCAACACTGAACTTGTTGATTATAAGTTGCAGAAAAGATGCAATGAACTTCAGCATCTTGGGCAGGGGTTAACACTCCCAATGGCTCCATCTGGAAAGGGCATACGTGTAAATGTTAAGATCATGTCCAATATGATGCTGTCTCCCCTCTTCCATTACTCGAGATGCACACAGAGTTGGTGAAAATGGAAGGATGCCAAATCCTATGGAACCATATTTACGTAATAGAAATGTTTTTTGCACGTACAGAAATGTGTTGCTGCTTTTAAGAAATGCATTTGGTTACGACCTTCCCCACTGCAAAGCACACATTTGCTATTCCTTCATTCTAGTAACTCAAGATTGCAATAATCTAACCTACGGTAAACATGTACTGAGTCATTATACTTTAGCGTCATTTCCATTGACAATGCATCTACAACACATCCTCAGCATCAGAACATGATGCAGTCAGTGTAAATGCAACTGCATCTAATAAGATGAAAAAACAAACCAGAGAATTATAGTTCCAATCCACTTCATTTTGAAATCAGTTCTGGTCTTCATGTCTAATCTAAGCATGTTAACTTGGAGTGACTTCGATATGCACTTTTTAAATGAAAAAAAAAAGCAATAACAAAATCTGTTCAAAACTCAAATTTACATATAATCATATTCAAAGATCCAATATTAGAGGGGGAATAAAGTTGCAAATCCCATTGGGCTTGTTAGCTTCTGACAGGAAAAAGGCAGTTTTGATGGCCAGATTGTGTGTATCCCCTGAATGGGATGATTTAAAAGGGGAGTGCATGCATATTAGGAGGCCTGCAAAAAGAAAATTATTATTAGTAAGAAACCTTTTATGTACATTAGGCAGAATTAACAGCGCAGCACAAAAACTTACTTGATTTGTTCAGGATAGTTTCCTAAAAGCAGTGCGTCTTCAACCTGACGATTTTCAATAACAAATCAAAAATAGTTAACAATTGAGCAGTGAATAGCCACATGGGCAACAGTGACCACATACAAGTGAATTTATCAAGTTTAATGGGATAGAAAGGATAAGTAAACTTTGGCATTTGAAAGTCTGCAGAAGATTAATCCTGAAGGAATGACAAAGTACAACTAATATAGCGTGTGAAAAACGTAGTAAATTTATAGATCAAAAGTAAAAGCAACTTGTGGATTACAAATCAAGTCCATGCTTCTGAAATGCAAAATGTGAACTTCAGAGTAACACAACCACATTCTAAAAATTTTGTTAGGTTTGTATTAAACAAAAGGAACTTATACAAGGTTGAAAAATGACAGGAATAAAGATTGGGAGGATTACAGAAAGCAACATAAAAAGCTATATAAGGGGACAAATTAAAAAAGCTTGCAAGTGTTATCAAAGCCGAGTTTCTTTTTATTGCAGAATAAAATGAGAGAGATGGGTGCAATAAAAATAGATTTAGATAAAAGCAACATTGAGCCTATGCCGCTTTTAGTTTGCCCTGGAATATATAGCTTTCCTAAGTGAGGTGAGGCAGAGAATCTGCATGTGAAGTAGGTACAAGCCTGCAGTGATATTAACGCTCATGGAGGAAAATTCTTGTCTTTCCAGTCCCCTGGACTTTCATTGTGAGGCTGGAGATAATAGACTATTTCAAAATGCCACCAGCAGGTTGTAACTAGATGGACTCTGCCAGGGGTGGGCCTGCACTTGGTACCCTCTGCTTGTATTGCGTAGGACAAGGAATGGTGCAGTGCATTTCAAGAGTGCTGGAGGAGGATGGTGAGTTAGAAAAATGAACCCCATAACATTCAAATAATTTCAGGAATAGTATGATTAGAAGGCAGTTACTGTGACCTTTTACTCAAAAAAAAAAGGGACACACCAAGCTATTATAAATTAGGTTAAAAATCACCATAATAAATTACTTTGGAAGTTTCTATAACACATCATCGGGGAAAAATGAGCACACTGGTTAGGGGGCGCCATTCTAACTAATGAGTTTTTTTTGACAACAACTGAGGCGACAGATAAACGGAAATATGTGTTTATGAATTATTTTAGACACGGTTGCATACAAAATTAAAACTGAAGTTGAAGTTCAAAGAATTTGGTAGCTGTGCATAGGGGATAGTCTAGGCAGGCTGAAATGAAAAAGGACATTCTTGTACTGAAAATACGCAACAAGAGGACACAACCTTTCAATGTGGGTTAAGCCAATTAAAAGTTAACCCACAAAAACTTGACCAAAAAAGGACATTAATAATGTGAAACACTTCACTCAGCACCATCCTGGATTTTCCAAGACTGTCCTAAGTCCTGACTTCCTGAGATGCATTTTGTCACGGAATTCAACTGCACTGACTAGTCTTTGTGTTTGCATGTTTGCACATGCTTTAACCAGGCTTTCGTGTGTGCATGTGCCATTTTCAGGAAGTGTTGCGATTTATGCTCGGGGGTTATCAGCACGTGACCAGGGTGGATTACATTACCAAACTTGCACTGGTTCACAACGTGTGGTAGATCCCTCTGTCTTTCCTTAATCCTGCCAAATTACAGGTTAACAAATCACCATCCTACACACCACCACTTTCCCCCAACGACTCCCATCTCTGTTACGTTGGCCAAGAGTTTGCCATCTTGGCATACTCTGAAAGGCACAAAACTGGAACAAAGGATTGCCATGGCTAGTTAAATTAGTAGATCCAAATGGCCTAATTCAACTCCTAAGCTTAAGTTTATTTATTAGTGTCACAAGTAGGCTTACATTAACACTGCAATGAAGTAACTGTGAAAATCACCTTCACCGAACTTGACAGTTTTAATTTAAAAATTTCTCCTAAAGCTTTGCAGTATCCAAGCTTTTTCCCCCCTGTAAGCCAGAGCAATTTAAAGATGAAATTATAATATTCAAATCAATGTGCCCATTAATTCACATATATCACTAGCTTCAAATACTAACATATGCTTATGTTTCACTTAAGATTTATCTACCAGGAGGACTTCCTGTACTACCAGAGGTAAGAATCACACTTTGGACATCCACACATTAACTTGCCAAGTGCTTATTAACCAAGTGTGTATTTTCAGCATGTTCTGTTCTTATTTCAAACATTCAACAGACATTAGATCTTGCAATTTTTCAGATATTGAATACACGTGTTATACTTAAAAAGTCAACCTGGCTCAAGGGGTCCAAAAAAAATACCTAACTGACCCAGAAAGGCATGAGGGGATTACAGTGTGAATTTCAACTTATTGGAATGTCTGCTAAGCAGTGTCTCACTGCCCTGAGCAAAGCACGGCAATGCTCTTTGTGTCAAGGGTACACAATGCTGCAAAATAATACATTATGCATTATATGTTCTATAATTCTCAACTGAAAAAGAATATGCTTACCATCTGAGCTCATACTGTTACTGTTAAACCAACCTTTATTTAAAAAAACATTATAAAAGAACATTACCATCAACAGTTCCATGAGAGCCTAACATTACCATTATATGCAGTTCTTCATTTACTGCCATCTTAAAACATTCAGTCACCATATAGTTACTGTAGATTTCTGGTCTATGTTTTTGACTAAAACTACTCAACTACTCAATAATAAAACCACTCAAATAAAGGACACTCACCTTGTACAAGCAGTCACGCCACCAAACCCCACCAGCAGCTCTTGTCACAAAGTTCCTGAAGTAGCCAGACTTCCTCCAGTCCTCAAATCCTTCTACACCAGCCAGTTTTCTCCCAGACCAAATCCACAACACAAATCCTTTCCTCTCAGTAAGTACTGTTTCCAATCCAAGCAACTCCACCTCCAAGGCAGCTTTTCATTAAACAATTATAACTCCTCCAAAATAGTAGTGGGTTCCTTCCTTACGAATGATGGTTCCAGAATTATTCAAAAGGTTACTTCAGCTTCTGTGCACTTCTCTTGACGTCACCAAGATCAGTCTGCCTTACTTTCTAATAGAAACCTGTGTAAAGATTAAAGAAAACTTCTATTAAAAAAAAAATCTGTAAATTCTGCATAGCATTGGAAAATGATGATTCATTCTTGTTAACTCAGTTGTGGAGTATACAGTACTTTTCCACACTACAACATTCATCAAGTTAATGCCACAATTTCTCATGGTGTAACTTTTCTGGGCAATTTTCTAATAGTTCCATGTGCCTTGATGTCATGTTTTGTTTGTTTTCATTTCCCTGTGACTCACTACTGCTTTTTGACAGAGTTGGCGAGCTACTAGATTTTTTCACCCACCCACAGTGGGAAGATGCACATCAAAATCTCCTTCATTCCTTGTCGGGTACTGGGTGGGAGAAAAAACAGAGAGAGAGAGAAAGTTAATCTCGCTCAAAATAGCACCTTACACGTTTTTGTGCTACGTATCAGTTTCCTCACACCAACCATTAACACCCTAAATTTTAATTTTGGTTTCAAATAAAATCAAATATTGCTGATTTGTTAAGCGTTCAATAGTAATTTTTCAGCAGTAACAGCCTAAACCCAAATACCAGCACTTCCATTTTCAGTGATGACAATGGGACGATGCTATAATCAGAAAGGTCAGACAGAACCTTTATAAATGTATTGCCATGGGTAATTTGAAATGCTACGCAGTCTATTACCATCCTGCTTCAAAAAGGACATTGCACTGGGAGTGCTCAGAGACGTGGGGGGCAAAAAACCCCCTACTAATTTAAGGAAATGAACATGTTAATGTCTCTATGCTGTTGGCTGAAGAATAAATTTTGCCAGAGAATTCCCTAGGCTTCTTTGAACAGTGCCGTGAAATCCCTAATATCCAACTGAACCAGCAAAATAAGACAGAGGGTTACAGTTGAATATCTCCGCCAAAGAAACATAGCTTCTAACTCAGTTTTTAAACAATACCTAGAGTCAATCTAGAATCATTTGCTCAAGCAGATCTTGAACCCACAACTTGTGACTCAAAAGATTGTCATACCAAATGAGCTCACCTGATAATTCTATTATATTGGAACTGACTTATTTTTAAAAAGTGATTAGCATTTGAACCAAACTATCAAGTGAAGTAGAAGACTCAAAAATATTAGGGGTATCCAGCGTACAATTTAATGCTTGACTTGACAAGCTGGAATACCAGAGAGAGGAATTACTACTACAGATTAGAGAGGCTTCACATATCCAACTTTTTCACCCTGTATTTTTCATTTATAATCAAGAGTGAACAAAATCAATAACAATTTCTAAATAATAAGCATGCCAAGGCTTTTCACAGAAAAATCATAAATCAAAATACAGAGATATTAGAGAAGATGGCAAAAAGCTTAGTCAGAGGTAGATATTATGGTGTAGCTTAAAAGCAGGAAAGTTAGAGATATAGGGAAAGAATTCCAATCCTTCAGACCTACATATATGATAGGATAATTAAAATTGAGAAACTCAAGAGGCTACAATTAGAAAAGCGCAGATATCTTGAAGAATCATAGGGCTAAAAGAGATTAAGAAGTAGAGAGGATAGACCACAAGAGGTGTTTGAAAACAAGGATGAGATTTTCAAACAAGGCATTGTTAAATGCCTGTGTAGGTCAGTGGTCACCAGGATGATGAACAGCATTTGGTGCAGTGAGGACATTGTGAACTTGAATCATCCAAAACTTTGTTGCCACAGTAGAATGTGAGTGACAGGCCAGAAATGCATCAAAATAGTCAAATCTGGAGGTAACAAAGTCATTGATACAAAGCTGAAGCAGATAGAGAAAGGCAAAATTATGGAGGTGGAAACAGGCAATCTTACATCTCAGGATCAAATACAACACTAAAATTGTGATCAGTCTGGTTCAACCTCATTCAGTTGCCAGAAGGGTGGAATCAGTGGTAAGGGGTCAGTTTCTGGTGAGGACCAAAGACAAAACAATTAGTCCCCCCAGTACTGAAGTTCTGTAATAAGCAGTCACAGTTTGTCTACTTTGCCTACTGTTGCGTCTCCAGTGTTGTGGACTACTGCACTTTTAAGAACTGCGTCGACTAAAACCATTCATAACCTTTATAACCAAGAAGACTAAAAATAGTCACAAGCATTGGAATTAAGTACAGCCAATTTACTTGTTTATTCACAGCCCTTAAATACTATGATGCTGACACACCACTTCCACCTGATGCCTAGGACTGCAACATTTGAGAGGTTCCCAACCAAGCTGGCAAAGTCTGAATTACAGGTACTACATGTGCACCATACCATCAAAAGCCCTTTTGCAATTTTGCAACAAACAAACATTTAAGGATCCGGAACAGGAATAATTCAACAATGTTACAAAATCAACTGCAGCTGAAAGGAAAAGCATAATTCAATACAACAAAACCTAACGTAGTGAATGAACAGAGGAGAGAATTCAGACAGTAACTAAACTTTACAAATGTAAATATTAAGTTTTAAGTTTAATAAATGAATAAAAAGCTTGAGTACATTATCCACCCATTGTGCCAAAACATGGTTTGAGGTTTTATATTTTAATGTATGACAGAAAAGCCATATAAACAGTGCAAAGGCCAGTATCAACTTCTGCAATCCAACATACTTTATTTTGGTGGTGAATCAACTTTCCTCAATTCTTAATTAGGCGTGTTTCTATCCTTAATAACGTAGAAATGTTGTCTTCACAATTAAATACAGCTACGTACAGTAAACATGGTCCCTTTATATGGTAGAACAAATTCTACCAATACTAGTGGGATATTGCTGGCTGTTCACAAGGCTTAAATTGCTTTTACCACAGCAGTTACTGTAAGACAAGAGGTGCCTTTAGAACTCAACTACTGAATTTCAGCCATGTCCTCAGCATGCTAGCTAGTGTACATATTATGTACGAGTTTTAACAAAATACAGATGAGAAAGAAACGATGAAGTTTGGGAGTTACAGGAATAAACATACCCATGTTATTTGCAAGTTAATATGTTACTTTTGTTTTCTACTGTCGAGAAAGATATCAGGCAGTAACCTGCACTAACAAGTTAGAGTGGAATTTCCCAGCAGTGTTCCAAATCTACTGATCAGTAATCATAAAACAGTGCAAATACCCTGACAATTCACAAATGATCTTTTCCTCAATGCTGCAAAATATTAATGAAGCTTTACAGCTTTTAAAAGGTTTAGGGAACTTACATGTTTATCTTGTTCCCTATATTCACAACAACATTTCTTTGCCAGCGACCCTGGCTCCATGTACTAAAGAGATTTTTTTTCTGATCTTCTACTCAGAACTTACTGGACAATGATACTGTGTCAATTTTGATCTAACACTTAAAAACAGTACACAAGTGAAGAGGGTTCTCAAAGTGCATACTTCCATCACGCTGTGTTAACTCAAATTTCATTAAAATTACATAGCCCTTCCTTGAGGATTTCTCTGCCTGGTTGTTGCTCTGTAAGACAAAGTTGAAAAAAATTTTTTATTAAGAGCATCCATCTCACTGAGGTGACTTTAGGCCAATCCACATTCAACAACCTGCTCTGAAAACTCTGCTCACATTATGACTGCCATGACAATTCAGATTCTATTAAAAAACTGCATCATAGCAGCTGAGACAATTCACAACATTCTAAAACAATTAGAAATGTTCTAAATAAACAATCCACTGTGTTCCAAGAAATGTCAATTCACCCTATTGCCCAATATTAACAGATTCTTTAAAAAAAATTCTAGGATCCAAACCTTCGTCACAAACTAAAGTTCTTCCATGGGTATCTGTCTACAACATATCATTGAAATATACTCCTAGTTTTTTGAGTTACATTGCTTATAGACAAACTAACAAGCAAAGGCAAAATCGTTACCTTTGCCCCAAGGTAATCAATGTCTATAATTGATAAAAACTGATGTTGCTTATTTATCAATGGAAATTTTAGCATTGTCTTGAAATAGTGCAGCAGATTTTGAATAGGATTTAGAAGAGAGCCATACATATGAAGGGGCTGAATTAGCAGTGCAACTGTCTATTGGAGCAATTTAGCTTACATTCTTCAATCAGTAATGCCAGCCCCCTTGCTGGCTGTACATAAATTGCAGTGACACTAGAACTTAAAATGCAGATAGGCAGGAAAATTTCAATCTCCATTTAACATTTAGGTCAGCTGACAAGTTAACATGACCAGCCATGGCTCATCTGCTGCTTCCATTGCAAATAAATCTCAATAAAGTTTCTTAAAAATAGTGGTTTTAAAATTATTACACAAATTCAGCATACAACTTGGTATATTAACCAGGTTACCAATGACAACACCCACTCAATTCCTTCTCAACAAGGTTTATGCAAAAATACTACTTAAAAAAAGCAAAAGATGGGTGAAGGTGAAGTGACTCAGACTTCAAGTTGCTATGTAGGTTGCACTGGACTGTTTGCACAAGGTTATGGATAATTATTAATTATTTCAATGTTTGTTGACAAGCGTTTTTAGACTCATCACGCCGCAAATTCTTTGTACTGAAATGTACAGTTGGAATCCTAAAGACTAAATATTATAGCATAACACTTGAACTTCTGTCAATATAATTATCAGTAAGAGTAGTACTTCTTAATCTAATGCAAGAAATAGAATTGAATACAAGAAACATGTGCACAGTCTTTAGGTACAACATAAAGACATTGCTAAAAACTATACTGGCAAACTTGTAAATACAGAAAGGAGCTATGCTAAGGCTATAATCGAATTTTGCACATAATCTGTCTCACAAACCTAAATTTACAGTTTGCAACTTGCTCTCTCTCACCAAATCCTCATATCCAAAATAATTCAATGCATACAATCATGAAGAACTCATGGCACTTGTTTTTGAGTATACAATTAATGCTACACAAGATACCCTGCCTGATCTAGCAGCATGTTTTTAAAAAAAGATTCTGCACATATTTCCTGCATCTGCATTTTAATATCCTAACTCCAACTCTAACTGCTACTAACCATTCTGAAACATTAACAGTACAAAAATGAACACTGATCCTACATAATGTAGATGAACTACATTCGGCTACCCATTGCTATGCAAAAACTCAAAGGAAAAAAGCCCAAGAATACAAGCAGATTACACAATACATTTTACAATTTTAAAAATTTATGCTAATGCTGTACATAAAGTTGTTGACCTTGTTTTATTTCACTTGGTAGTACCCACAGCCAATTAGTGGGCTCTGCATTTAATCTTGCTTTCTCAATAACAGTATTCATTATCCAATAAATTGGTGGCTCTGCCTTCTGCTGTCTAGGCCTCAAGTATTAGAAATCCCTCATTAAACCTGTCCACATGTCTTTCCTCCTTTAAGATACTCCTTAAAACCTATTTCTTTAACCAAGCTTCGGCCATCTTCCCAAATATTGCCATCTGTGACTCAGTAACAAATTTTGCATTATAATGTTCTTGTCAAACACCTCGGGCAAATTAGAAGTATGACATTAATACTAGTTTTAATGATAAAGTTTATTTCTAATTAACTGTACTAATGCAACTAAGGGTTGAGGAGCAGCCCCTTCCAATAGCTAGGTGGGCAGCAAACCTCTCAAAATAAATATGAACAAAAAGCCAGTCATCATCCAGAACAAAGCAGCCGACAGATTTACACACCACCCACTGCTTAAACATGCAGCAGCTAGCATTAACAAAGGGCACTCCAGCAACTTGTCAAAGTTCCTTCAACAATTTCTCCCAAATATACAATTTCAACTCCCTATGACATGAGTAACAGGAACATGGGAATGCCACCAACAGTACATGAATTCTAAAAAAATCAAAAATGAGTTATTCTATTGAATATTTTCAGAACGTACAATCTTAACATCCAACATTTTTGTTAGAAGAATTTAACTGACCACTGAAACTCATAATATGTTATAGTAATGGAGAACATTAAGAAATCCCACAATACCAGGTTAGAATCCAATAGGCTTACTTGGCAGCACAAGCTTTTGAAAACTCACTCCTTCTTCAGGTGAGAACATCAGTGGAGAACATGACTATCAATGGGGATGAAGTAGAAAGGGTCAAGAGCTTCAAGTTTTTAGATATCCAGATCACCAACGACCTATCCTGATCCTCCCATTCTGACACTATAGTTAACAAAGCCCATCAACACTTCTACTTTCTAGAAGACTAAAGAATTTTGGCATGCCAGCTACGACTCTCACCACTTTTACAGATGCACCACAGAAAGCATTCTTTCTGGTTGTATCACAGCTAGGTAAGCCTCCTGCTCTGTCCAAGATTGCAAGAAACTACAAAGGGTCATGAATGAAACCTAATCCACCACGCAAATAAGCCTCCCATCCACTGACTATTTATACTTCCTGCTGCTTCAGAAAAGCAGCCAGCATAATTAAGAATTCCATGCACCCCAGACTTCCTCCCTTTGAGGAAAAGATACACAGACCAAGTGATTCAAGAACAGCTTCCTCCCTGTTGCTATCAGACTTCTGAATGGACCTATCTCGCATTAAGGTGATCTTTCTCTCCACCCTAGCTATGACTATAGCACTATATTCTGTACTCTTTCCTGTCCTTCTCTATAAATAGTATGCTGTGTCTGTAATGCATGCAAGAAACAATATTTTTCACTGCATACTAATACATATGACAATAAAAATCAAATCAAATATTAACATTTTTATAAAAATCCACTGGGCTAACACCAACTGACTTTGAATGCTTCAACTACCAGGATCTTTCAATCTTATTGTACAACTGCCAAGGCAAGCTGATCTAGCTTTAGCTTACTATAACTAAAACCCAAACAATAACCTACGTTTCTATAGATAAGTATATGGAACTTAGTAAGATAGAGGGTTATAGCTAAGCCTAGCAATCTCTAACATGTTCGACACAACTTTGTGGGCCGAAGGGGCTGTACTGTGCTGTAGTTTTTCTATGTTCTATGTTTCCAACAATTCTTTGGCAGATTATTTTTACCAGATCTTTAACCCTAAAAATTGCACTGGTAATGTTCAAATGCATATGTTGACTTATTTATTTTGCAAAAGAAAAACAGAGTTTGCATTGATGAAAGCAAAGTCCTGTCTACAATAAAATATTGTGCTAATATAACGCATACCATCAGATTTGTAACTCACCATGCATGCAAATGAACTACTCTTTTAGATTCAGCTGAACACTTATTTCAAGAGTTGGATCTGCAGGTGTAATCTGTTTCATTCTATAAGTACTTTGTTGATGGGTAAGATGCCACACACAGTTGAACTAATGAGCAGTTTAAGGTTAAATATGGCTCTGAAATCCTATGGGAGTCTGTCCCAAGTTGAAAAATGTCAGAGATGAAAAGTTGCTGGTACTACAGAAGGTCAAAATTCTGGTCAAATTTTCACATTCCAGCAACTAAGTTGCGAAATCAACCAGTGTTAAATTCTGGCTTATTTTTCAATCCTCAAACTGAAACTACACATAATTTGTGAAAAAAAAACTGTCCTAACTGAAGACACAAAAGGTTCATGTAAAAAGCCATAAAAAACACAACAGAGTCTTACTGTAATTTTGGTGCTGCATTTATTGTTCAAATCGTACTGGACAAATACTGCCAGCATTACCTTACTGTCTCTCGACAAAGCTTTATTTTATATGTATCTATGTGATAAGTAATGTCGATACAGAAAGCCATTTTTCAATTATTACTAATGGAGAGCATTACTCCTGCAGCAGCTCTTCTCAACTGATGATAGCCAATGCTGTCAAAGGACAGTTTGCAGCATGCCGAGCAATCAAAACACAGTAGTATCACTGATCTTATTGCTTCAAGTATATTGAAAAAAGTACATCTTAATAACAGAAATAGTGGGGTTTATTTGCTCACCTCACTAAGTGTACTCCTTGGTATCAACTGATTATACAGCAACTCCCACCAGAGTCTATATGCATTAATTAGCTCTCACGTGTAACCCCTCTACTTAAAGCCATTTTCTACAGGAGTGTATGTATTTTCTCTTCATACTACTTTATTTTTCCTATGTTTCTCTTTTCCTTGATATGCTGCCTAAATAGTTACTCTTCAACTAGCAATTACGGTAGCCTGTTTGCAGACCATTCGACTCAAGGGCATCACAGTGGAAATGAATCTACACTTGTCCTAGATAACGCATTCAAATATTTTTGCATTTCTTTTCAGTGTTTGAAGTGAAAAGGCTGTTTTATGCTTGCCTCCTTAATCTGGAAGCATATTATAGTGCGTATTCCTTTATTCAAGCAAAGATCACTAAGCTACCTGGGTAGTACCGGAGTTAATTTTGTAATTTCAGTCAAGAAACTTTAAAATTTGTAAAATGTGCATTTTATATAATTGTAGAACATAGAACAGTACAACACACTACAGGCCCTTCAGCCCTCAATATTGTGCCGAGCTACGTTCGAATCCAAGAGCAAGCTATCCTACTCCCCATCATTCTGATGTGTTCCATGCGCCTTTCCAATAACCACTTCAAAGTTCCTAAAGTGTCCAATTCCACTATCACAGCAGGCAGTGCATTGCACACCCCGACCACATTATAAGTAAAGAACCCACCTCGGGCATCCCTCATATCTCCCACCACAAACCTTACATTTTGCCTCCTAGTAACAGCTACACATCACCCGAGGAAATAGTCTCTGCACGTCCACTCTATCTATTCCCTTCGTCATCTTATAAACCTCTATTAAGTCACCTCATCCTCCTCCACTCTAAATTGTAAGCTTACATCAAATTAAAATACTTTAACAATACTCCCTGAGGCAGACCTGTTATAAATTATCAATGTCTCTAATCTAGTAGCCATATTAAATGGCCAAAGTCTTTACAGTGTTACCCAGTACACAGCTGCCTTTGTTTTTGATTAAGTTCAGCAGCCAACATCATAAACATGTCTCAAACAACTGTACATGTGCATATCACATACGCATAATCATTCTGATATTGGTATGATAAATGCGTGAATGAAATTTGTTTGGAACAGCTCAACAACTCCAGAGAACGGTGGACAACAATGTAGATTCTTTTATTCACAGAACTCAATCATTTTCACATCTCGCAATCCTTCAAAAGGACTGTACAAGCAACTGCTTTATGTCTATACAACAGAGAGGTCCACTGTATCAGACATGAGTCTATATTAGGACCTTATTACAATGGAACCTGACAGCCTACTTCATTTGCTACACAATTTGATTTACTTTATTTCCATTTAAACTCAGAATTTGTTAATAACATACGTTCATCTTGGAACTCAATGTCACATCAGGCCGAATGAATTCAGCAGATTCCACTATTAGAAACTCTCAACTATGCTAAACATAGCCAGAGTCTGTGTAACCTTGTAAACTATACACCCACCACAAGAAGACCTACAGAAAACACATATCTGATAGGGTTTTTCCAGATAGGTACAACGGTATATTTCCTGTAAAATCCATATTATTGTCAACATTTATACAAAAGTAGTATCCCTGGATAGTGACAAGTTTCTGTTAATGCAACAGAAACTTTATTCATAAATTACAAACTAACCACATCAGACACAAACACACATAGATTTCAACAATTACAATGACAGCAAGTTCAGTGAAGAGAAACCCCCAGTAACTGTTGTTTTTAACCTTACTCACAAGCTGACAAAGAACAGGGTTAAGTTGGCCTTGCCTCTTGATAAACAATATATGAAAAGCAATTTTAACTTCACATTGTACCTGAGAAAATGCATTCCAGCTGAATACTTGTCTTCCCCAGCCCAAGTCCAATGGCAGCAATGTAATAACAACTGCTACATTTTCTATTCCACAAACTGTTTTGGATTAGTGTATATAAAAATGTATACAAGCTGGCAAAAAAAGAATCAATTGGTGATGCAAATATTAATCCATAATAAAGATATTTAATCAGAGTTCAGTCATAACTTTCTTCATGGTGTTACTTTTGGTCTGTAATTACTACTGTGTGTTGACCATATCACCAACAGTATTCTGTGAATATCATTTCCAAAGTGTACACAAAAAAGTTAGGTCAGCATTATCACAGTAAGCAAAACTAGTTAACAAAGTTCAGTACTTCAATTTTGCACCCAAGATATGACGTCTTGCTTAGATCTTTAAGTGCCAAATTGTCAGAACGAATCTAGAAAATAAATTCTCAACACATTAATATTTAAATAGCTGGATGAACAGATAGCTACTTACTCCCTAACTACTCCGTAAGAGTAGAAAAACATTTATCATAAAATACCAAAGACACATGGGACTAATGGCACTTTTATCACAGACACGCTTCAATGCTATCTACACAAATGCTAAAAGGTATCAACACATATGTTCATGGTTTGAATGATTCTGGCTGACAAACTTATAAGCCTGGATACAGAAAGACAAACAAGATTGAAGGGTTCTCAATAGCTGCCCCATTGTTCACAGAATCAATACCTTACACAGAGTCTAGAAATCTATAATTGACCTGTATGAAAAATCCAATAACTCATAGATGCAAATCAACATTAAATGGTCAACAGGAGCAAGGACTAAACCAGACCTCGAACAAAGACATGTACATTTACAGTACATTACAGAACGAACACATCTCAGCATCAAAGGGCACTAAAATGTACGAAACTAGTCATCTATTTCCTCAGTTGAGAAGGGAGGAGAGGGGATGTTGTGAAGGGAAATACCTCCTCTACTCACTGAAACGAATTTGTTACAAATGACACTTTCCCACCTGATCCCAGCAAATCTAACAAATGGATTGAGTGGGTGGGGGAAGGTGAAAGAGTTTGAAATCAAAGCTAGTAACTATGACAACGATACCCCCCTCAGCTCCCCCAATTAAGTAAAGTCGAGTCCTGATCCGGGGGGAAGAGGAGGACGGGTGAGTATGTGGTGGGGGAGTGCGATTATTTTAAATATCTCTTTAATTCTCTCTCCCACCCTCCCCCCAACAGCTGATGGGGGGGGGGAAACAGATCGCAATCGGTGGACGGAGGCTTACCTGGTGGCAGAGCCCGGGGCTCAGTGTAGTGAGGGTGAGAGAAGGCCTGCACAGTCCTGAGGCCAGTCAAGCATGTTGTTTGTTGCTGCTGTTGCTCCTTCCTCCTCCTGCTGCTTCTTTACTCCTCTTCCTCCCTGTTGAAGGGGAGATGGTGGTGGCTTTGGAAAGGGAAGGGGGAAGGGGAAAGGGGGGGGGAAGGTAGGGGCCCGGGCTTGGACTGGCGGGTTGTCAACAACAGGCGAGGTAGAGGAGCGGCAGGGTGTGAGAGTCAGGCCGCATGGCCTCGCTCCTGGCCCGGGCTGCTCTGTGGCCCGAGCTCGGCGATTCTCTCTCTCTCTTTTTTCCTCCAATTGTTTTGTTTCTGCGCCCCCGGCGCGCGACCCGTGCGTGCGCGTGACCCGGGTTCGCCGGGCGCGCGCACGTCGTCGCGCTCGAGGTCGCCCCGCTATCGAAGTGCCTGGAAACCAGCAGCAGCGGCGGCGACAACGACGCCGGATCGCCCCCTCATTTACACTAAAATTAACCCGTCCCCCACCAACCCACCTTGGGCCGGCTACATTAACATATATTCTGAAACCGTTAATAAAATTCGTTAAAAAATCAGGGCACCGAGTAACATGCTTTATTCCCCCCCTTCCCCTCAGACTCCGGCTCCAGCCAGCCGAGTCGATCACCTACCGCATCGATTCGGAATGCCATGCCGGAAGTCCCGCCCTCGCCGCCCCTGTCGCCCACTCCGATTGGTCCAGACAACGCCCGTCTTCCCCGTGCGTGAACGGGTTCGAGCATGGACGTCATGACATCAGAGGAGGGGGCCGCACGTACGCATGCGTGACTGCCTGCAGCCGCGCTGCCGTCTGGGAGTTGGTGTTTTCCAGCCTCCTCCCCAGCGCCTCATCTCCCCAACGCATAATGACAGAGGCTGTGATGGTATTACCAATGTCAATGCAATGAGTCACTTAGCAGCAGGGAGTTTTGACTCAACTCAATCACTTGACTCATTTTTAAAAAAAGAAAGGCACTGAAAAATCAATTTAAAATTAGAAGTTGAAAATTTTAAGTTATAATTTTAATTTGCCACTTCATTCACATTGGGTTAGTCAACCCTAATCTTTCAAATACTGATTAATCAGGGATAAGAAGGTTTATCATCACTTTTGGTAATCACAAGTGACATTCCCTTGTGACTTAGCCTCTCTGCAGCCTTCCACATAGCTGACCATACCAACCTGCTCCAGTGTGCCCCACCTCTCTTGTTCAGCTCTAGTCCCAGGTTCTGCTGTTATAAAAGCAAAATATTGCAGACGCTGGAATCTGAAACTGAAATAGGAAATGTTGGAAAATCTCAGCAGGTCTAACAGCATCTGTGGAGAGAGAGTAGAGATGATGTTCTGACAATGAGTTATCCATTGGCTCTGACAAAGAATTATCCAGACTCGAAACAAATTGTATTCCTTAGACAAGAAGCACAGGCAAGCAATTATGATATCGAATGATATATTGGCTTTCATTACAAAGGAATTCAAGTATAAGAGTATAGGGCCTTGGTGAGATCACGGGATGGATATTCAACCTGGAGTCAGGAACCCAACGCCCAGATCATTTCCAGGTCCCAACCCTGCAATACATCAGCATCAAAGAAGCTTCATGATTTTCCTATGCAAAGGGCCTAATTTGTCCAGAGCTGAGTTGACACCCAATAGGAGGTGTCAGGAACATCCTGGCAATGGCACCCAGTAACCAAGGACCCTCCAAGATGAGGGTAGAAGCCACAGGAATCTCAGCCACAAAGAGGGGCAAAGGAACAGACTATCTCATCTCAATCACACACATCCTCAATCATGGGGATGGGGAGCATCTTGTAGAAGTGGGTATGAATACAAGGCACCAGATTGTTAGTTATACTTAATGAGTTACCCGGATAATGTTTTCTCAGTGTGTTCATTTTTTTCCAATGATAATTGCTTATGTTTTAAATCAAATTTGTGTGTTATTAATCCTCAATATCAATAGGGAAGTGAAAGTAGGGGTGGCTGAGTTTTATACAGTTTGTGATGTCGGAATAATGTAGGTGGTGGAATTGCCATTCTCAGTAGGAAGTGAACCTATGGAATTCTCTACCACAGAAGGTTTCTGTGCTTCCGGTTTTTGGATGACAATGGGATTCCAAATCCCATTGTTATCCCATCCTTCAGATGCAGGCTATTTTCTATTTGATGGAAAGTGAGTTACACAATCATTAATCATAAGGGCTGAGGAGCACTCGAATGAAATATTGCTGAATTAGTGTGACCCTTACTGCCTTGTCAGCTTGGTGATCACCATGAGCCCTGAGACAGCATCGTTGGTCTTCTATCAGTGCCTGGAGACTGGGCACTCTAGACCACCCACTTCATCCTACTTTTCCTCCTCTTCTTCCTTATTTCCATCCTCTGGTGAAGACTGGTGCTCCAGTCCTCTTTGTATAATCATGTTTGGCACACATCAGATAACTACAATACACCTGGCTGGCTCATACCTGAGGGCAACACCCAATTGGTCAAAGCAACAGAATCGCATCTTCAAGATGCCAATGGTCGATTCAGTGCAGGCTTGTGATCGGGGATGGCTCTGGTTCTCTAGTACTTCTCTTTATCTGGGTACTGGATGGAAATCAGGAGCCATATTCTCAGAGGATAACCCTTGGCACCCAGCAGCCACCCACAGCAAGTGGATGTTGGCCTGAGGAGATGTTGCACCTGAGATTCTCACAGGATGAAGAAATCATGACAGGAACTGAGCACAGACCTGAAAGATGTTCCAGCTGACTCTGAAACAGCTGGGTATACCTGGTTTGCCCAGGAATCCAGCTCAATGGACTTTTGATGCCTTGATGGTTGCATGTGTACAATCGATAGCCCACTAGACCTGAGGGAACTTGAATGGATGGCCTGCCTTCCCATCAGCCAATTGATAGCCACTTAAAGGCCTTTTCCCACACTCACTGCAATTTGCTCCAAGTGGGAAGTCTGGCAGCTTGCCCTGCTTGGGCTGGTGGCAGGCAAGAGAGGGGTTACCTCTTTCACATGAATCCTGGTGGGCTCCCGTGCAACGTAAAATTCCGCTTTTAAACAGTAGCTCATTATGTCCATGACTCAAATCATTTCTTTACAAGTGCTCAAATCTAGCATTGTGAGAGGATTTCAAATGCAGAATAGCAGCTCAGAGCTGAAGCCATTACTCCTATTGCTTTCCAGTTTCAACAAGCTGATTCAGTACTGAGCAAGAAACAAATCTTGAACCTTCATGTATGGGAGAAATGAATTTACAAAATAAACTTTACTCTACACAAGGATAGGACAACAAGTGAATGAATGTATTAGCATCTCCAATTTCCACCCCCAATTCCTATACCATCCTAATTTTGCTGCTCCTTCACTCTTGTCAAGTCAAAATCCACAATACAAACACAGCCTGTATCAAAGTTAAAAATAGCACCTTGTGTGACTTTGATAAACATAAAGCATACAAACTAGGAAAAGGATTAGGCCTTTCAGCCTTTGATCCTGCCTGGCCACCCAATATGATCATGACGGATCCCCAATCTCAATGTTATTTTCCTGCTTTCTCCACCATACCCCTTGATGCCATTAAAATCAAAAAACTGTCTGTTTATTCAGCATACATTCTGGAAGCCTCCAGAGCCTCCTGTGATTGAGAATTCCATATGTTCACTACTCTTTGAGTGAAAAAACTTTTCCTCATCTCAGTCCTAAATGTTCTACCCTGCATCCTGAGTCTGTGTCCCCTTGTTTTAGATTCAAGACCCTCAGCCTCAGTTACATTCCGTCTTTGGTTTCTCTACTTTTTTTAAGTAGAGAGATGAAAACTACATGCAATACTCCAGGTGTGGTCTCACTCAAGCACTATATAACTGTAGTAAGACATCCCTAAGACAGAACTAAAATATCTTCATCCTTTTCAACCTATCTGTAGCCTTTCACATGGCTGACTATTCCATCCTCCTCCAACACTTCTCCACTGTCATCTAGCTGGGTGGGACTGCTCTTGCCTAGTTCCATTCTTATCAATCTCATTGAAACCTGCGAGTCAATAGTGATGGCTTCTCTTCCTGTTCCCACACTTAACCTCTGGTGTCACCCAAGGATCTATCCTTGGTCCCCTCCTTGTTCTCATTCACATGTTGCCGCTTGGCAACATCATCCGAAGCAACACATTTCTCATCTACCTTGATGACATTCAGCTTTACTTCACCGCCACCTCTCTTGACTTCTCCATTCTTGGTGAATTATCATACTGCTTCTCTGATACCCAGTACAATACCGATGATCAAAAAATTCCTTCAGTTATGTACAGTGAAGCCAAAAGCTTTTGTTTTCAGTTCCTGCTCCAAACTCCCTTTCCTAACTGCTGACTCCAGTCATTCCCCCGGCACGTGTCTGAGTCTAAAGCAGCCTGTACACAATCTTGGTGTTACATTAGACTTTGGGTGAGCTTCCAACCACATATTTTGCACCATTACAGAAGCTTTTTCCACTTCTGTGACATTGACTGATCTTGCTGTTCAAGTCCTCATTCTTGGCTGAAATTTCCCCCATCTTGCCTGCCATGGGAATTGTAGCAGGCGAAACAGAAAATCCAGCAAACCATTTAAAGATCTGTCAAGCTCGGGCAGAACCATTTAAAGGTCTGTCACGCTTGGGCAGGAATTTCCAGTCTTGGGGTATACTGGCCAGAGAATTATACCCCTTGTCTTTGTTATCTCGAGACTTAGAACATAGAACATTACAGCGCAGTACAAACTGCCTCATTGCATCAGAGACCAGGCTTCAATTCCGGCTTCACATTACTGCCTGTGTGGAGTTTGAACATTCTTCCTGTGTCTGCGTGGGTTTCCTCCAGCTACTCCGGTTTCCTTCCACAATCCAAAGATGTGCCAGTTAGGTGAATTAGCCATGATAAATTGACCCTTCATGTCAGGGGGATTAGCAGGGTAAATACATTGGGTTATCGGGATAGGGCCTGGATGGGATTGTTGCATCCCATCTTGGATGGGCTGAATGGCCTCCTTTCTATAATGTTGCTGTGAAGTGCCTTGAGATATTTGTGTTAATCAAATATAGGCTGGTATAGTTAATGGTTAAATCCTTGAGCTACTTCAGTTGTTGCTGAAGATGAAGGTAGAGGGGACATGGAGAGGGTTTAAGAAGATGATTTGTAGTCAGGAAAAGAAAGCAGGGGTTATCTTTGCATTCTAGGATGAGTCTGGAATAGTGAGCAGTCTTAGCAGACAGGAGTCAGGTTTGATGGCGCTTAATAGCTGAACCAATTATCTGCCACATTGGATCAAGTCTGCATTCCTTGGACTTAATGGAGCAGAGTTGAGGGACAATGGACAGGGAATGGCGAGAGAGAAGGCATGACAAGGCCATCAAAAACAGAGGTGATGGTGTGGTTGATCAGAGTGGTATGGCAGTATTTTCCTGTCCCTCCTGCTATGGGAATTGTAGCAAGTGGGGGGTGGACCATACAAAAGTTCATTGGCCTTGGGTGAGATTTTCTGGTCTTGGAATGGGCATGGATGAAGAACCTCATTCAGAGATGCAGCAATTTCATGGTGAACAGAGGATCAAAGGCTAGATCATTGGTAATATGAAAGTGCAGCCCTAAGTGAATGGGAAGACAGTTTCTTCTGAGCTAGATCCTGAAGGAGGTAAAGTTGGGTAGGTAAGTGGAGAATAATACAAGCATGGGATCAGGGATGGTCATATTTTTGGTCACCTTGTTCCACCTCACTCATATCTCATTTAAAATTCTCATTAACTATTTCTCAACAAAGTACCATCAAAAGTTTCTCACCAAGATGCCTTGAGCGACTTCTTATCTTTGATGCAATGAGAGTAACAAAAGACATGTGAGGTGGCGAGGGCAAAGGGATGGCCATTAGCATGGGTTATAGAGGTTATATGGAGGGAGGTATTAAAGGTGGGTAAGAGGATGGTGAACTCAGAGGAGAGAGAGAATGATGCCATAAGATGGAGACTGAAATCCGCAAAGATGAGAAGTTGCTCAATGCTGAGGCTGAGTGAGGAAAGCAGTGAAGGTATCTTGGTGAGAAAATTTGGTGATACTTGATTGAGAAATAGTTAATGAGAATTTTAAATGAGAGCGAGGTGGAACAAGGTGGCCAAAGGAAGCCAAAGGGGGAATAAGGACCAAAGGAGCAGGGATAGAATCATGACAAGAGTTAATGATAAGAGTCAAGCCACAATGGCAACAATCTAGACAGGACAAATAGTGAAAGGTATAGCAGGAAGTGAGGCTTCAGTTAAGGGAGAGCATCATCATTACTTAATCAGGTTTCACTCAATGCTGCCATCCACAATGAGCTGCTGGTTGGCATAAGTGAACAAGTCCCATTTCTTAAGTTCTTATACATTTAAGATCGAGATCTACAGATTTTTCATCTCTGGGAGCGAGAGGGAAAATGGAGCTGAAGCCCAAGATGAGCTCCTGATTGTATAGAATGGCAGAGCAGATTCAATGGACAATGTGATCTACTTTACTCCTATTTCTTATGCTATTAATAGATATTCTGGAGAAGGGTGGTAATGGAAGTTGGTCCAATGACAGAGGCCTCAGGCTCAACATTGGAAAGGGTATATTGGTGAGAATTAGATTGGTAAGATTAGTCCCCAGCAGAAGAGCAAATGGCAGAGTGACATAAATCAACCAGCAGATTCTGGAGATTCAGAACTCAATTTCTTACCACCCTGAGCTTGCCGGCCAATTTGTACAATAATAACAAGCTCAGTCATTAACGTGCTGTTATTTTTTCAACAGGGTTCAGTTCTTTATTCCTCCAAGATTTTCACTGTTCTGTTGAAGACATATTAATTTCATTGTGTTACTGCAATAGGACAATGTGTATGTTGAGACTGTACTGTCTTTGGCAGCTTGCTAAATGCAAAATATAATCACTAGCAAAAGAATGAATATGTTTGGATGATGTCTGCAGGAGATTGTTAATATGGAGAGAGAACAAAGCACTCGGTAGTCATGGACTGATGAAGAAAGAACTTATGATTTATTGCCTAACCATCACTTAATTATTCCTGAGGATTTGTGTTACAGAGGTCAGCGGATTGAAATTGTCTAAAGCCTTTCACTAATTACCCTCAAAACTCACCTGAGAGAAATGGTTCATTCCATTTATAGGGTCACGATTTAAGCTCAGATGTAAAAGAATTCTTCTGCTGCTAATATACTGCACCACTCAGCCTTTCTAAATGGGAATTACTGCATTGTTAATAATTTCATGCCATTTGGAAAATATAATAAATCAAGCATGATTCTCAATTTTTCACTTCATCTCATGGAGCAGCAACTAAATAAATAACTTCAGTAGTTTTCAGCCCAGTAAAATATGCCTATTCCTGAATCAGACACTGTTGATTGTGCAAAAGGAAAACTATTAAGGTGGACTTTATTTGCCTGTGAATTTGTTACTGTGAAATTGAGTATCATTGTATCTTGTAGGTTTGGAATATACTAATCACAGACTACATCAGTCTGGTAGTCTTGAGGCTGATTCCAGCTGTCAGATATATAGGAAGATGGTGGAAGGAATGCACAAAACCTCCAAACAACACTTCTACCCAACCCTTCAAGCACCATTATGTGGCAGAGTCAAGTGACTGTCTTAGGTTTATGGCGCCTACTATTTATTGGTCTCCTAACATGTGTAATATCTTCTCTGCATTATTCTATCAAACCCGTTCGTAAACTTAGATCTTGATCAACTCATCCCTCAGTCTTCTCTTTTCTCATGTAAAGAGCCCCAGCCTGTTCAATGCTTCCTTGTAGAATGGATCCCACAGTTCTGATTTCATTCTAGTAAATATTTTTTACTTCTTCTCCAGCATTTCTACAGCCTTTTTAACACAGAGCCATATGTTGAGCCATATACATTCTCCAGCAGCAATATTCTGATTGGCCTCCGACAACCAAAACCATCTTCCTTTGTGATGGATATATCCAGGCAGTGGACAGATTTCCCCCGATTCCCTATGTATATGTTCAGGCAGCAAACACCAACTAACAACCAGCAAGAGGAATTCTGTTAGATTAATTTTCCACAATCATCGATACTTCAATTCTTGACAGAAACCAGAAGAACCTGAGGCTGATTTATTCAGCCTAAGACTAAGTCAGTTGAAAGCCACAGACTTATGAGGTGAAATTTTATTTGATTACTGGGTAACAAATGCAGCACTGACAGATTCAAAGGTAAATAAAGTTCACCTCATTGGTTTCCTTTTTCCATTATCAACAGGACCTGTTTCAGGATTAGGAATGGTTTATGGTTAGAAACTATTTAAATATTTATTTAGTGCAGAAAGGTTTGCTGCCTCATGGGATGAAGGACAGAATTTAGATTTGTGTTTTATTTATTATACTTTCCACATAGCCTGGAATCATGACCAGTGCAGTAAATCACATTCAGAATGGCTGCGCTGTGCAATGTATCAAAAACATCACAAATCTTTCTCCCATCAGGATGAATTCAGTCCCAAAGACAGGATTAAAATCTCTCATTCTTAAGTGGATTTTATGTGCAATTATAGTGCAAGTTTGGTTCACGGTTCTTAGTTGACCTAAATCTGCAGACAGAATAAGCCAGAGGAAGGAGTGGTATTGTCACTGGACTAGTAATCCAGAGCCCCAGACTAATGCTAACCAGGGTAATGAACAGAGGACCCATACTCGAATCCCACCATGGCAGATGGTGAAATTTGTATTCAATTTTTAAAAATCTGGAATTAAATGATGACCATTAACCTATTGCTGTAAAAGCCCAAACGGTTCACTGACGTCCTTTCAGGAAAGCAATCTGCCATCTTTATCTGGATGTTATCTGCCTCTTAAATGTCTGCTGAAATGTTCGAGCTATCCAATTCAAGGATAATGAAGGAATGGCAATAATTGCTGGTCCAGATTGCAACATTCACAACCAAAGATTTAAAAAAAACACCTCAACAAAGAGCTGGGATATCTACCTCTTACACTGTGACAGTGAATTCAGAGTATTCCTGATCACTTACACTGTGAAAGTTAATTCAGAGTATTCCTGATCACTATACACTCTGATAGTGATTTCAGTGTGCCTCTGATCGCAATACACTGTGACAGTAAATTCAGAGTGTTCCTGATCACGAGACACTGTGACAGTGAATTCAGAGTATTCCTGATCACTATACAGTCTGATGCACCATACACTATTCAGTGTGCCTCCAATCACGATACACTGTCACAGTGAATTCAGAGTGTTCCTGATCATTGTACACTGTGACAGTGAAATCAGAGTGATCTTGGTCACTATACATTGTGACAGTGAATTCAGAGTGTTCCTGTTCACTGTACACTGTGAAAGTAAATTCAAAGTGTTCCTGATCACTGTACACTATGACAGTAAATTCAAAGTGATCTTGGTCACTACATACTGTGACAATGAATTCAGAATATCTGTGGTCACTACACACTTTGACAGTGAATTCAGAGTGTTCATGATCACTATATATTGTGACAGTGAATTCAGAATATCCCTGATCACTATACACTGTGACAGTGAATTCAGAATGTTCCTGTTCATTGTACATTGTGACAGTAAATTCAGAGTGATCTTGGTCACTATATATTATGATAGTGAATTCAGAGTAACCCTGATCTCTAAACACTGTGACAATGAATTCAGAGTGTTCCGTTCACTATACACTGTGACAGTAAATTCAGAGTGTTCCTGATGACTGTACACTGTGACAGTAAATTCAAAGTGATCTTGGTTACTACATAATGTGACAGTGAATTCAGAGTACCCCTGATCACTAAACGCTGTGACAGTGAATTCAAAGTGTCACTGGTGACTGTACAGTGTACGAAGTCTCACAATACTAGGATAAAGTCCAACAGATTTATTTGGTAGCAAAAGCCACTAGCATTTGGAGCGCTGCTCCTTCATTGGGTAAAAGTTCACAAACAGGGCATATAAAGACACAAACTCAATTTATGAAATAATGATTGGAACGCAAATCTTTACACGTAATCAAGTCTTCAAGGTACAGACAATGTGAGTGGAAAGAGGGTTAAGCAGAGAGTAAAGAGATGTGTATTGTCTCCAGCCAGGACAGTTAATGAGATTTTGCAATCCCAGGCAAGTTGTGGGGGTTACAGATAGTGTGACATCAGCCCAAGATCCCAGTTGAGGCCATCCTCACGTGTGCGGTACTTGGCTATCAATCTCTGCTCATCCACTCTGCGTTGTTGTATGTCCTTGGAGAACGCTTACCCCAAGATCAGAGGCCAAATTCCCATAACCACTTAACCCTGTCTCCACTCACATTGTCTGTATCTTTAAGACTTGATTACCTGTAAAGACTCACATTCCAACCATTATTCTGTAAATTGAGTTTGTGTCTTTATGTGCCCTGTTTGTGAACAGAACTCCCACTCACCTGATGAAGGAACAGCATTCCAAAAGCTAGTGGCTTTTGCTACCAAATAAATGCATTGGACTTTAACCTGAAGTTGTGAGACATCTTACTGTGTTTACCCCAGTCCAATGCCAGCATTTCCACACCATGACTACTATACATGTGACAGTGAATTCAGAGTGTCTCTGGTCACTATACACAGATGCCTTTAATCTCCTTATTTTAATTATTTTACAAGGGTGATGATATTTGATGTAAGGAATTGGGCTGCATTGATGGCAAGCATCATGGTGAGAAGCTTTCCCAGATTGAAACCCTCATCTCCTCTGGGCTGGTTGCTGACATGAGTGAGCGAAGGTAACACAATTAGCCTCATGGCGCAGCTTGTAACTGGATAGCTCAGTCAGGAATCCCGTTGTCTACCTCTATCCATTGACTCTGGCTGGGGTATGTATTTATGTGGAAGTCGTGTGAAAATTGACACACTCAAAGCTGAGAGTGACCCTACTGTCGCAACAGACTTCACCCCAATACATCACCCCCACTCAACATCCCCATTGGCCCCCGCTGCCAATACCTTACTGTCCAGTCTGATGCACTACAATTGGTCATGCATCATTCAGGACATGAAGGAAAAAAACAGATTAATTCTGCAAAATTGTCCATAAGCTTATTAAAACTGATTACGATATGATGTGTAATCAGTTGAGAAAACATCCAATTATAAACAATGATTAAGAACCCATTAAAGTATCTTACTGATCACTAATAATAGGTTATATGAAACTGATTTCTTTGTAAGCTGCAGCTAAATAACACATACATACGCAGACACACACTCTCACACACACAGAAAACCACTTTCCCGTGCGTGTACTGACAGGCTAAGCTGCAAAAAAACCCTGAACTTCAAAGGTCTCAAAGTTTGTCATAATAATGACCATCCCCCATAAAAACTTTCTCTGGAACATTCCACCCACTTATGAAAGGCCCAAACTTCCTCACTGTGTAAAAAGTGAAATTAGCTGTGTGTTGTAACTAAACAACAATGACATTTGGAAGAAAGAAAAGGAAATGAATAGAAAAGAAAGACAACAAAAAAAATGCTAAGAGAGACATGTAGCCATCAAATTGTTCCAGTTCTGTTAACCAAGCTATCATTGTTTTATTTTATGTACATGTTCGCTAGCCCCTTATTGTCATACATTCTACTTCCCTTCAGTTCTCTCTGCTCCACTTTTTTGTGGAGATATATTTGAAAATCAATGCAGAAGCTAAAATCTCCTCTAATTCCTCACCAAGTGGCTGTTCCTCATGTATTGGCACCAACCAGCAATTAAAAGAGGCCTTGTGACACAGTTACAGCATCCTACCTCTGTACCAGAAGGTCTGGGTTCCAGTCCAACGACACTAAGAAGTCTCACAACACTAGGTTAAAGTCCAACAGGTTTCTTTGGTCGCAAAAGATTTTGGAATGTCGTTCCTTCTTCAGGTGAGTGAGGAGTTGGGTTCACAAACAGGGCAAAAGAGAGAAAAAAAATTTATGTAAAGATACAGGAATAATTTATTTTATTTAGGGAATGTAAAATCTCTGAGACAAACAGTTTATCCCAATTTATATTGAAAGGAGTTATCAGATGGTTGCTTGCAGAAGAGACACAATAAATTGAGCGGGGAGTCCTGCTGTGTTGAGTACAGATAGGCCTTCAATGAGTCTGTGGATCAGACATTCTTCTATGATGTAGTGCACAGTTTGCTCTCTCCTACAAGTTCATAGGAGCCTGACACTAAAGTTTATTATTGTCACAATTATGCTTACATTAACATGCAATGAAAATCCTCTAGCCACCACATTCCAGCACCTGTTCAGGTACACCAAAGGAGAATTTAGAATGGCCAATGCTCCTAACCAGCGTGTCTTTTGGAATGTGGTAGAAAAACCAGGGAACCCAGAAGAAACTCATGCAGACAAGGGGAGAACATGCAGACTCCACACAGACAGTGGCTCAAGCTGGGAATTGAACCTGGGTCCCTGGTGCTGTGAGGCAGCAATGCTAACTGCTGCGCCAACTTGCTGCCCTTTGGTACTCCATTGGTTGGCCAAGCAGGGTCCATGGCCAATTCTGAACCTGATGAGGGTGAACCATTCTTCCCTTTGGAAGCTGTTTGCTTGGGTTTGAGACCAGATACTTGTTTGGCATTTCCAATGATTCCCATTCATTTGTCCAGGTGGAATTTGCAATGAAGTTCTGTGTGGGAGGAGTCTTCCAGATTGGCCTTCTGATGGAATTGGCCAACCTTGGGTAGGCTGAATAGATCAGGAGGAAGTAGCAGGTGAGGGACATTGCAAAAATTTTCTATCGCTAACATAAAAAGACAGTGATTAAAAGCCAATAAAAAAATGACTTTTACCCTTTCCTCCCACAGGGATCTGGTGATATCTGAAAGTTCCTTTAACATTAACTAAGGTCAGATCAACCACTTCACAAAGCACCAGAGGTCAAATCTACCTGTTAAGTTTGAGTATCCTTTACCCAAATTCTTGAGGTCAATTGTAGTTTGGATTTCAGATAATTTTGGCTTTAGAATATCATATATAAACTTATATTACAATATCCTAAGCCTAGTGTTGCAAAGTTGAGTTTGAATGTGATATTATAAAGATGTAAAAAATTGTAAAAAAAAATGCTGGAGGGGAAAAAAAAATTGCAGTATTTCTTTAACAGCTAGTGTTCTGTTTCAGAGTTTGGAGGTTTAAAATGCACAATATATCCAGAGCCCAAACATTTGCATCAAGAAGCCAAGCAGTAGTCTTGACAAAGAAATCTGTTTGTGTTTGAATTCTGCTCAGTCAATTTAAAGTAGGCGCTCAGCTACCAAGAATCTAAACCTCCGCATCGTAACACTAATCTTAAAAAAAGTTTATTCATTAGTGTCACAAGTAAGACTTACATTCACACTGCAATGAAGTTACTGTGAGATTCCTCTATCTGGCGTCTGTTCAACTCAATGCTCTCGCATTGTCTTTCAGACTGGGAGGAAACCGGAGCACCCGGAGGAAACCCACGCAGACACAGGGAGAATGTGCAGATTCCACACAGATAGTGACCCAAGCTGAGAATCAAACTCAGGTCCCTGGCGCTGTGAGGTAGCAGTACTAACCACTGTGCTACCGCTACCTAGTCTAGCTACAGTCTGAAGTAAATAATATGGCCAGGAAAGTAAGGTGTACCACTGAATAATAAATACAGGAAATAAGTAAATTACTTTTGACATGTTCATCACAAAAACTTCAAGGTAAAAAGTGCAGACAAATGACTAAATAACTAAAGGTCGATAAGCTTCAATGAAAGTGCATTCTTCAGATTTAAGGATGAAGGATACTCAGTTGATCTGCATTAGTAATGGTGTTGGTTTAACTCAGTTGACTGGACAGCTGATAAGTGATGCCAACAGCGCAGGTTCAATTCCTGTATTGGCTGAGGTTATTCATGAAGGTGCAACCACCCTCCCTCAGGTGTGACAATTCTCAGGTTAAATCACCACATCCTATGGTTTTTTGGGACCATGTTAACTTTATTTACTTATTAATAGAGAGTTGTGCAGGGAGCCATCGGGGAAGATGTGAAGCCTGGTTTTTATATAGGACTAGTTCACTAGGCCAAGGTCAGTGAAAAGAACTAACAATGGATCAAGTTTAACGAAGGGGGTCCAGAACAACTGAGACCAAAGGTCAGAACACCAAGTTGTCCTAGAGCAGGGGTGATGGAACAACAGATCTCAGGTTAGAATGGAGTTTATAAATTCAGGTTTTGGTGAAGGATGTACCAACCAATAAGATAAATTGTCTTATGATAGTGATCAGTCCTTAGCAATACCTTCAATTCACAGACAAATCAGATCCTGTGATGACAGATGGATGGACTCAAATTTTCCATAATACCAGTGGATCTCTCCTGATGCTGCATTCCATTGATCAAAGAAATAAGTTGCTTTAATATAAAACTTTTCACATCTGAAAGCATTTTAGTGATCGTTTATTTTTTGAAAGTGCAGCCACTGTTGTTTTTAGTATAGTCAATTTATGCACAGGAAAGTCTGAGAAAGAATGAATGAGTATTTAAAATACTTGTGAAGGTGAGGGAGAAATGTTAAATCTCCCTTACCTTCTTCATATCATGTCACAGAATCTCTTACACTCACCTGAGTTAAACAAGTGATTTATTGTTTGATCCAGAATGTACCATTTCAAACAAAGTAGCACTTCCTCACTCCTGGACTGAATGATTAGCATAGATGATGTACTTAGTTTATTTATTAGTGTCCCAATTAAGCTTGCAGTAACACTGCAATAAAGTTATTGTGAAAATCCCTAGTCACCGCACTCTGGTACTGTTCAGGTACACTGAGGGAGAATTTAACATAGTCAATGCGCCTAACCAGCACATCTTTCAGACTTTGGGAGGAAACCGAAGCATGCAGACATAGGAGAATGTGTAAACTCTGCACAGACATTGATCCAAGTTGGGAATCGAACCCAAATCCCTGGCACTGTGAGGCTAACCACTGTGCATCATGCTTGAGCCCTCAACCGTTTGACTTAGAAGTACGATCGCTTAATCCAAGTCAGGCATTTCATTAATTCACAAGTACCAACATTTACAAGTACCTAAAACGTACAGTGCATTATTCTGTTACGAGAGTGGATTTGTGTTTAAGGAGGCCTGTATCTAAGACCACTAACTCCTAACTTAGTAAACATAAGTAAACATAACCTAAGGTCAATCAGAGTTTAGCTGCTTTTTGGTGAGAGAAGTTTGGGGCTTAAGGTGCTTGTAAATGTTTGATTTCATGTAGAAAAAAGAATCTTCCCTTTTCTTTCTTAAATACCTTCACACTTCAGTGTCTGGATTCTGAGTTGTGCTGTAATAACATGAAATACACTGACCGAATTGCTACATATTACACTTATCTTCAATCCTGGTCACCTCTTGCTGTAGGGTTGAATTACCTATTCGAGATAACCTAAAAGTTTAATAAAAAAATATAAAATCCAACAAGTTTCACTCAACCATCTATTGCTCCCATTTATGATGTCATAGTACTGGAATTGTTGATGTCACATGAATAAGGAAATATTCTACACAAAACATCAGTTACAGGCTGTATATCCTTAACCCTGATGCATTATGTAGTGTAATGAGGAATCTTTACGAGAATTAACTAAATGTCTTTTGCCTCAAGTAACTTAAATTAGGGAAGAATTCTACACTTCTGCCATGTTAAGATTCAAGCTGGAATCTTATCACTGTTCACGCTTGGGATTTTCCCATCCTGCTGCAGTGAGTAGAGGTTAGTCTGACCGTCAGATTCTCTGACTTCACTGCAGTGGGAGCGTGACGTGAACAGTAGATAAGATCGTGCCCACTGTTTTACAATCACCTATAAACTGCAGTGTCTCACATACCAGCCTGACTTGGAATTGTATCTCTGCTTCTTTATTGTCACTGAGTGAAAAGCCTGGAATTTCCCCCAAACAGCACCGTGGGTGTATCTACACCACATGAAGTGCAGCGGTTTAATGAGGTATCTCACTGCCACCTTCTCAATTAAGGATGTGGCTTTGCCAGTGACGACCATGTCCCTTGAGTGGCTAAAGAAAATGCTCATTCACCAGACTGTTCAGCTTTGTTGAATTGCTGCAATGCATCTTGTATATGGTACACACTGTTGCCAATGTGCATCAGTGGTTCAGGGAGTATAAATTGAAGCTGGTGATTGCAGTGTCAAACAAGAGGGCTGCTTTGTTTTGTATGTTGCTGAACCTTTTGAGTGTTATACTCTAGACAAATAGAGTATTCTGTCACATTCACTTTCCTTTGTGCTAGATATTCCCACTGATAAAGAACAAAGAACAAAACAGCACGGGGAACAGGCCCTTTGGCCCAATGAGCCCGTGCCGCCACCCCGATGTTCCCACGTCTACCCGCGATCCCTGTCCATGTTTATAGATCTATGGATTAAAAACCAAATTTGAGACAATTTAGGGAGAATTTGGGCTAATTGTTTTGCCAATTAGCCTAAGAGCACATCTTTGGGATGTGGGAGGAAACCGGAGCTTCCGGAGAAAACCCATGCAAGCACGGGGAGAATGTGCAAACTCCCACAGACACATGCTAGGGTTCCTGATGATACCCTCAGTCAAATGTGATCTTGATATCAAGAGCAGTCACTCTCACTTCACCCCTTGAGTTTAAGTCTTTTGTCCATGTTTTGATTATGGCTGTAATGAGGTCAGGAGCTGAGTGGCCCTGGACAAATCCAAACTGGTCGTCACTGAGCCGGTTATTGCTGAGTGAGTGCTGCTTGATAGCACTGTTAATGACCCCATCCATTACTTTAGTGGATAGACTAATGGGAGCAGTAATTGGATTTGTCCTGCTTTTTGAGAATCGGATCTATCTGTGAAAGTTTCCACATTTCCAGGTAGATGCCAGGGTTATAACTGTATTGGAACAGCTTGGCTCAGTGTACTGTTAGTCCTGGAGCACATCTTCCTCAGTATTGCTGGAATATTGTCAGGGGCTTTGCAGTATCCAGTCCCTTCAGCTGATTCTTGATATCATGTTGACTGAATCAAATTGACTGAAGACTGATGATGGGGGCCTCCAGAGGGGGCCCAGATGGATCATCCACTCAATGCTTCAGCTTTATCTTTTGCACTGAGGATGGGGATATTTGTTGAGCTGCCTCCTCCAATGAGTTGTTTAATTGTCCACCATTCACGACTGGATGTGGCAGGATTGCAGAGCTTAAATCTGATCTGTTGGTCGTAGGACCACTTAGCTCCGTCTGATGTATGCTGCTTATGCAGTTTGGCATGCAATTAGTCCCATATTGTAGCTTCAGCAGAATGACACCTAATTTTTTGGTATTTCTGGTGCTTCTCCTGGCTTGCCCTCCTGCACTCTTCATTTAACCAGGATTGATTCTCTAGTGTAGGGGAGGATATGAGAGCCATGAGGTTACAGGCTGTGTTTGTTTGTAATTCTGCTGCTGCTAATGGTCCACAATACCTCATGGATTTGTAATCTTGAGTTGCCAGATATATTTGAAGTCTATTCCATTTAGCTCAGGGGTAGTGTCACACAAGGATATCCTCAGTGTAAGGATGGATTGCGTTTCCACAAGAACTGTGTGGCCATCACTTCTACTGATACTGTCAAGGACAGATGCATCTGTGGCAATGATCGGTAAGGACAAGGTCAGACAGGTTTTCCCCTTTTCTTGATTCCCTCACCGCCTGCCGCAGAGCCAATCCAGCAGCTATGTCCATTAGGATAGCTAACTTGGTTTGTGCGGTACCACCAAGCCACTTTGATGATGGACATTGAGGTCCCCCGCCTAGAGTATGTTTTGTGCCCTTGCCAACTTCAGTATTTCCTCCACGCCGTGTTCAACATGGAGGGGCGTGCGGGTGGGTTGGGGTAATTGGTAATCAACAGGAGGTTTCCTTGCCCGTGTTAAACCTGATGCCATGAGAACTCCCATGGTAACTTCCACCCAACTGTATATCATGTCACTTCTGGGTCTGTCCTGTTATTGAACGCTCCCAAGGATAATGATGTAAGGTAAAATTCCATGAATATGTTAGACTGTTGCTTGACTAGTCTGTGAGACAACTCTCCAAATTTTGGCAAAAGTCCCCAGATATTAGGAAGGAGGATTTTGCAGGGCACCGATCTGATCTTATTACCATTTTTGTTCTTAAGTCAACACTGGGTGACCTGTCTGCTTTCATTCCTTTTTGCAGATTTTCTAATTGTTTGATACAACTAAGTGGTTCATTGGCCCTTTCCAGGGGCAGTTAAGAGTCAACTACATTCATGGCTCTGGAGTCACATGTAGGCCAGACCAGGTAAGAATGGCAGATTTCCTTCCTGAAAGTCAATCAGCTGGGTTTTTAATCACAATCAACAATAGTTTTGCAGTCACTGTTAATTACGGACTTTATTGATGGATTTCAATTCCACCAGCTGCCGTGAAGCTGCATCTCCAAAGCACTAGCCTAGGCCTCTGGATTGTTAGTGCAGTGACATTACCACTACACCACCACTTTTCCTTCACTGTCAGCCATTTGTCCCCCTCTTTTCAATATTTTTATATCTGGTGAAGAGAAATGTTCAAAGAAAATGACAAGGAAAGTCAATTGTTTTAATGTCCCGATAATTTTCTTCCAGGGCTACACACCCTCCTTCAATTGCTGGAGACTCCAGGTCAGTCCTGAAGAATTGGTAATCCTGCTAACATGCCAATGAAAATCAGACCTAAATCTGAGGTGATTAGTAGAAGGATTTGAGTGGACATAAGAAAAACGGTTTCACCCAGAGGGTTGTGGGGGAGCATGTTTGGAATTCGCTGCCTGATTTGATGGTAGAGATAGAAACCTTCAACTCACTGAAAAGGTATCTGGATCTGCAACTAAAATGCTGTAACACACAAGCCTACAGACCAGGTTTGGAAGGTAAGATTAAAATGGGCAGTTAATTTTTATTTTCTCTTTTTCATCCAATACAGCCACGATGGACAGAATGGCCTCTTTCTCTGCCAAGACTTGTCTATGGCTCGAAATAAGAAAAGTCTAGGAATGTTCTAAATCTGTTTCGTATGATCACCGAATCCCTAAATTGTAGAAGGAGGCCATTTGGCCCATCAAAACTGCACTGACAAAAGTACCACCAGGTGTATCCTGCAACCCAACGCATTTATCCTGCTGATTCCCCTGACACTAAGGAGGCAGTTATCATGACCGATCAACCTAACCCATACAACTTTGGAATGTGGGAGGAAACCGGAGCACCCAGAGGAAACACACGCAGACAGGGGAGCACATGCAAATTCCACATAGACTGTCACCCAAGGCTGGAATTGAACCTAGATCCTTGGTAGTGCTAACCACATTGGCCACATTGATTGCAGCATTGCAATAGTACCCCTGGATATCTTATGACAGAGAGGAGGAAATTCTATCCAGTGACACCTCTTGAACTTGTGTAAGCAATGAGTGAGCCGTGGGGATCCAAGCCGACTACAGTACTGCTGTTGCCTAATAGCCAGGAGTCACTCCCTAAACATCTGTCTGAAAAATGTTCATCTGGACAAAAATGCCAGTAGGTGGTTGCTGCCTGTCGATCTATAACTCATCCCAGTAGGGGAGGCAACTGGGAGGACCAGGGGGAAATCTACAACCAATCTCTGGTGAAATTGGAAAATGAAATCCCCTAGCCATCACTGTGCGTTTGTGATGTTGTAACACAACAGAAAAATGCCCTCTGGCCACATGTGTTAGTGAGGTTGTAAGAACAAACATGGACGAGGTCCTTTGATCACTTTATATTCCTAAAAAAACTCGTCTTTTTTTTAAATGCATTTGCAATTTCAGAGGTGGGGGGAACCTCTCTAAATGTAAAAATAAATCTCAGACACAACCTCCCACCATCCCACTACTGCTAATTTCTAAAAGGCAAGAGATATACTTTCATCATTACAAAGAAAAAAGAAGTATTGTGCTAATAAGCAAGTACAGAAAGCTAATGATATTGTTCACCCTCAGGATTTCTTCTGAGGGAGCCCACTTTGAAAATCTACTATTTATGATGTTGTAAGCAAATGACTAGAGGAAATATTTCCCTTGTGAGGATCATTGAATAATCCTTTTTTTCATAAGTCATCCGTTAACTCCTGGTAGAGTTACTGAATTATTTGCTTAGGAAACCAATACCCCAATGGAATTTATTTATTCACAGAGTGAAGGAAACAGAATTAAATGATAAACTTGCTAGGGCCAGGTGCCTCTTCTGATTTTTTGGAAAGTAGACAATTGGATTGTGGCCATTTGTAAATAAACCATCTGCCTGATTGAAAGAAATTCTCCATGGATTTTTGTTAAAAATTTTAATACATTAAAATGAGACTGCACTTGGATTGCTGGAAGGACAGTCTTTATACATTGTAGCTTCAGTGTGTTTTTTTTTGCTGAAGGAAGTCAGTGTGTAATGAAAGAAACCACTGAGAATTAAAACCTGCAAAGTGTTTCCTTTGGATAACTTTTTCCAGAGCTGCTGACTCACGTTCGCATAAGTTCCACGGTATCAATCAAGTGAGATGCCATCACATCCAGCCACACAGATTTGAATACAGCAAATGTGTATTTTACATATTGGAAATATGCAAGGACTGGGGAGTGAGGGGTCATTTCCACTGGAAGCACATTTCTTGTGGAAACCACCAAAAATGTCAGTCAGACATGGAGGCACATCTAGATCACTGGAGCGCACACATTTATGATTTCCTTGAGCGCTAGTAGTATATAGGCTAGCAATGTCAAAAGGTCACAGTTTTATTTAAGGTTAAAGTTTATTTATTAGTGTCACAAGTAAGCTTACATTAACACTGCGATTAAGTTACCATGAAAATCCCCTAGTCACCACACTCCAGTGCCTGTCAAAGCAACTGAGGGAGAATTTAGCCCTTTAGCTTCAAGAGCTCACCAAACTGCTCTTAATTGAGCAGTGAATGCCAATTAATCCCTCATGAAAATTCCAATGAGTGGTTGTTTCCCTTTCGAGATCAGGAAAACAGTCCCGACTCCTGTTCCTTACTTCAGGAGGGAAATTCCAGCCCTACATGTTGGAATATTTCCAAGGAGCTCTCTCCTCCTGGAGCTTATGTGTTGCAGTATTTCCAAACTTCTTTCACGATTGGACGTCACTAACTGGTGCAGAATGATGCTCATGTCTGGCTATTAAAATCAGTAAGAATTTAGCAACACCAATTATTAATCCAACCGATTTATTTGATAGTAAAAAAGCGAGCTTTCAACACTCCCTCACTTGCCTGAGGAAGACACGGGAGTGTTGAAAGCTCGCTTTTTTACTATCAAATAAATCGGTTGGATTAATAATTGGTGTTGCTAAATTCTTACTGAATTCTTACCACCCCAATCCAACGCCGGCATCTTTACATCATTATTAAAATCAGTGCAATGCTGGGACATGGGCTAATTTTTGGACTCCATTGTTCAGATTAATTCTACCGTCCCCAGCTTTCCTGAAATGAAGACAGATAGCTCAGCACAAGTTGAGAATAAAAGTTGGTTTGATATGGTCTATAATATAACTGAGGTGCCTTAACCCAGAGACCCCAGCACGAGCAGTGCCTTCAGAAAGGATGTACCTCTCAGGGTCTCCCTTGCTTGTTCTCTCTTCCTTTCGCCTGCTTCCAATTTAGTCAAATTTTATCTCAATATGGCCAATATTGGGTTTAAAAATGGATGTCCACATTATTTGATTTTCCAATCTTAAAATGGTTCAAGATTGAACTGCTCAAATTCTGCTGCAGTGAGTGGTAGCACAGTGTTTAGCACTGCTGCCTCACAGCACCAGGGACCCAAGTTCAATTCTGACCTTGCGTAACTATCTGTGTGGAGTTTACACGGCTGCATGATTTCCTCCGGCTGCTCCAATTTCTTCCCACACTCCAAAGATGTGCAGATTAGACAGTTCGGTCATGCTAAATTGCCCCTTAGTTTCACCGTAACTTCATTGCAGTATCTGTTAGTGCCAGAGGATTTAGCAGGGTAAATGTGTGAGGTTATGGGGATAGGGTCTGGATGGGATTGTTATTGGTGCAAACTTGATGGGCCAGATGGCTTCCTTCTGCACTGTAGGGATTCTATGATCTATCAACTCTGCTTGTTTGATTTGTTTATGCATGTTTAGGTTTATAAATTTTCTCCCGCAAAGTTGGAAAAGAGGCAAGCTGATGACAGAGAGGAGGTCCCAGAGCAATGGGAATCTTGATGAATAATGGGACAAAGAGTACATCTCCAAAGAGTTGAGAAATAAACAGGGGAGATAGGAAGGAGGGTAAATTAGTCTGAGTGAATTAAATGCAAATTAAATCTAGAGAGGGAAATAAACGGAAGGAAAGGATTAGATTATGAAAGGGAAAGAGACAGAAACGAACCAACTCACTAATTTTTACAATGTACCACAGAAAGCTTTCTTTCTGGTTGTATCACAGCTTGTTATGGCTCCTGCTCCCGCCAAGATCACTAGAAACTGCAAGAGATTGTGAATGTAGCCCAATCCATCAGACAAACCAGCCTCCCATCACTGATTCTGTCTACACTTCCCATTGCCTCGACAAAGCAGCTAACATAATTAAAGACCCCACACATCCCAGATATTCTCTCTTTCACCTTCTTCCATTGGTACCAACCAACTCAAGAACAGTTTCTTCTCTGCTGCTGTCAGACTTTTGAATGGATCTACCCTGCATTAAATTGATCTTTCTCTACACTCTAGCTATGATTGTAACACTACATTCTGCATTCTTTCTTTTCCTTCTCTATGAATAGTATGCTTTGTCTATATAGTGTGCAAGAAACAATACTTTTTACTGTATGTTAATACATGTGACAATAATAAATCAAATCAAAATGAGGAAAGCATTGTTTTAGTTCAAATTTGATATTGCTGGAGTTCGGGCCAACAATAACTGCAAACTTGAGAAAAAGAGATTTCACAATATTAACGTTTCATTTCTGTGCAGCAAAGGTCAATGAGAAGTCACTAACAATTTTCGTCCTGTTAGAAGGGTACTTAATTTTTTTCTTAAGTTTAATAGGTAATTATCAGCCATGATTGTGATGAATGGCAGAGCAGGCTCAAGGAGCCAAATGGCCTCCTCCTGCTTCTAGTTTCAGAGTTTCTATGTTTCTAAAGTGCAAATACAGCAGAAATTAAGGGAGAGCTCAAAGGTGAGACACTGTTTTTGCTAATGGTGGCATAATGCAAATCATTCTGAACTCAGATGTGGTTGCTTCCTTGTTGTAGGTTTTTGGTGGTATTTCATTAATGATGGGAATGTGTCATTCACATGTCACTACTTTTTCAGCCTATCCTGAATCAATATCATTGCCACGAGCAGAAATTTAGATTTCCATTCTGGCTCACTGCAGATTCAGGGTGACATTCCGAAGGAATGATTTTCCAACCTCGCCACACCTGGTGCACACTGCGTCGATCTCGGAAAATAGCATGCAGGCACTCAGTGCCAAATCCCATCGCTTTCTAATGGTGTAGACCAGATCGTGCTCAGAAAGGTGTTAGGCCAATTAGTATTTTTAAAGTGGTACTTAAATATACATAGCCCATTTGATACCGGATTCTCCCTGCTCCCAGGACCTTCCAATCTTTGGGCGTGGCAGGAAACCAGCGAGAACCACTATTGGTCTCCACTAACAGAGACCAGGCACAGCGACTCACCTGAAATCCTGGCAATGCCCATGGACTCCATGGAAGTTCCAAATGGACACTGCCAGTGTGTCAGGAGCAGTGCCAAGGGGTTGACGCCTGAGCGGGTGTGGGGGATTTAGAGGGGATTATGACAGCGGGATTTGACAGGGGGACAATGAAGGGAGACTATGCTGGGGTCTATGCAGAGGAGGCTATGCAAGAGGTTTATGAAGGGTAGGCTATATAGGGGAGCATGCAGAGGGTCTATGAAGGATAGGCTATGCAGGGGGTCTATGCACAGGGTTACGAAGGTGGCACATGAAGGGGGATGTGTCAGGGTTCATGCTGGGAGACCCATTGGGAAGGTCCCAATGCCGGTTGGGGAAGAGTGGAGAAACATGCCTCTGATGAGGGGTGGGGGGAGGGAAGGGTGGGAGTGTGTCCCAGTGCTCTGTGAAATTGAGCGCCCTTCCAAAACTGTGCCCAATCACTCTGCAGCTGGGCTCACAATGTGTTTAGGCCCTAACCCCAGAACAGTTGTGTAACTCTCCAGTCTCCCAGAAAATGACTTAATGTAGAATGTTTGCAGTACAGACCACACCAGGCAGGCATTATATCACCATTATGGCACATTTTTTGGAGGAAAATTCCATTCTGAGTATTGTTCATTCCATCTAAATTGAAAACGCCATATTGTGCCAGAATCTTGCTGTTTATTTACTGAGGCTGTGTGGCTTATCCCAAATTAAGCAAGGTTGGGGGTCATCTCAACAACCTCCACCCCTCCCCAACCCACCCTTCTCCTCTCCTCCCAACCCAAACCCCATAAAAAGCTAATGTTTAGCAAAGAAGGTCAACCCGTGAGTGTGGGGTAGCCTGGGCATGTTGTACTCAAGCTAAAACACAAGAATACTTTCAACTGCTTTGATCCTGACCACAGCATTAAGTCTGCGAATACTAGTTAAGAGACATCAGATGGGACAGTTCATTTTTCTCTGATCTTCTCAAACTGCTGGTTTCTGTTGAGATTTTTTTTTATTTGTGGGACATGGGAATCACTAGCTGGCCAACAGTTATTGCTCATTCCTAGTTGCCCTTGGAGGGGGCATTTGAGAGTCAACCACATTGCTGTGGCTCTGGAGTCACATGTAGGCCAGACCAGGTAAGGATGGCAGATTTCCTTCCCTAAAGGCCGTTAGCGAATCAGTTGGGATTTCCCAACAATCGACAACGGTCTCATGGTCATCAATGGATTCTTAATTCCGGATTTTTTTAATTGAATTCCACCATCTGCTGTGGTGGGATTTGAACCCGGGTCCCCACAGCATTGGCTGACTTTCCGGATTGATTGTCTAGCGATAATACTAATAGGCTATCGCCTTGCACAGGCAGCAACAGTGTCACTGAGCTGGGCAGAATCAATCAGCCTGGGATCTCTTCGTAAATCCCACCGGATGGGAAGCAGGTGCGTGATGAGGATGGAGTGAGTATCAGTTACAATGTTCTTTGTTGCACATTGACAAGCAGTCTAGCCTCACTTCAAAATTGAAGTTTTTGATTATATTCCACTTCTGAGTTTTCTAAAGGCCTCTGTTTCCTCTGGGTGCTATTTCTGTCTGTGTTACTTTTAATGTAAGTCTTTCAGCTGCTTATTTGAAACTGATGAACAAGTGTATTAAAATATAGCACCGCAGCAGACTGGAACTTAACATGAGTACATTTACTAATGAGCTAAAAACGAAGCATGTGAAACCCTGATCAGACAATGATAAACACCACCTCAGAGCAGATGCAAATCTTGCCAAAGGGGCAATGTGGTTGTAACACTCAATTTTCATGGGTATGATCATCTGCGTAATAATTTACAAGTCTCAACTAAAGTTTAGACAGTACGGGGAAAGAGTCAATCTGTTTGGCCACATTATTAAAGCACCTTTTTAAGCCATCAAGTCTTGAGTGGGACTTGGCTCAGAACCGCTGACTCAGAGACAGAGATGCTACCACTGCACTGTAGTGCTTGGTCAGTTCATGATGTGGAGATGCCGGCGTTGGACTGTGGTAAACACAGTAAGAAGTCTGACAACACCAGGTTTAAATCCAACTGATTTATTTGATAGTAAACTCACAAGCTCACAAATGTGCTTAGTCAGTACGAGAAGGCAATCCACAGGCACTGCTAGGGAGCCCTGCTTAGGAAGTGGGTTTCACACAGGGTCCCATTGCCCGATACGATGGGACTGCTTCGTATGTTTGCCTTGTGTATCTTTGGGAGGCAGTAGAGATCTCCAATGCGGGGAGTACGTGGAATGAGAGCCCAGAGGGTGTTCTGAAGGTCCGGATCAAAAGTTTTGATCAGAGTGTTGAGTTGACGAGTGTGTTCTTTGGTCGGATCTGCTGGTAACTGTCTGTAGTGTTTCTCATTGTTTAGTTGTCGGTACACTTCTTCACAGTAGTCCGTTCTGTTCAGTATGACGGTGGCGCCTCCTTTGTCTGCTGGTTTGATGACAATGTTGCGGTTGGTCTTGAGAGCACGGATGGCCTTGCTTTGTGCTTGGGTGATGTTCGGGACTGTCTTGTAAGTGCGGTTGATGAATCTGGTGTTCACGCACCTCCTGATGGCTTGGGCATACATGTCCAGTCGGGGGCAGCGGCCTTCCAGAGGAGTCCAATTGGATTCCTTCCTCTTCAGTTGCTGCACTGCGGATCCCTCTGTCGGAAGAGGGTTGCCATTAGAAGATCCATAAGGGTTGGGTTCAGGTCTTTTTTAAGTTTATTTATTATTATCACAAATAGGCTTACATGAACCTTGCAATGAAGTTATTGTGAAAATTCTCAGGCTGCCTGTACACTAATGGAGAATTTAGCATGGATAGATTTTAAATAGTAACATAAATGGAGAGAGAGAGAGGTAGTAAGTCAGACAGCAGTAGAGAAGGTGGTCAAAAGCCAAAAGGCAAGGTGAGGAAAGAAAATTAAAGAGGCGCAATAGCTATTATTTACCGTGGACTTCCTATACTTCCAAAGTCAGGAAATTGCCCTACAAACTCTCTGAGATGTATGCACCCCTTCCCTGCTATACATCCTACTGTTATGCCTTCACCATTGCCAGCAATGCCTTCTCTGATTCAATACCTCACTTTCTCCTCCTCTGTGCTGCTGCTTTAAATCTACGGGCTGAATTTTGCGGCCGCACTTGCTCCAAAACTGGAAAATCCCCCACTTGATGTCAACGGACCTTTACATGGTCCGCCCTCTCTCCATCCACTATGATTCCCCTGGTAGATGAGACGGGAAAATTCCCTCCTACATCTTTGACAAAGCTTTCGGTCACCTACCCTTTCCTGTGAAGTTCCATGCCACATTTTACAACAATAAAGGAGCTACGTAAATGGAAATGTGCGTTTCACCTTCTCATTCGGCACCGCGTCTGTCACTCAGTGACTGAACAGCAAATCAGAGCCCTGTAAACAATTTCAGTGCAGTAAATGTTATAATGGCCATTCCATGTATCATGCTTGCTTGATTCATTGCTTGAGAAGCATGACTCAAGAATAGGGGGATATTTTACGTTAAATACACAAACTAATTGCTTTGGATTAAATATGGTGACCGTGGCAACTTCAATATCCGTCATGAAGGAATAAAGCATATCAGGCTCTTTAGCAGTTTATTAGATTGAAGCTATTTCACTTGCGGTCCGTTAAGTAGAAACCTTTGAGAGGTCTCACTGCATTAGCCTCATTAGTCATCTCGCCCTCTTGATTAGTCTCTTAGTTACTGACTACAAAGCCAATCTGTTGCTAGAATCCAGCTGCCCATACATTTCTTTGTCTCTTTGCTCGTGTTCCTTGTTGCAGAGAGAGATTCAAATATTAGTTGGTTACAGCGATAGAGAAGTTTAACCTGTTCTTCCAAGAGGAATTTAGATTTGGCTCTTAGGGCGAAAGGGATCAAAGGATTTGAGGGGGGGGGGGGGGGAGGGGGAATCAGGATACTGAATTTGATGATCAGCCAGGATCAAAATGAACGTTGGAGCAGGGCTAAGTGGCCTCCTCCTGCTTTTAATTTCTATGTTTCACTGTTTACCCTGATCGTTCTCTGATGCAGGCCCTGACTCTTTGCTGCAACTTCATCAGCTTTTCCTATTTGGCCACACAAAGTATTCTTTGCGTTTGAGCCCTGTGGGGAACGTCAACAACACCTTGTGGGGGGGACCACAGAATCAAGCCTGGTGTCAGAGCTCATGGACGCTGCATAAGGTGCATGTGTTAGAAGCAGTAGCCACAGGAATTTGCCAAAGACGGAAAAGAAGAGACTCTTAAAAGAATGTGGACTAGTTAAGGAAGAAGCATAGATGGAGAGATGCTGGTGGGTGGTAATGTCTCTGCACTGGTAATCCAGAGGCCTCTGCCCTGGGTTCAAATCCCATCATGGCAGCTGGTGGAATTTAAATTCAATTAATAAAACCTGGAATGCAAGGCTAGTCTCAGCGACGGTGACAGCTACCATCAATTGTTGTAAAAAAAATCTATCGGATTCACTAACATCTGCTGTCGTCACCCTACATGTGACCCCAGGGTCAGACTCACAGCAATGTGGTTGACTCATAATTGCCCTTTGAAAAGGCCAAGTGCACCACTCAGATCCGGAGGCAATTAGGGATGGGCAATCAGTACAGGGGCCTTACCACTGATGCCACATCCCACGAAAGGATATTCTAATTAGGGAGGATTGGCATGAAAGGGAGATTACACAGAACGAGTGGGATCAAGGAGCAACTGATAACTGGATGGAGGAGCTAAAAGAAAGGGATCCAAATCAAAGGGAAGGTGTTGGTGAGGACAGGGCTTGTAGATGATCGCTGGAATGAGGCAGCATAGGCAGTGCATGTTGGACTTGAGGAGGCTGGAGAAGGAGACATGTCAGGTTTCAGATTAACCTCGTTCCAAATCAATATAGACAGATAAATAGATAGATAGATAGATAAAGCCAGTGTTACATATCAATGATTAGAAAATCTAGCTTGTCGAGTATTGAGGCAACTGAAGCATGGATCAGGAGCTCATTGAAGGTGAGGGCAGGATTGGAAATAGACACAGAAGGAAGTAGCCTCGATGATAGATCAGAGACAATTTTGGAGATTTGTAGATTCTGGCTGAGCTGAAGTTTATACATTTGTTACAATCTGATGCAGCTAATGCAATTCAAATTTCAAATAATATTGCCTTCTGAATGAAGGGAAGGATCATACAGTCACAGTCTTTTAACAAGACCCATTTACACACACACACACACACACATGCATCCACACACACATTTACAGCAAACACACACAAACAAATTCAAACACTCACACTCAGCAAGACAAATACATCAGGTATAAGACTGGTTGTGATTGTTGGCAGTGCAAACTCTAGTGGTCGAATGGGCTCCTTCTGCTTTGTAGGGATTCTATGATTCTATGATAAGATGATAGGGTGCAATTGCTGAAAGTGACTAGGATTGCTTTGACACACAATTTGTATTGTTTAACGAATCATTATTTCTTGCATGCTGCTGAAACAATAATGAAATATTGCAACTCACAATATATTCAGCAAGTTAGGAAAATGAAGGAAGGTGAGATAAAACATTTTCAATCAAGGTGCAGAAGGGAGAACAACTGATATTTACATAATGGCTCATCAGAGAGATCACAGAATGCTTCACAAGCAATGACTTTATGGAACATGGAATGAAAGACCTGTGAAATAAATTAACAGGGTAGCCCATTGAACCTCCACAATCTTAATAGGTTTGTGAGGCAATCAGGGTGCATTCCCAGAAAAAGAGAGGGATCTGACAAAAGCTGAGTATTTGTGTCCAAATCACAGGAGGAGTATGAGACAGTCAGGTGTGTGGTCTTATTGGGAGTTTCCCTGGAAAAACAAAGATTGTGAACAAAATCTCCACTGAAAAATTGAGATAATACCAATACTGGAACTTTGAAATAAGATGAGAGAACAAAGCGGATTAGTGAACATGTCTTTGAACACCTTAGCGTAACTAAATTTGACGCCGTTATCAAGGCATTAACCAGGCAAGAAGTAATATTTGAACTCTGAACTCTGTTCAGAGATCTTAAGTTCCAAGCAAGATAAAAAGTGATATGGGAGTTTTAACAAAGGATCAGTGCTTTCGTACTGAACGTAATCACAAGAGATGGTTGTTTTTCCCCAATATCTCCTCAAATGATTCCACTTAGAGTTTGATTGGAGTTTAATAACTATAATTATTCTACTGAGTTTAGATCACAAGAGGCATCCTCTCCCTCCACCGAACTCTCTGGGAAGCCCCAGCAAGCTTGTACAATATTAAGTTAGCCTGAATTAAGCTAAGAGTGTTGGCAGATGAGTGCCTTTACTATCAGAAACTCCGTCCATTTCTTTTCAAGTAAGAAAGGACATAAAAAGTGTTTAAATTGGCAGCAGATGCTTTTTACGTTCCTGTTGCTGTTGGCCTTGTGGAGACGTGCAGTTTCAGATCAGTCCTCCGCGCTAGGGAGCAGGGAAATACTGATTTCTCAGTTATCAGCCAGTGTGTTGTCGAGGAACAGCATGAGTTGGAATGCAGTTATTGGAACAGGAAAGAACATACACGTTTATTATGTCAGTAGCTAAGTTTAAATTGCCAGTTTTGTTTGCACAGAAGATAGAAGTGATTTGATTCCTTGATTTAATTACTAGATTTTATTTCTTCCTGTGATATGAAAGATTTGATCTGCTGTGTGGAATTTTGAGCAATTAATGCGTGCAGGCAAAGTGGGTAGATTCTCTGCCCCATTATATTGGCAATTGTGGACTGGCTATGCATGTGAAGTAGCTTTCAAATTGGCATCACACCTGGTAATGGGATGGTGGTATTAGTTATCCGAGAGATCCAGAGTAATGCTCTGCAGACCTGGGTTTGAATCCCACCAGATGATGAAATTTGAATTCATAACAAAAACTCTGGAAATAAAAAGTCTAATGGTGACTGTGAAATCATTGTCGAAAAAAACTCACTTTTCTTTATCCATTCGTGGGACTTGGACATCATTGGCTGGCCAGCATTTATGGCTCATCCCTTGTTGCCCGTCCCTTTGGCTCATCCCTTTGCCATTTGTAATTCTGCAGCCTGAGAGTTTCATCAGCAGCTTGAGGGAGATTTGTAAGTGGTTTCAAAAAGTGTTTGTACTCACCACTGAGAAAGAAAATTTTGTTTTAAGAATTTATGTTCTTTTATATTTTAACTTGTAGTTGCTATGGAAAGGATAATTGACCTCTTATTGGCTGTTACATTGTGTGTAAGTATTGTATTTTCTGCATTTACCCAATATTCCTGTCTCACAAGTTATTAGTTATCAATTGGGATAATTTACATTAGGTTGTCTGGTTGTTATGACTTGCCCTTAGATCTGTAAAGTATCATGTAGACAGTTTTGGAGCAAATCCAGCTTGATCCATATTGGGGAGGATGTGGTGAATGGTAAGCAGTCCATGAAGATGTGAATCAGTCTGCAATACTGACTTTTTTTTAATTCATTGATGAGACATGGGCATCACTAGCTGATCAGCATTTATTGCCCATCCCTAAATGCCCAAGGGCAGTTGAGAGTCAACCACATTGCTTTGGCTCTGGAGTCACATGGAGGCCAGACCAGGTAAGGATGGCAGATTTCTTTCCCTAAAGGACATCAATGAACCTGGTAGGTTTTTCCGACAATCGATAATGGTTTCATGGTCATCAGGAGGTTCTCAGTTCCAGGTATGTTTTATTGAATTCAAATTCCACCATCTGCCATAGTAGGATTTGAACCCAGTTCCCCAGATCATGAACTGAGTTTCTGGATTAATAGTCTAGCAATAATACCATTGCTTTTCCTTAGCCACTTAATACCAGTGCTGCCATTTGGAGCCCAAGGTTCTAGCTAACAATCTTGGAATCATATAATCTTTTAATGCAGAAAGAGACAAGTTGGCCCATCGAGTCTGACTCGTTCACAATCCCACACAGGACCTTTCCTCATAACCCCACTTATTTACCCTGATAACCACCTGACTATGGGGCAATTTAGCATAGCGAATCAACTTAACCCACACATCTTTGGACTGGAGAAAACCAAAGCACCTGGAGGAAACCCACTCAGACATGGGGAGAACATGCAAACCCCATTGCAGACAGTCCCTCAAGTAAGGTATTGAACCCAGGCCCTTGCTGCTGTAAGGCAGCAATGCTAACCACTGTGCCACTGAGCTGATCTTGTGTTCAGAAGCAGAAAGGGCCCTCCACCAGTTCTATTTAAAGGAATCGTCAGCTATTTGGAAGCAGTTGCCAGTTGATTTTTTTTTTATTTTTCTAGCTTTTGCTTTGACTCTATGATGTTTGACGCTTCCTCTAATTATTTAAAATTGCAAACATCTACAGGGAGGGGTGAGGGAGGTGCGGAAGCAGTTTTTTAACTGCTGCATAAATGAATTGTTGCCAGATGTGAATTCCTCCGAGGATAAAGCATAACATGGAGAATGAACAGAGGTCACACACAGAAGAGAAGTGGGAGGAGAAGCAGAGGGCTTCCAGCAGGACAGAGCCACTGTATTGAAGGGGCAATGATCCAACCCCGAAGCTCAGCGAGAAACAACGTGCAAAATATCTAGTCTTCATTAAGAATGCCTTCGCTGAATTCGATGCCACTTGCTGCATTAACAACTGCAACCTAATGGAGCAGAACAAAAACACACTGCATTGCCATTGGCTGTGTAAGTCACTATGGCAATGAACTTTTAGGTGTTTGATTCTTCCGGGCTGTCACTGAAGATATTTGCAACATTTCCCAGTTAACAGTCCATTCTTTGGGAGTTTAACTACACGTCAGTCTCTCTTGCCAGCAGTGTGGTTGAAGAGAGCTTGTGGCTTCACTAGGATTGCAGGCTTCCATATAATACAGCTGCCTTTGGCTGCAAGCACATTACATTGAGGGCATCACATGTCAACTCTGTGCTGTACTGGGACCAAAATGGAATTCATTCTTGCAACTCTTGGTTAGGACCATGGGCAGTGATTAGTGCAGACTGGTGCCCACTAGTCATTATGCAGGCAGCAGGCCACTTTGCCAGCTGCCTTTGAGCGACCACAGCAAACCTGAGGGTGGCTACTGTGTGATAGGAGCTATCTTCTGACGATTTTGTTGATAATTCTGGTCTGTAACCTTTGCACATATTTGCAAAGTGCACACAGTGAAAGTCTTTTTCTTTGCAAAAATATCCTTTGTTCATATAAAATCTGAAAGAAACATTACAAAACATTTCAAATTGTTACAACAGGACAGTGCAATGATATTTACATTTTCTCCAGATGTGCTCTGAGGTGCTTCAGTTCAGTAATGATTTGATTTGATTTATTATTGTATTAATATAAAGTGAAAAGTATTGTTTTTTGCACACTATACAGACAGTGTATCATTCACATAGAAGGAAAGGTGAGGATGCAGAATGTTACAAACATTTCGATATTTTCATTACACTGAGAACATTTCTTTTCAAACTTCATATTGCACTCTGCAGTGCTTCAATACAGTTACATACAATTTAAGCTTACTCATTAGTGTTACAGGTAAGCTTATAGTATCACTGCAATAAAATTATTGTGAAAATCCCTTAGTCATCTCTGACACCTGTTTGGGTACACTGAGGGAAAATTTAGCATGGCCAATGCACCTAACCAGCACGTCTTTCAGACTGCGGGAAGAAACTGGAGCACCCGGAGGAAACCCATACAGACACACTCAGACAACAACCTGTTGGAGGAAACGGTGTGCACAAACAGTGACCCAAGTAGGGAATTAAACAGGTCCCTGGCATTGTGATGCAACAGTGTTGACCACTGTGCTGCCCTAGAATTAAGCACACAGTCTGAGAGGTTTTACCTGGTTACGAGCCCCTCAGTCTATGTTGGCTGAAAGGCCTTACACAGTGGTTTTTCCCCATTGTGGCTGGTGGCAGCTGCCCCAAGCTTGAGTGTGTCCTTCAGTATATAGTCCTGGATCTTGGAATGTGTCGGTCTGCAACAATTGTGCAAAGTGCATACAAAGAAAGTCAGGCTGAAACCCTGTAGAGTTGAAACATACTCTTAGTGTCTGGAGCATACAGGAGAAACCCTGCTTCATTCATGGCATTTACTCTGTGTTGCATAACCTTGCAGTCATCTGAGGAGAAGTTTATGAGCAACTGTCATGATGGACAGCTATGTAACAGGAGCAGGGTCAAGCAGCAACCAATTTTGAACTCCCTTAACCAGTTATATGATAAAGATCCTTTGGTTTTGGTGAAGTTGATTGAGGGATCAGTATTGGCCAGGACACTGGGGTAATTCATTTCATCATTATGATGTCTTTGAGATTCCAGTGAAGGAGGACATTTTCTCACTCTGGAATTGAACTTCAAATAAATCCAGATTGCAGGAGTCAAACCCAAATTAACTGCAGGGTTCCTCTGAAATAAAGATAATTCAGCAGGTCTTGTAGACACCCTGTTGGTTGTTATAACCTGAGGTCCAATTTCTTACGGATGAACGCAGAGCTGTTTAAAACAAGTGTTACCAAATAAACCTGTTGGACTTTAACCTGGTGTGTGAGAGTACTTACCAAAACAGGTTAAGAGAAACTTTTGAAAGACCCACAATTCTTGAAAAGGTAAGATGACCCAACCTTTGTGTGACAGCTGTGATGTTGTTGATGGTGATTTTGCAGATGACCCAGTCTCCCTCTCCATTTTTCAATAAAAACATTTCAAAATCAGAGGATAATTTTGATCATCTGAAGAATGGCCTTTGATATGTGATAAGTTGGCAAATAATGGTCTTTCATAATGAAGAAGGGGTTTCAGTCACATGGTCCTAAGTAATTAATACACACTAATTAATAGGTAAACAGTGGCCTTTAGGAACTATACACCTACCTTAATGAGTACACACAAAAAAACAAATTTTACCCCTTATTCAACAAGAATCTAACCACCCCTGCCTTAAAAATATTCAAATTGTCTTTTAAGGAAGAGAGTTCCAGAGACTCACAAGTCTTTGACAGAAAAATATTCTCCCCATCTCTGTCTTACATGAGCAAATAAACATGTTGGATTTTAACCTGGTATTGTGAAGCTTCTTACGGTGCTTACCCCAGTCCAACGCCTGCATTGCCACCTCATTATATGAATGATCTCTTATTATTAAACTGCGATCCCCTTGTACTAGATTCTCCAACAAGAGGAAACATTTTCACACCCACCATGTCAACAAAATAACTCTAACAAAACAGAGTAAATTATAGAATCAGAGAATCCCTATGGTGCAAAAAGAGGCTGCACCGATCACAATCCCACCCAGACCCTACCCCCTTATCCTACATATTTACCCACTAATCCCTCTAACCTTTGCATCTCAGGACACTAAGGGCAATTTTTAGCATGGCCAATCAACCTAACCCTTTCAAATGTTTCCATCCACAGCTATGTACTTTGTTTGAGAAAGAAAGATGTGGGGCTTCTTTTATTTCAGTAGTGTGAATGAAGAGGCCAGTATGAAAAGCCATGGTTTTAGCCTCAGGAAAGAAAGAACTCCTGTTACATCTCATCACAATGCAAAGTGCTTCACAATTGATCAATTGTCCTTTGAAGTGCAATCATTGTAGTTTCTTGTGCGAACACAGCAGCCAATATGCAGTCAGCCAAAGTGAATATCCAGATAGAACAAAGAACAAAGAACAACACAGCACGGGAAACAGGCCCTTCGGCCCAACGAGCCCGCGCCGCCATCCTAACGTCTTAATGACATATAGAGACCAATATAGGGACAATTTGTTACCCAATCATCCTAAGAGCACATTTTTGGGATGTGGGAGGAAACCGGAGCACCCGGAGAAAACCCACGCAACCACAGGGAGAACGTGCAAACTCCCGCAGACACAGGCCCAAATCCATGTGTCTGCACAGCAACAGCGATAGTCTCTGAGCTGTCATGTTGCCCATCTGATTGTCCAGTTTAAGCATACACTAACGACATGAAGCACTAGGCCACTCCTGAAGTAACATCCAGGAGCAGCCCTCGCACGACCTGCCGAATGCATGCGCCTTGTTGGTCAACAAGGTGGACCGAACAGCCTGTGGAAACAATTAAAGTATTTAAACAGTCCTCATATATCCCTCTATCTGCAGACCGCTCATATGGCTGTCCAAGAGACCCTTAACAACCCTAGCGTGCCTGCTCCCACCACCTTACTCAGTAGTGCATTCCACACCCCCACTACCCTTTGTGTGAAAAAATGCCCTCTAATATTAGTCTTATACATAGCCCCCCCTCACCCTAAGGCCGTGACCCCTTGTTCTATCTGAATCTAATGGTGGAAAAAGCTTACCACCATTTACTCTATACCCCTCATAATCTTATATACCTCTAATAGATCCCCTCTCAGCTGACGTCTTTCAAGGGAAAACAACCCCAGTGCGTTCAACCTTTCCTCGTAAGACAGCCCTTCCACACCAGGCAGCATCCTGGTAAATCTCCTCTGCACTCTCTCCAGGGACTCCACATCCTTCTGGTAGTACGGCGACCAGAACTGGACGCAGTACTCCAAGTGAGGCCTAACCAACATTCTATACACTTGTAACATCAGACTCCTACTCTTGTATTCTATACCCCTTCCTATGAAGGCTACCATACCATACGCTTTCTTTATCACTTTCTCCACCTGTACTGACACCTTCAGAGACTTGTGAACCTGCACCCCCAGGTCTCTCTGCGTCTCTATACTCCGGATAGTTTTACCTTATATCCTGTAACTCCCCTCTACATTATTCCGGCCAAAATGCATCACCTCGCATTTATCCGGATTAAATTCCATTTGCCATCTATCTTCCCAGTCTACCAGCCTATCTATGTCCTGTTGTATTGCCTGGCACTGCTCCTCAGTCCCCACCAATCCAAGTATCTTAGTGTCATCAGCAAATTTGCTGATCACACCACCTACCCCCTCTTCCAAGTCATTTATATAAATCACAAATAGAAGAGGTCCTAGTACTGAGCCCTGTGGCACACCACTAATGACTGACCTCCAGTTGGAAAAAGAGCCTTCCACTAATACCCGCTGTCTCCTCCTCCCAAGCCAGTTCTCAACCCATCTACATACCTGGCCCTGTATCCCATGCGCCTTCACCTTTTCTATCAGCCTACCATGAGGAACCTTGTCAAATGCCTTACTGAAATCCATGTAGACGACATCAACGGCTTGTCCTTTATCAACCGTTTTTGTCATCTCTTCAAAAAATTCAACTAGATTTGTAAGGCACGACCTCCCCTTAACGAAGCCATGCTGCGTATCCCTGATCAGATCGCAGCGCTCCAGATGCTCATACAGCCTGTCCCTGAGGATCCTCTCCATTAGCTTACCTATAACTGAAGTCAAGCTCACCGGCCTATAGTTCCCTGGATTATCCCTCTGACCCTTTTTAAGCAACGGTACTACATTTGCAATCCTCCAGCCCTCTCGGACCTCATCTGTGTCCAAAGAAGAGACAAAGATTTGTGTCAGAGGCCCAGCAATGTCATCTCTCACCTCCCTTAGCAGCCTGGGATAAATACTTTCAGGCCCTGGGGCTTTATAAGTCTTTATGCTACCTAAAAGCCCCAACACTTCGTCCCTCGTAATGATTATTTCCTTTAACAGGTCCTCAAAATCCTCAAAGCCAGCATCAGACATCAGGCCCCTCTCCTGCGTGAATACTGACACAAAGTATTCATTCAGGATCTCCCCCATCCCCTCAGGCTCTAAGCATAGTTCCCCTCCTCTGTCTCTGAGAGGTCCAATCTTCCCTCTAACCATCCTTTTGCTCCTTACATAGGAGTAAAATGCCTTAGGATTTTCCTTAATCCTACCTGCCAAATCCATTTTGTGGCCCCTTTTTACCTTTCTGACACCCCTTTTAAGATCCCGTCTACACTCTCTATATTTTTCAAGCGCTGCCTCTGTCCCCAATTGCCTGGATCTAACGTACGCCTCCCGCTTCTTCCTGACCAAGTCCTCAACATCCCTAGGAACCCACGGTTCTCTAATCCTACCCTTCCCATCCTTCCTCCTTACCGGCACATGTCTTTCCTGCAAAAATTTTAGTTTTCTCTTGAAAGACTCCCACATGTGCAGTGTCGACCTACCCTCGAACAGCTTATCCCAGTCGGTATCCCTAAGATCCTGCCTAATCCGGCTGTATCTAGCCCTCCCCCAGTTTAACACCCTCCCTTTAGGGCAGGCTTCATCTTTTTCCATTAATACCCTAAAGCAGACAGAGTTGTGGTCACTATTAGACAGATAGACTCATGTTGGTCAAAGACGGCATTCTGACCAGGGTGGAGAGTGAATGCAGTAGGAGTTTTTACATCCGCTGAACAGACTGGGCCTCTGGAACATTCCATCTAGAAAGCACACCTGCAACCAATGCTGTGCACTGTCAGCTTAGAGCCTCTGCCAAAGTCTATTGGCTCTCGGACAAGAATCATGCCACTGAGCTTCACTAACTCTTATTGTCTCTCGGCTTTTTGGCTAAGGTCAGATTGAGCCCAGGATGGGGCGCAGTGTCATATCTTGTCAGCTTGGATCTTGTTTATTTCCCTCACGGGGACCATGAATTGGATCCAATTGGAATTTGAATTTGATTTTTTTTGAAGCAAGCGAGGAATGGGATTTGGGTTTGCCCAGTCCACTCTGAGCATTGTAACTTTAAGGATGGAGTAAAAAAAAATTTAAAAAAACACATCATCGTGGTCAGGTTCCAAAATAGTTTGAAAATTTCAATCCACGATTGTTAAAATGTGTGAAAGATCTTTTGACTTTCATCCTGGCCACACATATCAGGTGAATGATTACCTGGGTATCTTACATTTAACAATTCCCAAAGATAACTCAAAAATATAAATTTCTGAGCGTATTTCTATGTTACTTGGTCTACATTTGAATGGATCCATGTCTATTCACCTGTAAGATAAACCTCCTCTCCTCCTACCCAGGAGTTGTGGAAACACGGGGGTGTTGGCTGTGGTGAGTTTCATTCCTCTGAAGTACTCCAGAAGATGAACTGAGGGTCTCCCATTGTCCACGTGCAATGACTGCATGGGAATTGTATGGGGAGTTCAAACTTCCTATCGGCCATTGTCCAGCACTGGGAATATTCCGATACTCCAATTTAAATCAAAGAATTTGGATCATTCTAACTCTCTGAGCAAAATAGTTACCCTGGAAAAATTAGAAGAATTAAAACTACTTCTAACTCCTGGTTACTTACACTATGACACCGCCCCCCCCCCCCCCCCCCCCCCCCCCCCCCCCCGCCCCACTAGACCTATCTCCCCACTCTTGACTACATCCCCACACACGCTGCATTCTGCAAAGGTCCCCATCCTCAGACTACCACCCTTACTACCCCCATCACCCTGACTTCACCCCCTGACTACCTGCACACTCTCCTGACTACCCCTTATCCACCCAACTACCCTTCACCCACTGACTACCTCTTGACCCAGCAGCTATCCTATGCTCCATTATCCCAACTACCCACCATCATTCCTATGTATCCTCAAGACCCCACCCCCCCGCCCCGAACACCCAAATACTGTTCCACCCCTCAAACTCCCCAAATACCCTCCCACCCCCACCGATCCCCTCTCAGTGAACCAATCAACACAAAAAACTAGGGTATGAATCTACTGACCCATCTGTACCCTCATCCCCCCAAACAACTATCTAGCTTTCAGATCTTAGACTATAATGTATGCTGCATTTAAGTTTCTGGAGTATCACTGCTGTGTCTCACTCTTTGCCCTTAGGGTTCAAGTTGTGTTTTAGCACAAAGAAAATCACGATTGATACGCCAGTGCGATACTAAGGGAATGCTACACTATCTGAGGTGCTGTTTTTTGGCTAAGATAATGGCCCATCACTTCCTGGCTTGCCAGTGTTGAATTTAGTGGGATTCCCAATGATGCACTGGGGAATCCCTTCGGGAAATGCGCATGTAAATGTTTTCTAGGCAACTGATTAAAAACACTAATTTCCCCTGGACAGTTGTGTTGTGTTGGGAACCCTCTGATAAAGTGATCTAAATTGTTAACTTCCAATGGTCTTGCCAGTCTAATAGTTACTCTGAAAGAGTTAGAAGGGGAGAAAGCACTTTGGATTTCAGAGTAACTATTTGAACACCCAGACCAAAACCTGCATAGGACAGCATACGTACACCGTAACCCTCCACAGGAAATCCCCCTGCCCCTTCCCACCCAGCATCAAGGGAACCGTCTCAACCAAGCAACACCCTGACCTGATACTTCACAACCTCTTCTCCTTCTTCGGCCAAATGTCGATCCATCCTTTCTTCCCTGCTGCCTATGTCCGGGTCTGACTCCAAACCCAACTCCTTCCAGCCGGTTCAATTTCCCCTTCCCTCCCAGTCAGGGGCTCCTCCTTCCCCACTTTAACTCTCCTCTCCTCCATCCCACTCTGATCTGACTACCTCTCCCATTCCAGTCTGACTCCAACCCCTCCACGCCCCCATCTCCCCTCTCAGTCCAACACCAGTATCCTCCTCTGTGTTAGCCCATCTGCCCCTCCACTGGACCACTGCCCCCATCCTCATGTTGTTCAAGTCCTACTCTAAATAAGTCCCCTCCTTCCAATTTGACCACTCCCCATACCCCTGGTCTGCTTCCCCTCACTGCCAGTCCAACGACTGCTCTACCCTCAACCCACATCTCTCTTCTCCTGGTCCAATCCCATTTCCCCTCCCAATCCAACAAATCCTCACACCCCCAGTTCTCTGAGCCTTGCCTCCTGATTCCTACTCCTACTCAAGTCTCCCTTCCATAGATGCATCCCCCCGATCTCCCCACTCTGGTGTCCCCAATCATTGTGACTCTGTTCCTACCTACCCCTCACTCTGGGTCACCCTCTGCCAACTCTCCCCATTTTGGGAGTTCACCAATATCTGAACCCCTTTCAAACTTAACTCCTCCCTTTAAATTGCCTTTTTAAGGTAGCTTTAAGGTTGCTAGTGCTGTAAAGATTGGAGTGATCTTATCTCTCTGCATTCCAGCTACTCTGTGCTGATACAACTGGAGGTGAGTTTCACACTGCTCCTGTCTCAAACAGCCCGAGGGAGGAAAGTCGAGCGAGAAAGGGAATTTGGAAATTCAGAAGGGTAAGTCCCTCCATCAGAGTGATCTGAACGTGATAGTCATTCAGAGGAAGTTGCAGATCATTGGCCTTCCCGTGACACTAATTCGAAGAAGAGCAGGGACTTAACGAACAAAGAAGAACAAAACAGCACAGGAAACAGGTCCTTTGGCCCAACGAGCCCGCACCGCCTCCTCGATGTTCCCACCTCTACCCGTGATCCCTGTCTATGTTTGTAGATCTATGGGTTAAAAACCAAATTTGAGACAATTTAGGGAGAATTTATTCTGCCAATCAGCCTAAGAGCACATCTTTGGGGTGTGGGAGCACCCAGAGAAAACCCACGCAAGCACGGGGAGAATGCGCAAACTTCCACAGACACAGGCCCAAATCCAAATCCAGCGATAGTTACTGAGCTGTGTGTTGCTCCTTTGGTGTCTCAGCCAAAAAGAAATGGGACTGGAGCATGGCAACTTCTTATGAGCATTCCTTCTAATGCCATCTTTTACTCCCATTCTACACTCATAAATTTGAACTCCAACTCTTCTAAACTATTAAGTCTCTTGTCACCTCACCCTATCTGTAATGGTAACACTATGTTCTGCATCCACTTCTGTCCTCCCCTAAGTACTCCATAAACAATATGTTTTGTCTCTATAGCACAGAAGAAATAATACTTTTCATTGTATCCCAATACATGTGACAAAAGTAAATCAAATCAAATCAAATTTATGCCTCAATCAATAAACTAGAAAGAGTGCAGAAAAAATTTACTAGAATGCTACCAGGACTTTATGATTTGAGTTATAAAAAGAGGTTGAATAGACTGAGACTTTTTTCCCCTGGACACAGGAGGCTTAGGGGTAATCTTATAGTGATCTGTAAAATAATGAGGGTAAAGTAGGTAAGGTAGATAGTTAACATCTTTTCCCGAAGTTAGGGGAGTCCAAAAATAGAGGGCATTGGTTCAAGAAAGAGGGGAGAGATACAAAAGGGTCTGGAGAGGCAGTTTTATCATTCAGAAAGTGGTAGTGTCTGGAAGACAGTAGTAGAGATGGGTACAATTTTGTCTTTTAAAAAGCATTTAGACAGTGGCGTGGATAAGATGGGTATAGGATATGGGCTAAAAGCAGGGAATTGGGACTAGTTTAATGGTGAAAACTGGGTGGCATTGACAAATTGAATTGGAGGGCTTGTTTCCATACTTATAAATCTCTATGATTCAATGGGCAGGATTTTGTGGCCTCACTCGAGTGAGACTGGAAATTCCACCTGAGATCAATGGGGATTTCCATCATTGGATCTTCGCCTCTGCTGATTCTGTGGCACAGTGGGGGTGGTGATGTCTGGCCTATGATGCTAACATCAGAAAAACAGATGATCTGATCCTTATCACATTACTGTTGGTGTAAACTTGTTGCAATTCCTATGTTACTTCATTGCCTTTAGAGCAGTTTGAGATGACTAGTGATGTGGAAAAAGCTATAGAAATGCAAATCATTCTTTTTAAGGATATGATGAAGTCCCTTTGATGAGCTGTGATGGCGAGTTAAACACAGGGCACATTTTAGCAGTAAACAGATCCTTCCAAGTTCCATCAGTGCTTTGAATGAGTCTGTCTGTTCCTGAGGGCACGCTGACAAAAGGGAGAATTTAGCAGAGTCGTTAGAAATCAGGCCCTTCAACATTAATGTATCAACCACAGAGGTTTGTTATTAGCATGGCACTGTACAATTAAAGCTCTTGCTACTCTTTTCGTAAGCTGCTGCCTCGTGCCACTCAAAAATAAACTTTCAGCTTTCCTGTATTTACTGGCGGGGTGAGAAGTGATTTGATCCAACCAGACTGGTCGCTGCTGAAACAGACAGGAGAAAACTTGCTGAAATTATTGTTTTTGCGGGCGAGGGCCAGAGCAGTGCCTGGCTGGATGCATACTGGGCTTCATGTGCTCGGGGCCATCACAGGGTAGACATGAGTTCATATACTAATACACACAGCATCTTTTGCCTTGTCCATAGAGGCCAGGAATTTATTTCCCAACTTGGAAGTAGAACAAGTTCCTGCTGGGACCATTGCATGTTTAGTAATAGCAGAGACTAACGTCCGAGTGTGATTCAATCTTTAATATTTAAAAATGTCATGTGCTCTATCCAACAAATAGCATTGTTAATGCTGGGAGCACAGACAAAACAAAGAGATTGTGATGTGGACTTATTGATGGCTACCTGACTTTGGAGCACATTTAAAATTTTTAGCTGACTGCCTAGGTACTCCCTCTGGACATCTAAATCACTCCAGTTGCTTGTAAATTCTTCCCATCAATTAACAACCAAGAAATTATTGTAAATTTCAGACTTTAAAAACCTCTGGTAAAATGTCTGATTTTTTTTTCCAAGATTCTTTTGCATCTGCGGCATTTGAGATATCTGATGAATACCCTGGATGCAAGACTCCAAATTCTTATATTTGTTCACAGTTAATGCCTAATTTAGCCATTCTAAACTCTGAGGGAATGCTCATTCTCTCTGGTTGGGCAGTCACAGTCAGGAGTTGTCAATACAATACAGTAATGGAGAGAGTAAGGGGAAAGGTTCGGAGAAAATTCTTTACACGGTGAGATGTTGAATCATGGAATGAGCTGCCACAGAGAGTTCTGGGAAAGGATTGCATTCAGGAAGGGAAAAGTGGATAAATATTTGAAGTAGAAAGCTGCATGATTATGAAGAGAAAGTGAGGCAGTTGGACTAACGTTGGATTGCTCTCCTATAGCTGCCACAGATTTGATGGGTTTGAATGACTTCCTTCTGTACTATCAACATTTGCAGTTTTAAAGGTGTATTCTTATCTATCTCTAATAGGCAGATTTTAACTCAATATACTTTCATTCCACTACCATCCCTGAGCTCACTAATCTACATTGTTTCCTGGTCTAGTAACATTTGATTTTAAAAATCACATCTTTGCATTCTCGTTTACCTTTTCCCTCCCTATCTCTCTAATCTCCTCCAACTGCATAACCCGCTGCGATATCTCCTTTAATTCTGGCCTCTTATGCATTCCTACTTATAATCTCTCTGCCATTGGTGGCTGCTTATTGCCTAGGCCCCAAACTTTGGAGTTTCCTCCTTACATTTCTCCACTTCTCTATCTCACTTTTCTCCTTTGAGATACTGTTTAAAATCTACCTTTTCGATTAACCTTTTGGTTTTCTGACCCAAGAGGTGTGTTCTTACTGGGTGTTCATACTCCCCTGCCACAGTTAGCATGACGTGGAGATGCCGGTGTTGGACTGGGATAAACACAGTTGGTGTTGTGAGACTTCTTACAGTAAGCAAGAACACAGCAAAATCTCCACACTGCAGCAGGACCAGAAAATCCCACTGGCATTAACAGCCATAAATTTCTGCCCAATATCTCCTTATGTGGCATGGTGTAATTCTTAGTTTTATAATGCCTCTGGATGTTTTGTGACATTAAAGGTACTACACGAATACAACTTGTTGTAGTTGCTACAGATATTGCAGAATTGGTAGATAGTTGGAACAGTGGATAATTTAAAATGTAAGCAAAGGATAGGAAATGTGAATAATCCTAGCTGTAAGAAGCATTCCTTCAAAATGTTTACCTTTCCTGCAGTCGTACATGAGCTTGGAGCTGCTGGGTGGTTTTTAGGTTTATTTTGGTTTATTTCTCTTGGGTTTTGTTACAGTTTTAAGGAAACAGAGGTCAGGGTTGTAAGAACTAGAATTATGAGTCAGTCATATGGGAGCAATCATCAATAAAGTGTGGTAGAATGAATTAGCTTAATAAATTTAAGGAGGTAAGCATAATTTTGCTTTTAGCTGAAGGGTGACAAGGCAACACAGGAACTGTTACACAAAATTGTTGCATCTTTTTTTCTTTTATACATTCACAAGGATGTGGACATCACTGTCAAGTCCAGCATTCTCTGCCCATTCCTCATATCTCTTGAGAAGGTGGTGGTGAGCCACTTTCTTGAACCACTGTTGTCCATGTAGTGTGAGTACACCCACAATGATTAGATTCCCCATGATGGTTTGATATAACTGGACATCTTGCTGGGCTGTTTCAGGGCGATGTTAAGAGTCAATCATATTGCTCTGGGTCTGGAGTCACATCTGGGCACATTGGTAAGGACGGGAGATTTACCTTCCCTGAAGAACATTAGTAGTTTTTTACAACAGTTTGCTAATTTCATAGTCACCATTCTTGCCACTAATTTGTTATTCCAGAATTATTTAATTCATTGAGCTTAAATTCCCAAGTATCTATATCCAAGACCTCAGAAGATAGCAATAAAAATAAGCTGTGGAACCTACCTGGAATGCAATTCTGATTATAACTGACACTGTCCATAAGATCCTAAAACGTAGGAGCAGAATTCGGCTATTCGGCCCATTGAGTCTGCTTCGCCATTTAGCCATGACTGAGATAGTTCTCTTTAGTCTTTAATTCCCACCACAAATCCTCCTGGCTACCAATTCTATCCCTCTCCCTAACAACTGTCTGAGGCTGAATCTGACTCTTTGGCTGAAATTCTCCATGGCGTGGGCTGGGATTCACGATGGAAGTGGAAAATATCACAAGAATGGCCAAATCGCATTTTATGTTGATATAAATATGCAACACAATTATTCCCTCCCTCATTCAGTGATGGGAAGCATTTCTCTAAATTTAACATCGCAAACAGAATTTATATTCCTTAACATATCACTATCAAGTCCCTATGCAGGAATCATCCCCAGCAACCCACACTCCACCCCGTTAGAAAAACAAAGACAGATGGGTGTCTACCATAACGGGTCTCTTAGGGCAGCTCAGGTACACACATCGCTCAGGGGGAAGAGGGTCATACATGGCATTGCCTATTGGCATTGCCCATTGGCACTGCCGCCAAGAGTCAGTAACTGGGCAGTGCCAGGTAGCAAAGGGACATTTCCTGAGGAAATGACAAGGGGATAGTGCCAGATCATATCAGAGGAAAGCACCAGGAGGCAGTACCCGAATATTGTGGGGGTAGGGTCTGGGGTTCAGTTCCATAGCGAATTCCATTGTGCTGAGAAAGCCTTTAAAGATGGCAGCCTGATTCTAGAAAGACAAAATTGTTGGCAGGTTAGGTGAATCTGGTCAATCATCAAGGGGTACCTGCCCCTTGATGCTTTTTTCCTATCTATTGGACCATATGGCAGAGAAATCCACCAATGCCATGCATGGCTTCTACGCTGCTTCTCCCACCCAAGATTGGCTTTTGCAGATTACCAGGAAAATCTAACCCTTTGTCACCTCACTGTCACTGTTTACTCTGAGCTGAGCTTTCGAACACATAACTCTGCTTTGTTAGTATTGACTAATTAGCTTTTCCATTTGCCAAGTTTAGTGTAGTTCCAGAGTTTCCCACCACTGATTGGCCAGTATTTCCAAGTTTATCTCCCCCATTTTAAATGAGGAACACTAACATAGGCAATCCTCTAGTCCTCTATGCCATCCCTCTACCAGCATCACAAACACAGTTTAGCTCATCGTTATTCCTTAGCCGTTTGTGGGACTTCGCTCTCCATGAATTGGCTGCCATGTTTCCTATATTCCAACAGTAACTATATTTTAAAAGTACTTCATTGTCTGTAAAGGATGACTGCCTATTTCCACTTTTGTAACATCATCCATCTCCACTTTTCCTCAACTCTCCTGTTGCAGAAATTAATCCCAATTATGGGACAATCCTGATCAAAATTCCAAAGAATAACTGTTCCTCTCGGGACAGGTTTGGGACCTAGAAATTGTCTCAGCTCCTGTTACCCCAAAGCAAAAAATTCAGCCCTCAATTTCCATCTTGTCATTGGATTTGTCATAGAATCATAGAAACCCTACAGTGCAGAAAGAGGCCATTCGGCCCATTGAGTTTGCACCGACTACAAATACCTACATCCATATCCCTACATATTTAACCACTAATCCTTCTAACCCATGCATCTCAGGATTCTAAGGAGCAATTTTTAGCATGGCCAATCAACCTAACCTGCACATCTTTGGACTGTGGGAGGAAACCGGAGCACCTGAGGAAACCCACGCAGAGACAAGGTGTGCAAACTCCACATACACAGTGACCCAAACCAGGAACCAAACCCAAGGTCCACACTACTCTCTGCAACCTTGATTTTTGACTTGATTTGATTTATTATTGTCAGCTGTCACAAGTGAACTGCGAAAAGTATTGTTTCTTGTGTGCTATACAGACAGAGCATATCATTTGTAGAGAAGGAAAGGAGAGAGTGCAGAATATATGTTACTTCATAGCTAGGATGTGGAGAAAAATCAATTTAGGGTGAGGTAGTTCATTCAAAAATCTGGTGAGAGCAGGAAAGAAGCTGTTCTTAAGTCGGTTGGTACATGACCTCAGATTTTTGTATCTTTTGCAATCTTGATGGTATATATTGCTACGGGCCTTATTTTGTCAAGAAACTAAAGTTGGGATGTGCATGCAGATCTAGGAGATAACAGAACAAGATGTTGTAAATCTGAAACATAAACAGAAAATTCTGGAAACACACAGGCAGCGTCTTTCTCCATAGATGTTGCCAGACCCACTGAGAATTTCCAGCACTTCTTATTATATTGTATTTGTTATGGAAGATTTAATTTCCAGAGGCCAAGCTGGCAGTAGTGGTGTGTCATATATTTCACAGGATCCCAGTCATCGTGGAGAAATATCAGCCAAGCTATTTCAGCTGATTATCCAGTAACACCAGCCCCTCCACCCCCTACTTTTAATGCATGTGTGGGGACATTGATTGTTAGCAGATTTTGACTCCATTCAACCTGCTGTCTAATAGCTTTTGCCATTCATTGTTAAGGATCCAACATGAATATTTACCATTTCTATGAGGTACCTAGGAATCGTTACTGCTGACCTAACAGTGCCCACGCAAGGGGACACTCAGGAGAGGGAGAGTAAAGAAAATGAATAGCAAGAAAAATAGAAGAGAGTGTATCTGAGAGCCACGGACACGTGTCCAAACTAGGCCAGCCTTATTGCTGCATTTTCCTGTTAATGAGCTGTTCCTCATTATCTCTGCTGCTCAGTCATAATCAGCTTTATCTCTAAGCAGTGGAGTTAAGTGACCTTTTTTTAACTGCAAGCTGCCAGCATGACTTTGTTTGATTAGTGTTTACTCTGCTCTATTTTAAGGACCTCTAATAGGTGGTCTTTAGACTTGCCGTTTAGGTTTTGGTTACTCACAATAAAGAGAAAGACTGGGCTCTGAATCACAGTCTGAACCAGCAGTGATCAATAATCCCTATCCTGTGCTGAGGTTGTTTAATTCAGTTGAATTCAGGAGTTCATTTAGCTTCAGTGCTCAAGAGTTGGGGAGCGGGGGGGAGGAGGTGAGAGATGATGGGTTGGGGAATAAACATAAAGCAGCATTCCTGAACCCAACCTGTCAGCTGAACATTCAGTTTAAAGTTTATTTATTTGTGTCACAAGTAGGCTTACATTAAGTAATGAACTTACTGTGAAAATTCCCTAGTGTCTACACTCTGGTGCCTGTTTGGACTCACCGAGGGAGAATTTAGCATGGCCAATGCACCGAACCAGCACATATTTAGGAATGTGGGAGTAAACCGGAGCACCCGGAGGAAACCCATGCAGACATGGGGAAAATGTGCAGACTCCGCACCGAACCAAGGAGGAAACAACCTGTATTACATGGAGATACAGACTAGGAAAAAAAGACCAATGACGTTTAAAAAAAAAAGCACTCCTGACAAGCCTCGCATCTTTAACTGAGATGGTATTCATTGTGGTTTGAAGTATGGCCGCTGTTCTTCATCCTTTGAGAACTCGCTGTGTGTATTAGGTTGAAATACAAATGGACATTGCTGTGAGCCTGTAATGAGTCAATTATCTGTTCACTTGGAGCAGAAGATCAGAATGTGTTTGCAGCCAGCTTTGTGACCCAAGAAATTTTTGCTGCCTCAACAATCCTCTTCGCTGTTTTATCAGTGACCGTGGATATGGAGCTTTGCCCTGGTTGAACCTATACTGAGGTTAATTCCAATTACCCAGTTTAGCCTTCAGCTACACCGAGGATGTTTGGACACCAGAGCATTCCATGTGATTAGTAATAAATTGACCTTGATAAATTCTTAATCAATATAAAATCATTCAGTGTCAGTGGGCTGAGTCAGGGAGTCACAGTTTCAAGCCTGACTCCTCTGTGTAATCTGGGCAGACTTTCCAAAGTGGTAAGTGAAGGAGGTTCACAGTATCGGGCGTTCTGCCTTTCAGGTGAAGCATTAAACTCAGGCCCTGTTTGCCCACTTCAGGACTGTTTGTGAGAGCTTGCTGTGCATAAATTGACAACTGGGTTTCCTATATGAAAGCAGTGATGTCACTTCAAATGCAGCCACCTGTTTTGCTGCAAAACATTTGAGGCCATTCTAAGGTGTGAAAGGTGACGTGTAAATGCAGGTCACTTTCATTGTAATTAAAAACTGCAGCAAGATTTGAATTTTGCCATCTTGAAACTGATTCCATCTGGCAAAAACCATAGCCAATGAATTGTGCATGGCACTTCTTGAGCTGGCTTGGCAGACCATGCCACCACCAACCACCACAGTAGGGGTAGAGATGCTGCAGTGCTGACAAGGGTATTGGGCCATCCCTTCCAGGGACACAGTCTGCCCTGGGCTATTCCAATCACTTCATGGATCAATGACACACAGGACCGAATAACAAAGAAATGCAGTTGACAAGAGTCAAATGTTTTCATGGAGTTGAAAAGGGACATGTACATTAGATGGTTCAGTTCCTTGCACTTCCCTTGAATTTACCATGAAGTAGAGATCATGTCTGCAATGTCTCTCAATTGGGGATACCCACATTCGGACTGTGGAAAGGAGGCGGTTGAGGAGGACCTGCAATGATCATGGGGGGCACGGTAGCACAATGGTTAGCACTGCTGCTTCATAGCTCCAGGGACCTGGGTTCAATTCCTGCCATGGGTCACTGCCTGTGTGGAGTTTGCACATTCTCCTCGTGTCCACGTGGATTTCCTCCAGGTGCTCTGGTTTCCTCCCACAGTGCAAAGATGTGTGGGTTTGGTTGATTTGCCATGCTAAAATTGCCCCTTAATGTCCAGAGAAGTGTAAATTTGAGGGATTAACAGGTAAATATGTAGGGATATGGGGGTAGAGTACGGGTGGGATTGTGGTCAATGGGCCAAATGGCCTCTTTCTGCACTGTAGGATTTCTATGATTCTTGTGGCTGACACCAGGGAAAATCAATTACTGCAGTTGAGCCTGTCTCCCTTCTTGAGTAACATTATATTGCCCCAAAACTCACCATATGATGGGATTATTCAGAAGTGTAACAAATACATTGCCTTCTGAAACCATAGATTTGTGTCATAGACTAAGAATACTCTTGGGAGGGTGAGGTTGGTTATAAATCTTAACATGCATTATGCATTGTTTCATAAACAAGGATCATACAGGGCAAAATATTGTGACTGAGCTCACTTTATTCAATTAGTACAGCTTGTCTTCATGTGATAATACAGTAGAGTGAGCATGCTATGCTTCACCACATCGGTGAGCCAACCTACTTGACTTAATTTCTGAGACTGCCTTTGCAGTGTTCTGTTTAAAAACTTGATTGACTGCACTTTTCTTTGATTTTAACCCAACTCAGAGAAGCCCTGCCAAATAACCAGGATTAGGGAGTTCCAATGCAAAGGGCAGATTTTTGCTGAGTTGTAGAGGCTTTGAAAATGGCAGATGGAACCCAAATCCGGAATCCTCCCCCCATTTCTGGCAAATCTCATTATTGCTGGCAAGAGAAAGGAGGAGGAGTATGAAGCACAAATGATGAATCTAATGACTATTTAATCTCAGGATGCAGGAATGAACCGACCTGATTTTCGCTGCAGGAACATTAATCAAAAGTGTGATCAAAAGTTTGAAGAATTTATGGTAGAGTCATAAATGCTCTGAAGGGTGGATAAGTTATGTAGAACTGAAAAGATGACAAACTATTTAAATCTCTGTCCTTCAAAATCAAATAAAAACTGCCTGTCTGTGCCTAGAAGAAGAAAATCAGTTCTTGCAGTTTCAATAGCTATTTGTTGACATAATCCTAAGGCCTATCACTGATTTATACTGCTTGACTGTTTCCTATAGCCTGCTATTATCATGGTAGTGTAGGGAGAAGCTGTAATTTCATAATTTGATTGACAGCTTAAAGGATCAGCTGTCTTTGATGTAGGATTATGAATGCAAATGTTTGTTTTTATAAGGGATTAAATACTTGAGATGATATGAATGCATTGAATGGCCTTTCATGAATGAAAGTAGCTTTTATGTATATTATGGCTTAGTGGCACAGACCTAACTTTTGCTGAAAATGTATAATAAAGTCTACAAGAGATGTTTAGAATTTTATTTTATCAGTGCATTCTACTGGAGGTTTTCCCCCCGGTGGGTACAGAGTGAGTTTCTATGGAGGGCATAAGGGCAATGATTGGTGATCACAGATTGGCTATGAAGAGTCATTGTGAGTGGGTGGAGGACATGAATTGGCATGGATGGAGCATGGGAAGTGGAAGGGGTGAGGGCTATGTGCCACAAGATCAAATATTTAACTGAACAACTGGGCTGAAGTCCCAGAGGACTAAAAATGAACCTTTTAACCAACCCGTCTTGGCATTGTGATCCCCTCTGATCTGCGTCCAGGGTCAGTGAACCCAACTCCCAAACCATCATTCAAACCCACAGAACAAAAACTGAACTATTCAGGACACTTCTTACCAACTTGAATTGGCTGACTTGGTGGTGAGAATCTGGATCAGTAAGCATGAGGTGTTCAACAATTGTTGGCGCAGTCTATTGAACTATTTGTAGTTCAGATTCTTTGAAGAAACAACACTGAAGCCCAGAGCACAGACTTATTAATCACTCCTGTTTCAATGTCTTTTTAAAAACACATCAATGCAAATTCCTGCTTTCCTCCCCAAAGCCTCCTCTGCTGTAATAAATGTTGACTATTTTTATCCTGTCCTCCCTTTCATTGAAAAGCTCACTTCTTATCCCTTGTGTTATTCTAATGAATTTCTGCAGCACCCTCTCTCCATGAGCTTGACATCATTTGTAAAATAAAAGCACCCAAATCTGGACAGATTTTCCATACCGTGTTTCTATGTGCTGAAGTAGGCACTGTGGTTAAGTGCATATTAATGTCAACCCTTCTGATGCAGGGTGCTAAAAGTTTTCGCAACAAGCTGTGAAGATTAATTGACAGTTCCAGGCCTTAATGTGCAGCAGGTACGCAAGGCTGCTGATGGCTGATCACAGATCACAAATACTTGGGGAGGGGCCAAAGACCCTGCATTAAACAAGCTGACATCACACCCAAGGTCAGGAGGCCCAGGCTGGGTTTTTCAGTGGGAAGCTGTTGCAGGAGGTCACCTTAGCCTACAGCTTCACTCGGTCATGAAACGTGACTGCGTCTTAAACATGTCAGGAAGAAATAATGTGGGACTATTCCTTCAACCGTTTCCCCCTCCCCCTCCTCTCTGAAGGAACATTTTGTTCCACTCTGAGTTGCCAATTCTGTTTGAGAAACCTGGAGATTTCACTGCTCCCAGCCAAGAACCCTTTTACTGTCCCCGATATTTTATTCGTAAATCAAAGCGTTCAAAGAAAATTTTTTAAAATGTTGAATAATATTTTTCCTGGGGTGCTCCAGCAGTGCTGGAGATTAATTGTGAATTTTTGAACAGTGGCTTGGAAACTTTAACTTCCTCAGTATCATATTTTGCTCAATTGCCTAAGTGTCTGAGTTTAGACATTGTCAACAAAACAGATAGTCATCGACTTCAGGAAGCATAGTGGAGAACATGCCCCTGTCTATATCAATGAGGATGAAGTAGAAATGATTGAGAGCTTCAAGTTTTTAGGTGTCCAGATCACCAACAACTTGTCCTGGTCACCTCTACTTTCTCAGGAGACTAAGGAAATTTGGCATGTCAGCTATAATTCTCACCAATTTTTACAGATGCACCATAGAAAGCATTCTTTCTGGTTGTATCACAGCTTGGTATAGGCTCCTGCTCTGCCCAAGACCGCAAAGGTCGACAAAAGGTCATGAATGTAGCCCAATCTATCATTCAAACCAGCCTCCCATCCACTGGCTCTGTCTACACTTCCCGCTGCCTCGACAAAGCAGCCAGTATAATTAAGGACTCCACGCACCATCGACATTCTCTCTTTCATCTTCTTCCTTTGGGAAAAAGATACAAAAGTATTTTGACAGAGGTCACATACCAACCGCCTCAAGAACAGCTTCTTCCCTGCTGTCATCAGACTTCTGAATGGCTCTACCTCACACTAAGTTGATCTTTCTCTACACCCTAGTTACGACTAACAAAACATTTTGCACTCTCTCCTTTCTTTCTCTATGAACGGCATGCTTTGGCTGTATAGCGCACAAGAAACAATATTTTTCACTGTATACTAACACATGTGGCAATAATAAATCAAATCATATCAAATGCCAGCAGTTATTTAGGAGCATTCAGTTCCTCTTGTCTTGTCCTTACCCCCATCTCCATGCTGGCACTGGATGAATGGGGTGGTCAAGAACCGGATGTCCCTAATCTAACAGATGTTGTAAACAGTGTTAGTGTCCACTACGGCCAGTTAAATTGAGATTAGCTGAATTAGCTGAGATTAACTTCAAACTCTGACCAAGAGTCAACCAAACTCAAAACTCTTGGCTCTATTCCCTCTCCGCATTTTCTGTTTTTGTTTCAGATTCCAGCACTTGCAGTGTTTTGCTTTTATCTTAGCTGAACTCAGCAAATGCCAAGCATCTAACCACTGTCCCACTGGACCAGAGCAACTAGCAGTCAATTCTCTTTTGAGGTTTTACCTGAGGAATCACAGAATTGTTACAGTAAGAAAAGGCCATTTGGTGCATCCTGTCTGAACAGTCTCTCTAAACGAGCATCATGGCTTAGTGCCATTCCCCTGTACAGTATTTCTGTTCAAGTAATCACCTACTGCCCTCTTGAATGCCTCAGTTGAACCTGCCTCCACTACACTACACTACTGGCAGTATATTCCAGATCCCAACCACTGACGTGTAATTTTTTTTTTCCACATCCCATTTGCTTCTTTTACAAATTATCTTAAGTCTATGCTCCCTCATTCCCATTCATTTTACAAGTGGGAACATTTTCTCCCTTTCCACTCTGTCCAGCCCATTCCTGATCTTGAACATCTCTATCAAATCTCCTCTCAGCCACCTTCTCTCAAAGGAAAACAGTCCCAACCTCTCCAGTCTATCCTCATAACTGAAATTGTTTATTGCTCTACTGCATCCTCTTCAAAAACTACAAAAGGTCATGAATGTAGTCCAATCCATCACACAAACCAGTGTGGAAGCCTTCTAGCAATGTGATATTGTTTAAGTTTTAAAGTTTATTTATTAGTATCATAAATAGTCTTACATTAACACTGCAATGAAGTTACTGTGAAAATCCCCTAGTTGCCACACTCCAGCACCTGTTTGGGTACATTGAAGAAGAATTTAGCACAGCCAATGCATCTAACCAGCACGTCTTTCAAACTGTAGAAGGAAATCTGAGAACCTGGAGGAAGCCCAGTCAGACATGGGGAGAACATGCAAAGGCCACACAGACAGTGACCCAAGGCAAGAATTGAACCTGGGTCCCTGGCACAGTAAGGCAGCAGTGCTAACCACTCTGCCACCATGCTATCCCTGGGCCTTGCAAGAAGCAATAACTAGCAGAAAAGGGAGAGTTGCAGATGGAAGGCCTGAGTCTTTCTTTATTTGAAAGAGTCCAATGCCAGGACTTAATGGTCACAGATGGAGTGTTCATAGCACAATTCAACAGGCTGATAACCAACTCAGGAATCCTTCCTTCAATGTCCCCAAAAGGGAAAAATGAACAATATAGGTGTGAAGATGCATTAACAACAATTCCAACATAGGATTGGTTGTTGATGTCTGATTGATGGGATTATCTGCTGAAGAAAGTTTGAGTAAATTGGGTGTATACCCATTGGAGTTTCTTATTTAAAAATGTAAGATCCTGAGGGGACTTAAAGTAGTGGATGCTGGGAGGACTTTTCCACTCACGGATTGGACTAGAATCAGGGAGCACAGTTTCAGAATAAAAAATCCCCCTTTTAAGATAGATGTGAGGAGAATATTTTTGTCTCAGACGATTCTTAACCTGTGAAATTCTCTTTCCTGGAAAGCAGTGGGAGTTGGTTCATTGAATTTGTTCAAATCAGAATTAATTTATTGACAGACAAGGGTTAAGGGGAGTTGGGGGGCAGATTGGAAAGGGAAGTTGAGACCACAACCAGATTAGCCATGATATAATGAATGGGGCAAACTTGAAGGGCCAAATAGCCCATTCCTACTCCGAAGTCCTATTTCCCCATAATTAAATAAGAGGCTGCAATGCAGCACTAATACTGTAGGTTTAATACAGTGCTTTCAGTAATGATATGAATGCTGGGAAAGCACTGTCAATCTAGCTAAACAAAGAAAATATTTAAGTCCTGCAATTGGGTACATTATTGAGACAACTGAGAGAAAAAGAAAGGGAAAGGAAAAGAAAAACAGGAGGTAAACAGAAATCAATGCATTAATTTTCCATTGTGGAGTGAAAGTTCAGTGATGGGTGCAGAAGTGAGAGTGATTTCCACTGTGGATAGGATGGCTAACTTGTGCTATTTTGCTCATTATCTATGCATTTGGGAAGAGCTTTGCAAATCTTGTGACGGGAAATTGATTTCCCTGCTGTTCCCTTGTGAGGGTTAAAGACACTGGCGCCTATTTAAAGGACACTAGGACAGCCCACACTATCCCTTCCATCTCTGCCCAAACACAGCTCCACTCTGCTCTGCGAAGCATGAAGATTCTACTCAGGGAGTTAATGCTGCTTTAAACCTTTTTGCTTTGTAGTGTCAATACGAGCTGCGCTTCCTTTGCCAGCTGCTATTGTCAAGTCAGTTTGCCAGGAACATAAACCCCAAAACTCAGTCACTGAAACAATAACTGAACATCAGTGACTCAAGAGTGGGCTGTTTCTATGGTAACGATGAGCTTGAACTCATGTCATCCTTTTCTTGTGATTAGCAATTTCCCACCTTTGACCATATTTGACTTTGTTGGCACATGAGTGAGTCAGTAATATACGCCGCCGAAAATTTCACACTCAGAACTCAGTCAGTGTTGCCAGCACTTTGTTTAACCTTGGTATTTTCCAGTGCTGGAGAGCTATATAATATCTTAAAATTAATTTTCACAATACTTTTTGGCTTCTGCAGGCCTGGGCTACACCAAATTATGATGGAGGCCTTGTACTGTTCCTGAACCTCGTATCCTTCCTGGCCTAGACCACTATCAAGGATTGACTGCATGCAGTACTAACTCTGACACGTATCCTACTGTGTAAATATCTCAGTGAACGTACCTGCAAGTAACTGTAGTCTGCATTGTGTTACATTGACTTGAGAAAGCTTGTAAAATCACAGATTCCCAGAAATGGAGGAGACTATTTGGCTCATTGAGCTGCACCAACTCTGACAGACCATCTTGTCCAGGTCCACCCACTGCTCTTTCCCCGTAACCCCACACATTGATCCCCCTAATCTCCCTTTAGACAGCACTGACGGAGATTTTAGCACCTAATATACTTAACCTGCACATCTTTGGACAGTGGGAGGAAATCAGAGCACTTGGAGGAAACCCATGCAGACACAGGGAGAATGTTCAGACTCTGCACAGACAGGGACTCAAGCTGGGAATTGAACCCAGGTCCCTGATGCTGTAGGTGTTAACCATTGTGCCACCATGCCGCCCCAGAGAGAGAGAACCATAGAATACCATAAAATGGTCAAGGAGATTTGATTCCTCGGTGATGCCGCAATGTGCTTGCTGATGTGTCACTTTCCAGTGAGAAACATTTCAATCAAGAATGGGAATCCTAATTGATTGATTCTCTTCCTTAGCTCTGATTGAGAAGGTCCAATGCGGCACAGATAGGGGATCCAAACTGAGACTCTGTGTCATTTAGCATTTAGTCTCACAACAACACAGCCAGCTTGTTTTTCAAAATGTTTGCATCTCCTTGCTCCCCTCGGCACTGTCCAGTAGGCACTTTGCCCCTCGCTGCCCCAGTGAGCCCAGGCTGGCGCAGCCAGGTTGCCAGTGCACAGGGGGCAATCTGCAGTACCCGATTCTCTGAGGGGCCCTGATTACCCTCACCTCCACTCCAGCAAGTGGGGTGCAACTGTAAACCCGCTGGAGTGAAATACTCGTGGTGGTGGTTGGCGGAGTGGGGAAGAGGCTCGCGGCCCAGAGACTTATATTTAAGCTGCCCCCTGTAATAATTCAGTTCTGTGCCTATTTTGGGTGGGGATCCGATGGCTCCAGAAATCCAGCACTGGGAGATGTGCTCAGAGCCGAAAGTCCAGGGTGGATCCCACAAATCCGGCGCTGCTTGGATCTCCCAGAAGGCTGCACTGATTAAATACATATTGTTGTAGTCGGTTGGGCAGTGGTGAAGGGGGGAGATTATCCCACATCTTCCAGAATACTCCTCAATTCACCCTAGTCATAATGGGAACATTGCACAAAATGTGCACTTTTCCCAAAGCATGTGGGTCATCTCACAATTTTGGTTAGCATCTGAGTGGGTTTCTGATTGGCTACCATCAATAATCATCCAGTAAGACTCAGCACCTTCAAGAGTGGGGAGGGCAAGAGTAGATTTACTGGGTCATTTAACTCCATCACAACCTGCTTTTTTCTAGAACTGCAAGATATATATTTCCCATATTAATCCTTTTTCAGCTTCGATCACCAACAAGTACAGTTGGGGGGCAGTAAGTGTATCGGGAGACAGTCACCTTCTTCAAAGCCACACAGCATCTCAAATTGAATATATAAAGACCTCCTTCATCATTGCTCGCTCAAAATCCTGGAATCTCCTGAATAACCACATCTAACCTTCACTACATGGACTGTCGCAGAGTAAGTAGTAGAACAGTAACCATCTTCTCAAGATTATCTCAGGAAGGGCAATAAGTACCTCATCCTGAGAATTAATCCAAAATTAATTATTATAATTAATATAATACCTGTATTATTAGCTTGGGTGGCAGTTGAAGATCTCTCATTAGAATTTAACATGGTCAATGCATCTGACCAGTATGTTTTTCAGACTGTGGGAGGAAATTGGAGCATCCATAGGAAATCCACGCAAACATGTGCAGAACATGCAACGTCTGCACATTGTCCAAGCCGGAAATTGAACCTGGATCCCTGGTGTATCAGTGCTAACCACTGTTCCCTCGCACCACCCTCATATTATTCCAGAGATTTGAAAGTTGACAGGTTTCAATAGCTTCTCCAGTGTGTTAATTTATCTTTAAACTTGAGGTGCTTTTGTCCAACAGGCCCAAACACAAGTGTCATGTGTCAGGCAAATATGCTACTTTTGTGATTCCTTTTTGCAGTGACTCTATGCAACAGAACAGAGAGTCCAGGTGGTTCCGATAACACGAGCCACTGCAAAGCTATAGACTGGTTCATTTGAGCGATTAGATGGGTGGAGGTTAGCCTGACTGTTCGCAAACTGTTATCATACAAACCTCACTGCTGTGTGAGCACACTCTCAGGTTCCACCACAGATGCTTATCTATATGTCTCACTGAACATGTCAGAGAGAGGAAGCCATTGTTTACTTACCACCTGGTAGGGGCATCCAGCAGGACCGGTCCTTTGTATTTATTTTTGTATTCTTTCAACTTCATTTGTATAAAAGCATTTCTCACATTTGTCTGCAAACTGACCACTAAATGTTGAGCTCCTATTCCATTCTGCGATCACACTGGAGCCTTTTTAGCTGTGGTAGTGCTCTTGCATCTGAAGCTGAAGGCTGTGGGTTGAAGTCACAGCCCAGGGACTAGAACACAGCAACTAGTCCAGCACTCCAGTGTAGGACAGAGAGAGTGCTGCACTGTTGGGAGATGCTGTCTTTTAAACGAGACATCAAACTAAGGAAAACTGGACATTGCTCGAAAATCTCAACAGGTCTGAAGCATCTGTGGGGTGAGAACTTTGAACCAACGTTGAGCCAGGATGACCCTTCGTCAGAGCCTTGTTTCAGATTACAGCATCTGCCATACTTTGGTTTTATCTTAAAACTTTATTAATTCGTCACAAGTAGGCTCACATTAACACTGCAATGAAGTCAGTAGGGAAGTGAGTATCCCCTTGTTGCCACACCCCGACGCCTGTTCAGGTAGCTGAGGGAGAGTTTAGCATGGCCAATGCACCTAACTAGCATATCTTATGACTGTGGGAGGGAACTGGAGCACCAGAGGAAATCCACACTTACATGGGGAGAATGTGCAAACTTCACACAGATAATGACCCAAAGCCCCTCGGTAATTCAGTAGCTAGTATTTCAGATGGGGGGATAGGGCAATGTAAATCCAACTGGCAGAATACAGTTCATTGGAACCCCAATGCATTATGTTGAATACAATCAAAACAGCAGATGCCGGGAATATGAAAAAAAAACATTTTAGGAAGACCCAAATAGTAGTTCTACTTCACTTAGTAGTGACACAAGTAGGTTTACCTTAACACTGCAATGAAGTTACTGTGAAAAATCTGCTAGTCACCACACTCCAGGTACACTGAGGGAGAATTTAGCAGCCAATGCACTAACCAGCAGATCTTTTAGGATATGGGAGGAAACCAGAGCACTTGGAGAAAACCCACTCAGACATGGGGAGAACATGCAGACTCCATACAGACAGTGACCCAAGCCAGGAATCGAACCTGGGTCCCTGGTGCTGTGAGGCAGCAGTGCTAACCACTGTACCACCATGACAGCCTTTCCAAAGAGAAATTCTAATCTTGCACCCTTTATCATTCTCAAAATGATGAACTGTCTTTGCAATTTAGATATTGACCAACCTGTTGTCTATTCTCAAGTCTTCTGGTTTATGTAAGCATCAAAGTCTGTTCCGATTTCCCACTCATCAATTGAATTGAGACACTAAATGATTCAGCACGTACAAATGCTTCCATTCGGACCCCCGCATACTTACTGTCCAGCTGTACTGCAGAATGTAACACAAGAACATCTCATACAAGCAGGTTGTTGAATGATAAAACTCTATCACAAACGTTGAGACTAAACTTAATCTTAAATGATAGAAGCAATTTTGAATTTGATCCCTCAGGTATACAGGGTAGCTGTGGGGATGATGGGCGAGTATCTATTCATTGCCCACTGCTGTCACAAGGTAACCTGATATACCTCAAATACAATTTGCAGCTGCTTTTAGACTTTAACATGTCACTGATGAGGGCTGTCAATAAAAGTAGAGAGAAGTTCCCTGACATCTTTATTGGCCCAGGGATGTGACAGAAATAAGAACCCAAACAGCATCTGGCAGACAGCTAGACTATTCCATAATTAATTGAAAATTTAGAGACAAGTGTGAACCAAATCAGTTAACAGACTTAATAAATAGTTCAAAGCTGCTTGCCGCTATGCTTTTCTGCACATGCTTAGGCACCTTCTCAAGTTAGTGACGTTAGAATGTCAACCAGCCCCTCTGGCCTTCTCCACCAATTGGATCATGGCTGATCTGCAAGTCGACTTAATTCTCCTGCCTCCAATACTTGCACTTCACAAACACTTATTATTAATCTGCAATGGCAAATAGTCATAATCCACAAGGAAACACAGGCATCTCCCATAATATTTTAAGGTCATGAAAAACAGGAGCAATAGTGGCCTTTAGGCCTGTCGAGCTTGCTCTGCCACTCCATAAGATCGTGGCCTACCTGATTGTGGCCTTAACTCTCTTTCTTGCGTACCCCCTCTAAATTCTTTACTCCCTTTTAGATAAAAAATCCATTTAACTCACCTTGAATGTATATAATGACAAGCCTCCACCATGCTCCAAAGGCTAACAAATCTCTGACGGAAGAAATTTCTCCACATGTCCATCTCAAAGAGGAATCCCCTTATTTTGAAACTGTGTCCCTTGTTCTGGATTCCACAGGGGCGGGAGTGGGCAAGGTTATCATCCCAGCACCCAGCATGTCAAGACTGTTTCTGTGTTTCAATAAGGTCACCTCTCTTTTTCTCCATGTTAAATTGCTCCTTAGTGTCAGGGGGGTTAGTAGGGTCAATATCTGGATATATGGGGATAGGCTCTGGGTGGGATTATTGTCAGTGCACCAAATGGCCTCCTTCTGCAGCATAGGAATTCTATGATTCTAATCTCTCGTGAATATAGACTCAAACTGTTCAACCTTTCCTTACAACTTCACCCAGTAATCAGCCTAGTAAACCTTCTCTGAACTGTTTCCAATGCAAGACTATTCTTCTTAAATAATGACTTGGAGTTGCTACTGTTGGACTGGGGTGGGCACAGTAAGTAGTCTTACAACACCAGGTTAAAGTTCAACAGCTTTATTTGGTAGCATGAGCTTTCGAAGCATTACCCCTCATCAGGTGAGTGAGTAAGGAAACCTAAACTTTTCACAGTACTTCTCACAAATGCTCACAAGATTCCCTCACTTTTATATTTTATGCCCCTGGAATAACAGCCAATTTTCCATTTGCCTTGCTAATTACTTGATGTACTTGCATACTGACTTGCTGTGATACTGCAAAGACACCCAGATCTCTTTGTACCATAGCATGCTACAGTCTCTCTTTTATTTAAATAATATTTTCTAATTTTCCTGCCAAAGTAGACAACCTCACATTTTCCCATATTATATTCCATCTGCCAAATGTTTGCCCACTCACTTAACCTATCTACACCTCTTTGCAGACTCTTTGTATCCTCTTCACAATTTCCTTCCCTACCTTTGTATCATCAGAAAATTTGGTACAAAAAAGCTTTCAGTCCTTTAGTTCATTCATTAGTGTCATAAGTAGACTTACATTAACACTGCAATCCCCTAGTCGTCACACTCCAACACCTGTTCAGGTACACTGAAGGAGAATTTAGCACGGCCAATGCACCCAGCCAGCACGTCTTTTGGATTGTGGGAGGAAACCGGAGCACCAGAAGGAAACACACGCATACTTGGGAAGATCGTGCAGACTCCACACAGACAGTGACCCAAGCCGGCAATCGAACCCAGGTCTCTGGCGCTGTGAGGAGCAGTGCTAACCACTATGCCACCCATGATTTCATCCAAGTCATTAATAAGAGACAAGTGGATGGACAGTTTGAGAATCACCACACCACACCAAACACGTGGCAAGGCAAGGAGGGAGACATCTTTGAATAGCACAGTGGACATGGCGATTGAAGTGTTGCCACTGGTGGCATTCTGAACCACATTCTAGACCAGTACTTAACTGAACTAACTGACTTCAAAACGACTCATCTAACTTGTTCTTTTTAGAACGAGCCAATTTAAATGACTTTTTTTTTAAAATATAAAAGGAAAAAAATGCTCATATTTTACCTTAATTTATTGCCAGAAAAATAAATCACAGAGATGCAGTTTCCCAAATAAGGAGGTGGGGGTGGTTTAGCAAAAAAAGCTGCACTTATTGCACATCTGCAGTGATAGCCCTTTTCATACAACTCAGGTAAGCATTAGAAAGTTGGTTCATGCAATTACGGGGTTCAGTTTCTGTGGATAACTGAAAACCATCTAATTAATAGCTATATTCTGTGTGTACTGGCATTTTATCATGGAGGGATTTGAGCTGCAGTTTGGTGGGATAGAATTTCCCTCAAAATGAAAGAGGAGGTGCAGACTATATGCTATTTAGTGTGAATGCATGGTCAATTGTTTGGAGGATCTGCTGGATGGTCCAGAGCATCATAAAGGGCATACAGGCAGTCCACAACTTAAAAAAACAATTAGAAAATCACATTGCAAGTCAAAACATTACAAGTCAGAACCAGTTTTACCATAGGAACAATGTTATAAATGGGGAATTGATTCCTGAACCAAGGCACAATACCCTTTTTTCACTGACTGATGAAACTTTGAGATCTTGCTTCAATATAATTGCCTTACTGTAGTGTATTTCCCATGATATAATAATGTCCACACTTCCAAAAACATAGGTGCCCTAACAGAGATATTTGAATCATTGACAGCCACAGGTGAGGTGACTGAAGATTGGAGGGTGAAAAATGCTGTGCCTTTGTTTAAGAGATGCAGGGAAAGGCATAGGAACTACAGGCCAGTGAGCCTAACATCTGTAGTGGGTAAGGTGTTAGAAAGTATTCTGAGAAACAGGATCTACAGACATGTAGAGAGACTATGATTGATTTGGGTCAGCATGGCTTTGAGAGTGGAAAGCCATGTCTCATGAATTTGATTGAGTTTTATGATAGGGTAAACAGGAAAACAGATGAAGGCAGTGCAGTTGGTCAGTCTATGGACTTTAGCAAGGCCTTTTGACAGGACTGCATGGCAGGTTGTTGCACTAGGTTTAATCTCATAGGATCTAGGGAGAGGTAGCCAGATGGCTACAAAGTTGGCTTGATGGCAGAAAACATAAGTGATTGCAGAGGGTTGTTTTTCAAATTGGAGGCCTGTGATCTGTGGTGTGCCTCAGGGATCAGTGCTGGCTCCACTGTCATTTATATTAATGATTTGGATAAGAATTTAGAAAGCATGGTTAGTAAGTTTGCAGATGATACCAAGATGGGTGGCGTAGTGGACAGTGAAGAGACTGCAACAGGATCTTGCTCAATTGCATCAGGGGCTGAAGAATAGCAGATGGAATTTAATTTAGATAAATGCAACATGATGCATTTTGGTAGACTGAATCAGGGTAGGACTTATTCAGTTAATGGTAGGGCATTGTTGAGAGTTAAAGAACAAAGAGATCTAGGGTTTTGGGTGACTGCATTCTCTCAGTGTTTATGTGGATTTCCTCTGGGTGCTCCGGTTTTTTCTCTGTCCAAAGATGTGTAGGTTGAGCGGATTAGCCATAGTAAACATGCAGAGATAGAGTGGAGGGGAGGGCCTGGATAGGATGCTCTTTCAGAGTCAGTGCAAACTAGATAGGTTGAAGGGCCTCCTTCCGCACTGCAGAGGTTTTATATCATTTTGTCATTGATTTTGTTGATGCTGCTTAATACTGCAGGAGAACAACAAAGAATGCAAACAGAAAGAGAGGAAAGAGGAGACAGGAGTGTCTATTTTTGGAGGTGATAGTGAACATAGATTACAGAACAGTACAGGCCCTCGATGTTGTGCCAAGCTTTGTCCAAAACCAACATCAAGCTATCTCACTCCCTATCATTCTGGCGTGCTCCATGTGCCTATCCAATAACTGCTTGAAAGTTCCTAAAGTGTCCGACTCCAGTAACACAGCAGACAGTGCATTCCACATCCTAACCATTCTCTGAGTAAAGAGCCTACCTCGGGCATTCTCTTACATCTCCCACCATGAACCTTATAGTTACGCCTCCTAGTAATAGCTACAACCACCCTGAAAATGACAACAGTTTTGAAAGGGAGTGCTCAAGGTCTGCAATGTCAGGGTGTGTCATAAAGTACTAACTGGTTTTGACAGAGGGAAAGCAAAAAAGAACAAATATTTTGCTAGCTTTCAGATTTTGCTTTGCACATGCAAATTACAAATCGGTGACATTCATTGGATTGTGGAACCACATTTCCAAGTTACAACCGATTTTCACATTTTGACAATAACATAGAATGGTAATAACTTGTTCATTGCTAAACACAATATGGTAAAATAACCATCAAAACAGGAAATGCAGCACAACAGTAAGTGAAGGGAGGCCTACTTACTGCAGCACGCACTTGATAAGATCACTGCAATACTCAAGGCTGCCTTATATGCATGTGAGGTGTTCCAGCAAAGGATGCAAGCTGCATTTAATATTGACTGTGGTATTTCAATGTTACCTGACATTTTATCTCAAAATTTTAATGATTCCCCACAATTATTGGGCAACAAGAGAGAAGTGGGTAAATGTTTTTCAAACAATGAAGCAGGCAATTGGTTAAGAAAGATACTGGTGTGGAAAGCTTAGATATATACAGTTTTCCTGTTCATTTTTGGAATCAGATTTTTGGGTTTGTGGCAAAACATCTTTTGGTTAATTGCAACATTTACTTTCATAATTGTTTGTGCTAAACAATTCTTCCAAGTTATCAGTTTGATGGTATGCTGGGGTAGAGGGCGGTGGGCTTCAAGTTCCTGAGTTTTCAGCTCATAACAGTAATTTGGTTCAGGAGGATAGGACTCAGGAACCACTGGATTGCAGAACTACTCTATTGCAGAAATTAAACTGAAGGTTCCACCTCCTGCTTAGGCAAATATAAAATAACCTATGGCACTTCTTGAGTAGTATGCTCCAGTGTTTTGACTGACATTCTCTCCTACTTTAAATGAGCATGTATCTCGTTTGCTGGTTTTAAAAGTTGTCTACACATTAGCCCTACATTTTCTTTTAAGACAGGAACTCATTGGCTGTTCTCTAGGTACCAAAGATACTATGCAAAGTTACACTTACACCGCATCGTTATTGTAAAACATACCGAGCTGCTTCAGAGATGATAATCATAATTCAACACTGAACCACAGAGTTTATTAGGTCAATTGACCAAAAGCTTGGTCAGAGGCAACCTTAAGCAAGTCTCTGCAAGAAGAAAAGCTCAGTAGAGAGGTGAAGGGAGAGTATCCAAAAATGTGTGGGGTTAGGTTGATTGGCCATGCTAAAATTGCCCCTTAGTGTCCTGGGTTATGTAGGTTAAAGGGATTAGTAGGTAAATGTATAGGGATATATAGGGATAGGGCTTGGGTGGGATTGCGATCAGTGCAGACTCAATGGGCCGAAGGGCTTGTTTCTGCACTGTAAGGTTCTATGTTCTATATTCCTGAGTTTAGGGTCTAAGCAGATAAAGGGGTGGCTCCAATGGTGCAACAATTAAAATCAGGCAGTAACATAACAATCCCTACAATGCAGAAGGAAGCCATTTGGCCCATCAAGTCTGACAGAGGCCCTTTCCCCACCCCATCACCCCACATATTTCCCATGGCTAATCCATCTAACCTACATGTCTTTAGACACTAAGGGGCAATTTGCCACAGCCAATGCACTTAAACTGAATATCTTTGGACTGTGCAAAGAAACAGAGCACTCCAAGGTAACCCACGCAGATACAGGCATAATCTGTAAACTCCACAGTCACCTAAGGCTGGACTTGAACCTGGTTCCCTGGCGCTGGGAGGGAGCAATGCTAACCACTATGCCATCATTCTGTCCTGTAGCGGTGCGATAGCAGTGGTTAGCCCTGCTGCTCCACAGCACCAGAGATCTGGGTTCAATTCTCAGCTTGGGGTCCTCTCCAGATCCAGGCACTGGAGATTGGTGACTAGGGGATTTTCACAATAACTTCATTGCAGTATTTTTGTAAGTCTACTTGTAACACTAATAAACTTTAAATAACTTCCAGTTTCCCTGAATAATGATCAAGAGTGACATCACAAGATTATTTTGGGGTCACCCCAGTTGCTGTCTCAGAATTGTTCTGGGTTGTTTAGCTTCTTAATGGGTAAACTTACAGGTTGACCTTGCCTTTCAGTTTCTCATTGACAATTTACTTTACAATGAGGCCTCTGTTGCTGGCCATTCATACAAATGAAATGCTTTATTCACCCAACTTTCCCCTTTTGAGAATCTTTACTGAGATACATGAACCAAACACTTTCTAGTTTAAATGGTAAGTGTGTAGTGGAGAGTGGCTGGGGTTTTCGGTGTCCCTCACCTGCCTCCTTTCCAATTAAGATCAGATGCCTCAGCAAATATCAAGAATCAGCCTGGTTCCCTAACAAATTGAACAACCTTACATTCAAGCATCTTTAGGGTCTCACATCTCTCTACTTTGGTTATATTTTCAAGCACTATAACCTCCAAGAATTATGCAACAACCTGTTCCTACAATTAAAAAATAAAATGCACACATATTTAGTGTTTTTGCTGAGACACTTCTAGCAAACTGATTCTTTTTAGTTGAGTAATTCTCCAACCCCTTCTGAGAAACAAATGCAGCAGGTCACACAGAAGGTGCTATTCCTGTGCAGCTACATGGATTTGGGCCTATGTCTGTGGGAGTTTGCGCATTCTCCCCGTGCTTGCGTGGGTTTTCTCCGGGTGCTCCAGTTTCCTCCCACATCCCAAAAGTGTGCTCTTAGGCTAATTGGCAAAACAAATTCTCCCTAAAAATTGTCTCAAGTTTGGTTTTTAATCCATAGATCTATAAACATAGACAGGGATCACAGGTAGAAGTGGGAACATCAGGGTGGCGGCGCGGGCTCATTAGGCCAAAGGGCCTGTTTCCCGTGCTGTTTTGTTCTTTGTTCTTTCTGTAAATAATGATATTGGAATGATCACAATTATGCAACCCTCCAAACGTTATCCTCTTGTGCATCACCACCAATGGTTTCAGATATTAGTCCCTATAAGCTGATACTCCTTTCCTAAACACCTCTCTCTTTCTCAATCTCCCCTCTTTTAAGACCCTCCTTAGAATCTCCCACTGTCTAATGTCTCATTTGACTTGATACCATTTTTGACTGATTTCATGTCTGTGAAACATTAAAAGATGTTTCACTCTGTTCAAGACGTTGGATTAAGTACTATATATAATCAGAGAAGCGTCTTGTATCTGTTTTCAAAGCTATTTTTAATGAATGGCATAGACACTGGGGGAGAAAAAGTGGAATCTGAGTTTGTGACGACTGTCAGTTTATATTAACATGGAGCTCAAATAGACAATGTCATCTAATTTATTCTGAGTGGTGCCTGGATTGTTGATAATTTCGAGTAAGAGGCCAGACTGCAGTCACTACTGGGGAGAACCCAATGTCTGGTGATGTTTGCAACTTCATAAAGAATGGTAAACAGAAGAAATTCTGAATTGTAGTAATTGTGGTATTTGTAATAATTATCTATACGGAAAACAGCAGGACATCAACATCTGCAAAGAAATAAAACAAATATTGCCACTGTGCCAGGTTTCCTGATTACAAACGCAGGCTTGTGTTTGATTTCCAGCATTTGTAGCTATTCTTCTTTCTGAAATCCAAACTGTGTTCTCTCTAGCTCAAAAGGCAAATGGATTGCCTGCTGTCATGTTTAATTACAAGCTCAGGAACAAATTTATGTTAATCAAAACATTATATATTGCTGTGAAGGCCTCTGTGGTCAAATAGCATAACAGTATGTCTAACTGCTTGCTTGAAGAATCAACACTGGAACGAGGTGGTGGGGAATGACTAACTCCTGAGGAATTGTATTCCATTATGTATCTATGAGGGGACCAAGAGTGCTGCATTCAAGTTTGCTCATAATATAAAGCAAGGTTAGAAATAAACTGCAAGGACTCAATGGGGCTGCAAAAGGATTTAAACAGATTAAGTGAGTGGGCAGGAACACACCAGATGGAAAATAATGTGGGGAAGTTATTGAGTTTGTAGGAAAAATAAAAAAGTGAAATATTTTTAAATGTGGAGAGATTGGAAAATGTTGACAAAGGATATTCTTGTACACAAATAGAGAAAGTAAAACAAGTAGGTACAGCAACAAATAGAAAAGCAAATTGTGTGTTAGCCATTATATAATATGATCAGAATAGAAGAGTCTTAACTGCAATTGTACAGAGCCTTGGAGAGATCATACCAGGAGTAACTTTAGTCTCCTTAACCAAAAGACTATACACCCACTCGAGAAGGACCACAACAACATTCAATAGACCAATTCCTGGGATGAGGGAATTGCCCCATGAGAAGAGATTGAGTAGACTGAGCCAATATTCCCTCAAGCGACCTTGACGAAGCATTTAAAATTCTCAGGGAACTTGACAAGGTTAATGTTGAATGGATTTAAAGTTTTACCTTGCTGGGGAGTCTAGAACTGGGGGAGGGGATGGTCATTGTCAGAATAAGGGACTGACCATTTAGGACCGAGAGGAGAAATTTCTTCATTCAAAGGGTTGTGATCCTATAGAATTCTCAGAGAACAGCAGATACTCAGTTGTTTAGTTCATGTAATACAGTCGGAGCGAGAGATCGGAAAGGAAGTACAATAAAAAGGCTTGATTGCTGAAATTATATATATGAGGCATGAATTGACGTTGGTCCAACTGTACACTGATTAGGAAGGAAAACCTGCCTCCTTTTAACCTAGGAAATTGAAGCTAAGAACACCTCCTGTGTTGTGAATTTTCAAAACTGCCAAACCCCAGAATAATCTCCAGAAACACCTGCTTCTCAATCGAGATGCCTCCTCAAACCCGCTCAAAATTCTCAACTCAAACTGATCTTTTCCTTAAACTGAAGCTGCACCAATACAGGAATACATGTTACTAAAGAAAATGCAATTTTATTTCATAAAGGTGTTAACAACCATAAAAATACTCCACTTATTCATTGTAAAATTGGAGGCACATTGGTTCCAACCCTAATGAAAGCTGTACCTCTGACTTGCTCCAACTCTCCACTGCCATCTATTGGTAGTAAACACTATCTCACTGTGCTCCAAATGTCACAGTCTGTCTGTTACAGGTACAAAACAAAGCTAAAATGATGTTTCTGAAGTCTGAAACTAACACACACATTTCAATCTGCAAGATCCCAAGACCAGATAATAACTTAACCTGATTTCTTTGAGTGGTAAATCTTTCCCTCAAAAAAGGAGCTCACAGATGTTTTAGTTTTCAGTTCTGAGGAAAAGATCTTGGGCCCAGAGTATTAAATTTTCATTTCTCATTCCTCAGACTGAGACCAGCTGTGCATTTCTAGTATTTCGTATTCCACATTTCCAAGTAAACGATGCTCTACCCAGTGGTATGATAAGTTTCAATTCTGTCACCTTAACATAAACTTTGCAATTGATTGAGAAGTTAATTGGAAGTTATTCATCTGTCGCACTGACCAGAAGAGTAAAACTTGAATTAGCTCGTCTGTGTTGTTCCTACAATTAAAAGATAAAGTGCACACACATTACAGTGTGTTTACTGAGTCTCATCTATGAAATTGATCCTTTTTAGTTGAGTAACTCTCCAATCCCATCTGAGAAACACATGCAGCAGGTCACACAGAGGGTGCTATTCCTCCTGTAAATGACATTGGAAGGACCAAAAATATATCTTTCCAGTAAAATGCTTATTGAAACTTTGGGTGAAGGATATAGAATTCACCACTCCCCACAGCTGCTCTCAGTGCAGTTAGTTGATGTAAATGGGACTGACCCGGATACAAGTACACTCAACAACACTGTTGAATGGGCTGGCTCTAAAAGAATCTTAGTTGGACAATTATCTACCAGATGATAAGAGCGCAAGCAGTGTTCATGGACATACCACAATCTGTCTCTTGGTTTAGCTTTCAATGGTTGTTTCCGACGATGAAAAATATCAGTGATACATGAAGCTAAATGGCACCCAGCTGATTTACTGGTGTCAGGTTTGTAGACAGGGATTTTGGCAGAGGTACAAACAAAAACATGCATTGCCGTCTGCACAATATTTCACATCAGGTGGTCTACTGCTCAGTCGCTGAACAGTTTCTATTGGAAAAGGCTCCATATTGCAAATGGCACAGAGCCCTGTGGCAATCATCAATGCAGAGAGTATAAAACCAATACTATTATTGCGCTTCCAATTGAAATTTGATTAAAGGTTGAACACAATGAACAAGCTCTAATTCCTGTATAAGGATACTAATATACCAGCAAACAGTAGTTTGGTCAATAATATTGACCAAACTTGGTATTATCTCCATCTGGTTGGGAAAAAGGGGAAAGTCCCTTTTAAAACAATTTCTGCAACTAAACAATTTGCTCTCAATTCCCCTGAACCAGCTGTTCTCCAGTAGATTTCATGAATTATTTTAGACAGTGGATGCCAGTAACTCACCTGATGAAGGAGCAGTGCTCCAAAAGCTCGTGATTCCAAATAAACCTGTTGGACTTCTTTCATTAAACTATTTAGGCAAAGGGCAAGGGAGTACATCTGATAACCCAGTTAACATTTATCCATCAATTTTGCAACTCAGATTATGTAACACTTCTCTGCTGCACACTTGCTAAAACCTAATGCTTTCTTTTCCTTTATAAAAAGAAAGTGTACAGTGCTTTGAACACCAACTGAAAAGCAGCTTAGAAATGAAAAATTGGTTCCAAAGAGAAAATTTTCTTGCGCACACACAAACTCCTAATAACTGGAGTTCCTTGGACCAAACCCACTTAGAATTTCGATTGAAATGTTTCCTGGCTACTAATTAGCTTCACCAATATGTCTTGTACTTCAAAAATAATACTGTTGTATTTATAAAATGCTTTACCACATCAAAACATTTCAAGACTATGTTACAAGATTAATCACTTCTGCAGTTCCAGCCAGACAGGCAAACACTAGAATTACTCTATTCCTTAACATTTTACAGCACTAATGAGTTAAAGATTAAACTGGCTTTTATCTCAGTAAAGAGAGCATTCTTCTCCAGCAGTTACAGAAACGTACTTGAGATCTAACCTTTAGTCTCGGTCCAAGGCCTGTATTACGGACTTAACAACAGTGGTGAAATTTTTGAGCAGCTCTTCGCTGCTATTCTCCTGCTTAATGGTAACTTGTACATCCCCTTTGCCTTTTGCAATTAACAGTTCAACTAAAAACAGTGATCCAGTCTCATTTCTGGCAAACAGGTAGGCTTTCCAGGGCTCGGCTCCAGCTCGGCTAATTGCAACAGGCTGGATGTGAACAAACTGAAAGGCTGACTGGATGGCATCAGGGCACAAGTCTTTGTGCCAGTCCAGAGTCACAACTTTAGCAGCTTCCAGATGAGTCCAGTGTTCTTCAAACTGCTCTGGCGACAGGTGGGCACTGGTCTCCAAACTGACTGATCCAGAGTCCAGGATCATCTCTTCCCTTTGCTCTACATTTGTGTCTTTGGAGAAATGAAAACACAAAAAATTACAAAGTCCAAACAAAAAACATCAATAACACCAGAACATACAGACAATATGGAACAAAGCTCACCATCGGACAAGGAAAGCTCTCTTCTCTCCTATTCTGGAGGGAACTTCAGGAGCTCTTTGGTAGCTTGTCAAAGTAGACGTTCCTCATGCGTGTGTCTGGGCAGCATTTATCAGGGTATTCAACTCTAAGGACCATCACAGCGAAGTCCCATCCTGATCTGAGGTCTGCACCCAAGCAGTTTTTCAACAGGACTTAGTGGATAGTGATCAGCAGACCTGCTGCCCTCCTGAGCACAGCACAGTGCCCATCATGCTACGCAACTGAGATCAGCTAACTCAGCACAAACAAATTAAATCTGGGACTTTTCAGTCTGCACAGCTAAACACTACACGGATACACTTCTCTCCACTTGCAGTTTGGTACAATGGACATTTAAAACTTTCAAACAAGGCACTTTCTCTTATTGCAAATGTCACTCATCAAAAATTGCAGGATGTATTAAACTATGCATAGCGCCTTGGGGTCTTCACTGCATCAGAGAGCTGTGTTCCTATGGGATATGAATAGTGCAAATACAACACTTCAGGCAGATATACCAAGTGGTCTACACAAGAGCCATGGAGAAAACTTTAAACTACATCTGTTCCACATTAAGTACTGATCAGAGTGGAGCAGTTTGTAAAAGACTTTCCCTCCAGCAACTCTCGGTATGTAGAAGCACCGATTAAAATACACCCAACAGTCTCTCAGACAATCACTCGCTAAGGGACATATCAGTCTCAGTGTAGTAGCTTAATACTAGTTTGAACATCTGGTGATGGTCAAACTGAACAATAAATCTTACTCAAAATTATACAGGGATCTGTGCAGCCAATGGAGAATAAGTGTTTGGTGAGATTCCTCTGACTGATTTATACCTAACAGTAAATGTATTGCTAAACTGATTACAAATTTCACACCTGGAGCAAATATTTTTAAAATGAACTTCAAACGAGTGGCAACCCCTCAAATAAAAGATTTTTACAACATGGCACTGAGCAGGAGAGAGTGAATGTACTGAAATTACTGAAAAGATAAAACTTGAAGAGCTTTTGATATCAGGAAGGAAAATAGGAAGGCAATATAGGAGAGAGCTCCATAGGGCAGGTCACTGAGAATGAGGAGCTGCCACTGCTGGTGGAATTCATAATAATCCAACGTCAGAAACAGAAGGCCTGAGGAATTGGGACTTGCAAATAGAAAGACACAACTCCAATGCATAGGATCATGCCATAATTGATTGGTAAGCAACTCCGGCCTGGAGCAAAACTTAATAAACTCCTTACCTGTCTCATCTGACTTTACTGCTGACGCCTGCAGGATTTCTAAGGAGTTCCCTTTCTGTGCTGTTAAGCGAGCCCATTGTTCTTGACCATAGATTGGTATTAGTGTGTTAAAGTCTTTGGCCCAGGCATTGATTGCCTCATTGGCTTTACCACTAATTACATCCAAGGATGGATCAGATTTTGGCCCACAGACTACTCGCTTGACCTCGTCAACTCCTTGTTGAAGCAGCCGATAGTATAGCAACCCGCGATCATGCACAGCCATATCCAGCTCTTCCTCTGTCAACAAAAGTGAATAAATATCTGCGGTGAGAATAGCAGCAGCTATGGTCAGCAATCTTAGAAAAGCGATTCGGAAACACACTACCCAAGCCATAAATCCAATGAGGTGTCAGATTTGATTCCCAATCTGCACTGAAATAGCTGATAAGACATGCACTGGAAATATGCGAGGGTAAGTCTAGTGAGAACAGTGGTTATGATCTTCTTTGCCATCAATTGCTGTTTATGCTGACATCTAATACCAAGTACTGGAAAATCACAAGAACACAAGCAATAGAAGAGAAGTGGGCTACCAGGCCCTTCAAGCCTGCCCCACCATTCAATACAATCATGGCTGATCTACGCCAGACTCAACTCCTTTTCTGTGCCATTTCCCCATTGTCCTCCATTTCTCAATCTATCAAATATTTATCCATCTCCACCTTAAATACTTCAATGACCTAGCATCCGCTACCCTCTCTTCTGCGAGAAGGAATTTCTACACACCTCAGTTTTGGCATCGATAGACAAAGTGAAGGTTCATTTGAGTTTGTCTAGCAAGTAGATGAATTATACAAACTAGAAAGATTCTATGTTTGATTGCAACGTGGAGGGTTTACTAACATCAAGGCAGAAATGGTTTGCTCTGCATAATGAAGGGCAATATATTAATCAGGATGTACATACTGGGTGTGAAGCTCCCATGTTTGTACAGGCCATCAATAATCATATTTTGGAAAAGCACTGGAGGATGACCAGCAGTGAAAGAAGGGGATCAATGATTTTTGGAGAGTCAACAGAAAATTAGCAAGGAGGTGGAGAGATAGAAAACCACAAGTTTGTAAAACAATAAAATACCATCATTTAAAAACTGAATGATTAAATAAATTATAGTTTGAAATTCATAGAAACCTAAATTAGGTTTTGCTTACTCTGAATAACATTCCACAACCTGTCAGGAAAATGTTATTATTTCAACAGGAATAAATCATTTCAAGAGGAACAACCCTTCCGCAGTAATCCTCACAAGCCTTCCTAAAAATTACACAATCATGAAAATATTTATTCCTGTATAAGGACAGTCCAGCTCCCACGGAGACTGGCTATTCTGGATTTTCGCACCCAGTGATCGTGCAGCTAATCCAATGATGGGTGAGGGGATTTCTCTGGCCTTGTGTTCAGTTATCTTCAAGGCTGACCATGTTCACAACTTCCACTCAAAGTGCACTGAACTCTTTTTTGGGACAAAGGAGCTCCTTTCCATTGGTGTTGTGTCTAAACAGGCCAGAGACTTGAAACTCACTTTTTAAGCTAAGAAGCAGAAAGATTTCCTAACTATGTGCTGGTTTTTACATTAGCAGTGAGAGGAGTTCCTGTGAATAAGATGCGCAACTGATGCTTTTCATCCCTCTTAAATACAATGAAATCACAAAAGATTTCCCCACTCATCACTTCATTCTTTGCCTCATGTGCAGCTGCTCTTGCACATCTTAAAATACAGATTCTCCAACCTAAACAAGTCCATGCTGACCAATTAAAGACTTACCAACAATGTGAAGCCTCAAATCAACAAATCTCTGCACCAAGGATCTCTCATTTTTTTAAACAGTAACTGCTTTTGCTGCTCAATACACAAACAACTGAGACTCAATGAAATTTGGCTAAAGTAATGAGACACCAATTTACAACGGCCAGCAAACAAAAACAGTAAAAGTCTCAGAACACTAGGTTAAAGTCTAACAGATTTATTTGATAATAACTGCCACAAGCTTCCAGAATGCTGTTCCTTCATCAGGTGAGTACAGCTGCGTGTGCCTTCACATGCCCTGTTTCTGATCAGAATTCTTCACTCACCTGACGAAGGAACAACATTCTGAAAACTTGTGGCGTTTACTATCAAATAAACGTGTTGGACTTTAATCTGGTGTTATGTGAATTCTTACTGTGTTTACTCCAGTCCAACACCAGTATTTCCACACTAAACAAAAAGACAGAATAATGAGGTGAAACTATAACAGAAATCCTTCCCCCCACGGCCCACAACCCAGAGCATTCACACAGCCCATACCAATAACATAATAAAGGAGCCTGCCCAGCATGTCTTGACATTCAGCTGGGCGGCTCAGGAACAGGCGCACCATCGCTGTGAGCAGCTCCAGCTTCACTGCTGCGGAGGTCTCCATTTTCAGACTGTCCACAAACTCCTCCAAGACGTAAGGAGCATTAGGAACCTGCTCTCCATGCATCCCAAGGAGCCAGATAAGGGCCTGCTTCCCCTGGTTGAAGAGGGGAGGGGGTGGAGGGAAGAACAGAGAGGAGGCCTTAGTTAATTTGTTTGGAAAAGGACCATTCTCTAAAGCTTTACTTCAAATCCTGCCAGTCTCCAAGGGCTAAGCTTTTCTGCAGTAATCCATCTAAATGCTATTCAATTATTTATCTGAATCCACAGTGTATTGCTGAGTGATATGACCATGGGGATAACCCAATCTAGGTCTTGTCTGATACCCACGTGATTCTAAAATGCAGGTGTGGGACTTCTGGCTCAGTATTTCCCTCTCAGCCACACAATTTACCCCAGTGTGGGGACAACAAAATCAAATGCATTAATCTGGTTGAGACTGGCTAAGGTTTTGAACTTGGGACATTTCAGGTAAAAAATAAAAAGCCCCCGCAGGCCACTATAAACACAAACTGTTATCACATCCCTTTTAACATACCTCACTGTCTTGAATGTTCTCCTCGCAGCCTGGTAGCGCCTGGCATACTGTCATTGTACACTGAGGACACAGCCATACAAGGTCACGGAAAGTTTGAACGACAGCTGAAAACACAGAGAGAAAGACAAGTTGAATGATGATAAATCGGAGCAAATATTGATGGCGGGAGACTGGAAGAGTGTTATACCTGAAGTAATATGTTCCTGCTTAAGGCCCAGCAGCCCTGTCAAAATAACCACACACTTTTCACTGTACGTCTGTGCAATACGACCTGGGAAAGACAAGATACAATTATTGAAATGACGAGACTTCCGTCACATTCTTCATAAGATATACTTACCATAATATCTTTTTTACATATTAACACAAAAACCTTGCTACAGCATGGGCTCTGGTTCCAGTAACCCTTTTTGGAGATGACAGAATTGGATAAATGTTGGGAGGGGGAGGGACTGGGTTTGGGGGTGACGTACCCAACAGGTGACATTTTCCACTCACCCTCACATTGGTGCAGCCCATCTGCAAAAGTTGGTAGAGAGTGAACATAAGAACGAGAGCAGGAAATTCAGCCCCTTGAGCCTGCTCCGCCATTCAATATGATCGTAGCTGATCACATCTCAGCCTCACTTTCCTGCCCGTTCTCCATATTCCTACAACCCATTACTAATTACAAATCCGTCCATCTCCTCAAGTTTATTCAAAGTCTGCGTCTACCGCATTCTGGGATAGTGCATTCCACAGACTCACCACCCTTTGAGAGAAGCTATTTTTTCTCATCTGTTCTAAATCTGCTGCCCCCTTATCCTAAAACTATGATCTCTTATTCTAGATTGCCCCACAAGAGACAGCTTCCACTCTACATCTACTTTGTCAATATCTTTGATCATCTTATACACTTCAATTAGCTCTCCTTATATTTATAACTTAAACTCAATCTCACTTCAGAAGACAAAGCCCTCAACAGCAAACAGAATCCTTAAATAGGGGATAGGGCAGAATGTTAGAAGAATAAAACAAAAGGCGGAAATAAAAAGCATGCCAGTGAAGCCCAATAAAGCAATGACAGAAAGAATTGGTTAATTCAATAGTTTAGTGTGTTACTTCACATGTTGCAGTACTAACTGCATTAGACAGATGATATGGAAAGGCCTGATCAATTGTACAGTACTGTGACTAGTTCAGGTCCATGAGAATCAGGCGGTGCAACAGAGAACTATAAGACTCGCCCTGAGTTTCCTTAGGAGCTGTGGGGAAAGACTGGGGAGATTTACACTTTTCAACTTAGAGGCGTGACTATTTTTTAGTTATGGGATAGGGGTGTACTGCCAATCCCTAAATGCCCTTGAACTGAGTTGCTCGCTCAGCTATTTCAGACAGCATTTAACCTGCGAATCTGGAGTCAAGTGTATGCCAGATCAGGTAAGGATGACAGATTTCCTTCCCTAAAGGACAATGGCTTCAGGGTCATCATTGAGCGTTTTAATTCAGGACTTTTAAAAATAAAAGTCACCAACCATGGTAGGATTTGAGCCCAGGTCCCCAGAGCATTAGCCTGGATCTTCAGCCCAGTGACAATACCACTATGCCACTAACCAAAGAAGTTATCTTATAGAAATTCTAAGGTAGCTAACGACATAGGAGTTTTAAAAAAATTATGACTGCAGAAGTATGACAAGGGAACAGAGATTCAAACCAAGAACAATAAATGTCAGGGTTAGAGTGTGCAAAGCATGGAACAGGCACAGAGAGCAATGGGTGCAAATGATTGGCATCATTTAAGTGGTAGTTTAGTGCTACTAAGAATTGCAGGTTCCACCTTCACGGATGGGCTAAATTGTGTTCCTCAACTGTAATTATTTTGTAATGTTAGTCGCATCCAGAGTTTAAAGATAACTCCCAAATTTATGGTGCAACTTGGAGATTTTATGAAATGAACACATTTCAGTTCAGAAACTGAAGTCCAGCATTTAGTACAAGAGCAGATACTTTAAGGACTTTCAATCACAACACTGTATTTGGATCACAGTGACAGTGGATGGCACTGTTGAATGGCTACAGAGAGCTCAGTGGCACCACAGAAAGAATCTCGCAGTACAAATGCAAACGGAAGACTGAATCAAATCACGCGAGGTGAACCTAAGGTTTCTCTGATAGGAAAAGATGCTGTCTCCCAGGCCAAGCACAGCAAGTGTGTGGTCTTTACCATTTCAGAAATCCGGATGCAGTGTTCTTCCCATTAATCCAGCGTCTGGGACCCAGGCTGTTGCATTTTCCACAATCAGGACTTTCTGGGTTGCAGCTTCCTGCCTCAACATCATCACCAAAATATATTCCCCGGAAAAACTAGGCACCACCATGACCAGGTGAACATGCTCAGGTCCTCCCACCCTGTGCTGTGGCACAGTAATGCAACACCAGTTGTGAACAAACAGCATAATGCAGAATTATCCCACTGTTAGCTAAAATAAACAAAATAAATGATAAACTTGCATTTTACCTCAGCATAAAACAGTAGTACTTGAATGATTCAGGGAACTAACCTATTGGATCTAGGGAACAGCAGGACTGGGTTAAAAAAAAAATGTGAAAATGAAAGCTGGATGGTACCTATGTTTAAAATGGCCATCTGGGCTAGCTCGACAGAAACATCCGTGCAGTAGGTCTGTAGCTCCTCAAGTATCTGCTGGACATTCTCATCATTCACCAGGTCTGTCAGAATCTCCATCTTCTGGTATTTGATGTAATTGGGCTCAGAGTATGTGCAGAAGAACTTCTTGTAGTGCTTACTGAAGTGCCCAGGCAAGCTACGAAGGATCTCCCTTGTGTGACACAAGCCCAGGAAACACAGCTCATGGCACTCAGAGGTACAGATTGCCAGCAGTGGCCCTTTAACCCGTTCCAGAACGTCCATCTGCACACTGGGGAAATCTTCAGACAGGAGAAGGAAAAGTTTGGTGGTTGCCATGACAACATTCGGCTGACTGCTCTTGAGAAAGTTATCGAGTAAATTCAGGATAGTGAACACTTCATCTTCAGTTCGGGTCTTGTAGCGAACCAAGAATGCCAGCACTTCACTCTGCCCCCAGTGATCCAAGTCTTTCATTCTAAAAAAATAAATAAACATAAGCAGCATTCCTTAATAAAAACACTTCAGCCCTCAATCTAACATTCCTTGTCCTACTTATCCCACAATCCTGAAACATGACCCTCCTTGCCAGAAGATACACACAGGGAGCATGGTGTTTCAGTACTTCGCCTACATGGAGCTAAATCACGACAGGTTATTTGGCCAAAGGAGAAATTACAAGCAAGCCTAACTCTATCCTCACAACAGGTACTTTACAGCAACAATAATTAGATGACAACCTGGATTTAAACGTTTCTGCTCCCGACTAGGTTAGTCAGCTTTGCTCCTAATGTCTATCCATTGACTAGTACTTGATGGCATGGATGACAGTGAATGATCAGGCTGTGCTACCTTCAAGGTAGCAAGAAACAGAATAGGATGGGAATGGGGTGGGGGGTGGGAGAGCGAGAGCGAGAGCGAGAAAGAGAGAGCGACACACACACACATTTCTCGCCATCACTCTTGGGAGTGGTCTGTAAAATGATCCCAGGAGCTGGGAGACAATTATTCATTCGTTTCCATCATTTTGACAGAAGCAGAAATCTATGTGGTGGTCTAGAAACAGAATATTGGGAAGCAGAATTGTCATTCTCATACACAATATTTAAAACATTGTGACTGAACCAACCTGTTTAAAAGGTGATGTGCTATTGGCTTGTTAATAACCACACCCCCTTCATGTTTCAGGATTTCCTCCAATGCTCTCAAGCAGTTCACCATAACAATGGGATCTGGATCACGCAGCATAGCGTAGAGCTCATTTACTACTGCCCCATCTGTGGGAAGAAAGATTCACAATGTACACAACATAGAACATAGAACATTACAGCACAGAACAGGCCCTTCGGCCTTCGATGTTGTGCCGACCAAAATAAAAAGCAATGCCCCTCCAAACTAAACCATTCCCTTCTCTTCCATATACTTATCAATTAACCTCTTAAACGCCACCAAACTTGGCGCATCTACAACAGCTGCAGGCAGGGCATTCCACTCCCTAATCACTCTTTGAGTAAAGAACCTACCTCTGATATCCGTCCTATAACTCATACCCCTTAATTTAAAGCTGTGTCCCCTCGTGCTAGCTTTCTCCATCCTAGGAAAAAGGCTATCACTGTCCACCCTATCTAAACCTCTAATCATCTTATATGCTTCAATAAGATCCCCTCTTAGCCGCCTCCTTTCTAACGAAAACAACAATCCCAAATCTCATCACTCTTTACTTGTAAGATTCCTAACAAACACAATGGTTTAGCAGGAAATGATGCGCTATAATCTAATCCAGACTTTTAATTAAATTTGTTTCATCCCTCCTCCATGTTCCTATGTTGAAGCACTCTATATTCCTGTAATTTCTTCTAGCCCCTTAACCGTCTGACTTCTCTAACTCTGGTCTCTCAAAGGTTAATCATTCCAGCATTGGCAGCCATGTCTTTAGTTGCTAATGCCCTAAACTCTGAAATTCCCCCTAAATTTCTGACTCTCCACCACATTTGTCTCCTTTAAGAAACTCAAATCTAACTGTTTGACCAAACTATTATCCTCTGCACTAATAGCTTCTTTTGCTTCTCAGGACCAGATTACATGATCACAAGCTCATCACAGCTAAACCTAAGGATGAACTGTGAGAGGTATTCAAAAACATATTTCGCAGGACACATGACCTGTGCATATCCCTTCCAGTGCAAGAACTCTACACGTGTAATGAAATGGCCCCGGTTGCAAAGGAAAGTGAGAACATAAAACTAAATGAATGGATTATGAGAAAGTAGAGAACAGTAGAGATACTGTCGACAAGGAAGATATATGATACAAAGAAAAGCTGGCAAGAAAATGACTGAGACAAAGGTTGCAATAGCGATCAAGATAAACCCTAAAGGTTTTTTAACAAATACATTAAGGGAAGAAAGGTGACGAAGAATGACGTGGATATAAAAATAAAACAAACTGAGGCACTAACTATATTCACTACACATAATAAAAAGACAATGGAGATCAAAGCAGAACACTTTTCCTGCATCCCAGCAACAGTGGAGAATATTAACAATGGGTTGGGCATTATTATCCAAAACGCAATTCAAAAATTATCCTCTTGGTTGGAAAAGCGTCAATGTTACCCCACTGTTTAAGAGTAGAGACAGACCAGGAAATTGCAGGGCTATCACTCACATGGCAATTGTAGGGAAGTTGCTAGATGCTGATTTTCAGATGTGTGACTGAAGATTTTGAAAAACATGAGCTGATTTGAGCATACAGGGGCTCATTAAAGGGAAGTCATGTCTAACAAACTTAGCTGATTTTTTTTGAGGATGTAACAAAGATAGATAAGGGGGTGGCAACGGATGTTACTTATGTAAACTTCTAGAAGATATTCGATAAGATTCCACATAACAGACTGTCAACAAAAAGTAGGAGTTCTTGGAATTGGAGACAACTTGTTGAGGCTAGTTCAAATGAAGAATTTCAAAATGAACATAAATAAATTGTGGTTAAGCAAAGGTATTAAGAGTTACAAACCAAGGCAAATACGCAGCTAGCATCAGCATGAACAGCAAAATGACCTCAAAGGGCTGCATGGCAAAACAAATGCAAGGGGCTGAATGCCCTACTCCTGGGGTTCCATATTCTCCTGTTGCTATCTTGGCTACTGATAAACTTTACACACATCTGGGAACCATGCTCAAAACCCTTCTGGTCAGAATGGCTGAAGAGTTTCTTTTGGATTGCCAGTTCATCTCACCCTTCCTGAACCTGCAGTCAGCAGCCAATCAGAGCTGTCCCCGTGTATTTAAAAAAGAGTCAAGTAATAAGACCATAAGGAGGAAGATCTGATTCTTTTCAGTTTTAAATAATCTCACGTCTATTGCATCTTCCCAAAGAAATTCTGTAAATCTGTCAAATACATTCTTAATAAAAAGAAACAGATTGTTTTGCATTTACCGATTTCTGTGTCTCCTTGAAGCGTCTGCATTTTAGCACATCCCAGAACTGCTGCTCGCCTGACATAGGAAGCTTTATCTCTCAATCCGTTCAGGACTGGTTGTTGAATGTATTCGCTTATACCAGGCATTCTAAACAAAACAGAGATCACTCACTCAGACTCTCAACAATCCTGAACAGGGCTTATCAGAGGTGTCTTATCATTCAATTAGATCATTACTGTTCTAGTTTTAATTAACTTTAAACACATTTCATTTCTGGAGACTTCATAGCAAAAACTGGAATGACATTGGTAAAGAACATGTCTGCAATCCCACTAATGCACAGAGAAATGTGCAACAAATATCCCAAAAACAATTCACTATGAAAAACTTTAATTTCAAGGACACCTTTTACAATCTCATGGTGCCCCAATGCATTTTAAAGTTAATGAGATACTGCTGTTTTTGCAATATAGACAACACAGCAATTGATTTGTGCACAACAAGATCCCACAAATAGCAATCAAGTAATCCATTTTTGTGATGCTGTTAAAAAAGAGTAAATATTGGGGAAACGAGCAGAGAGAACAACTCTGACTGCATGGCACTCCCTTAACTACTACACCATGGGATTGGGGTCAGTGCAGTCCTTCCGCAGTGTGTTGATGGCCAAAAGCGCCAGATTGGGTTTCAGGGCGGCGTAGGTGCACATGTACAAATAGACCAGCTTCTTCTGCACAATGTCCTCTTAAAAGTAGCATCATTGGATCTTTTACGTCTAAGAGGACAAATAGAACTCTGCTTAAGTTCTTACCCAAAAGACAGCAACTCTGACTGCATGGCACTCCCTTAACTACTACACCAAGCGTCAGCCTTAGTCTTTAGGCTTTGGAGTGGGACGTGAACCCAAAACTTTCTGACTCGGGCCAGAGTATTAACTGGCAATCATGGCGGATGCTTAAACAGGATTACCAACTGCGTTTTAATGCATTCCTGGAAATTTCATCAGGTCTTGCTCCCATTCTCCAGCCAACACATGCATCCTTGTGACACAGTGCCTTCCTGTGCCAACTCGAAAGCAAAAAGACTCATCAGTCAACTGGATGATGACTGATTGTCAGCTGGGCAAAGCTTTTCTCTCCCATTCTCAGAGGGGGAAATATGCAAAGAGAATTAAGGAAAAGAAACAATCTGTTCAAAATATTTTTCTTCAGGGTGAGCTTCAATTCCTGGAGACTCCCTATCAATCCTGGAGAGTTGGCAACTCAATGACTCAAGCTGTCAACAGACCTGAGGCTGCACATGCTCCTGAGAGCCAGGCCCCTGACCATGGGATTGGGGTCAGTGCAGTCCTTCCGCAGTGTGTTGATGGCCAAAAGCGCCAGATTGGGTTTCAGGGCGGCGTAGGTGCACATGTACAAATAGACCAGCTTCTTCTGCACGATGTCCGCAGTGGCGCTGGCCTTGACCATGTCCATGAAGAGAGCCGACACATCCACGCCCTGACTCATCAGACGGATCACCTTCAGCACCGCGTTCCGGTAGCGGAGCCGCTCGGCCTGGACATTGGGGTTGGATAAGCTCCGCCTCAACTCCTTCACCATCTCCTCGGAGCCACAGTACGGCATTGCGGCGGCCGACAGCTTCTCCCCGGGCTCAGAGCAGAGCCCCGACCAGGTTAGTAACCCGCCTCCCCGGCTCGGCCTTAGCAACACACCCCGCCAAATCCCCCAAACCCATTGGCCCGCGACCCAGTAAAACCTACCCCCATTGGTCAATAGGAAAGGAATCAAGGAATATTCAACGCAATGAAGAGTGAACCCGCTGTCTTTAGCGCCCCCCTCCGCTCTGGAGGTGACATTTATCGTAAGAAGTCTCACAATGCCAGGTTAAAGTCCAACCAACTTTAAACCTGTTGGACTTTAACCTGATGTTGTGAGACTTCTTGCTGTGTTTACCCCAGTCCACCGCCGGCTTTTCCACATGGTGACATTAATCCCCAGAGGTTAACTTGATTTATCATTGCCACATTTATTGGGACACAGTGAAAAGTATTGTTTCTTGGATGCTACATAGATAAGAACATACGATAAAAACACAGAATCCCTACAGTGCAAAAGGAAGCCGTCCAGTCTATCGAGCTTGCACTGATAACAATCCCACCTAGGCCCTATCCCAGAAACCACACATATTTACCCTCCTAATCCCCCTGACACCAAGGGACAATTTACTATGGCCAATCCACCTGCATGTCTTTGGAATGTGGGAGGAAACCCTTGCACCCGGAGGAAACTCGCACAAACATGGGGAAAATGCACAAACTCCACACAGACAGACGACCCTTCATCAAACAAAAAAGACAGACATCTAGCTTTGACAAAGGTTCATCTGGACTTGAAACATCAGCTCTTTTCTCTCCTTACAGATGTTGCCAGACCTGCTGAGAGTTTTCAGCATTTTCTCTTTTGGTCGAGGTGAACCTGCTCTGATGTGGGTCATCTAGACTTGAAATGTTGGTTCTAGTCTCAGCCCACAGATACTTCAGACCTGCTCAGATTTTCCAGCATTTTCTGTTTTCGTTTTAGATTCCAGCATTCACATGCTTTTATCTAAAGGAGTTATGGTTGCCAGAATGAATTTGACAGTTTTCTAGAGGATTCATTGCAGGTGCTCTCAGTGAAACAGTCTTTTCCTTTGTTCCATTGTTTTATAACTAATAAACAATAATATGCAAAACTGGAATAATTTGCAGTTTAAAAAAAACTCCATGATTCATCACCCGAGTTGTTTGCAGCAGCATCCAGTGGATTGATCCTTATCTAGGGCAGTCCTGGAGCACTGGCGTTCCAAAGATGAGATTTTGCTTGGACATTTTTTTTTTTGAGCAACACAGCACGGGAAACAGGCCCTTCGGCCCAACGAGCCCGCGCCACCGTCATAACTATATAGTAGCAATTCCATTATCCTATTATAGATTTAGGTTATTCCTAATATGGAAGACTCTCACTATAGGGACAATTTGTTTCCCAATCAGCCTAAGAGCGAATTTTTGGGTTGTGGGAGGAAACCGGAGTGCCCGGAGAAAACCCACGCAACCACGGGGAGAACGCGCAAACTCCCGCAGACACCAGCCCAATTCCAAGTGTCTGTACAGCCACATCAATAGTCTCAGACTATACAGAACAGAAAATACTTGAGGTACTCAGAATTTCTCCCTCATCCATCATTAAGTATCCATCTTGATGGCTTCTGTTAGTCTTAAGAATGAGGGCCTTGCAGCTCCTTCAGAATTTTAAAACAAATTGAGAAAAAACTTCAAATAAAGTCTTCTTCCATTTCCTCTTACATAGAAAGAACATTGTGACCTATTTGATCTGACTAACTAGATATCTTCACCAATTTACTTCAGAATAGTCCAGAGTTTTCTTTAATGTCCTTCTTTGCACTAGACCACTAGCAGATTCCAAACTATCTATTCCCATGGTGTGAACCTAGATTTGATTCAATTATCAGTTTATCACTTCTTCCTCTCCTGAAAGATTCCTACTCTTTGGAGAACGTTCTGGAAGGCAGGAACGATCTGAAGCTTCTTTTCCTCCTTATTTAAAATAAGAACAGAAAATACTGGAAACACCCAGCAGGATGGCACATCGAATAAAAATTAAGTTCCTATAATTGATGAAGCCCCCAGTCTTTCCAGTGTCCACCAGTTGAGGAAGGCTCAAGTATACTGGTGGATACTGCTCCATCTTCTACAAAAACTAGAAGAGAGGCAAGTGGACATAAGCTCTTGCATTGTGGTTTGTGACAGACTTATTTATTAACAGTCCAGAGACATATGCCCATAACTTCCTGGTTCCCCAATGTTGCATCTGGGTCAATCCAATGATGTGCTACGGAATTCCTCAAGGAAGTTCCCACTTAAGAAGTGGGAATCTCTGGACAATTGCACTGGGCTGGAAACCAACTGATAAAGTAATTTAAATCACTAACTTTGTTATGGTTCTACTAGTTTTGACTTGATAGTCATTGTGAAAGAATTAGAAGGAAAGAAAATCATTGCTAACTCCAGAACAACTATCCAAATACCCAGACCTCACACAGGACTACCTGAATAACCTGACTTCTCAGGGATCCACTATAGCATTCTCAACACGCCTTCCCCTTCCCTCCGCTGAGGCTCCAACTTCCCCTCTGGCCCTGACCACCTCTCCCCTCACCTTCCATTCCAACTGGCCCCCATTTAACTTTGATTCCATCCCCCCGGCTTTCTGCTCCAACTTCCTTTCATCCAACTCTGAGGCCCCCCACCCCCTTCTGTTTCAACCCTCACACTCCCATCCGCCTTCAACTTTCACACTTCTGCTGATTACCCCCCCCCCCACCTTCGCTTTGACCTGTACTGCACTCCTCCCGGTCCAACCCAACCCTCCCTCACCCCCTTCAGTTCCAATCCATGCCTCCTGACACCTCAATTTCCATCCCTTGCTCTAAGCCTCCCATCCTCTGCTGTCTGTTCCAAACACCCCTCCCACTTTGATGACCAAACGCCCTCCCACCTGGTCAGGAAATCCCCTCCGGTTCAGGACTGATCCCAATCCCCAAATATTTGCAACTCATGGTTACCCAAATTCACATGTAATAACACTACATTTACAAGTGAGTTATTTCAAGGTTTCATGCAAAAGCCAGGTATACTCCATGTATACACTGCGCTGTTTCATCCAGCTTTGAATAGTTTAGCAGAGAGCGATCTCCAAACTCTGACTGAGGGATTGAAGAGAATGGCCAGTGATACTTTGTGAATAAAACTGTTCAGATTTTTGTTCCAGTATCATATCACAACACAATCCACAACCGGGCTGTCTCCAGCAGAATTGTTTTTAGGTAGAATGCCAAAGTGTCATCTGATCTGCTTCATCCAGAATGCAGAGCGATGGTGAGCTGGAGATGAGAGAAGCAGAAGGAGCGACCAGTGTTCCATTCCAAAGAGAGGCAGTTCAAACTAGATGATCAGGTTTTCATCAGGAATAATTTTAAACCAGATGTTCAGTATCTTGGGGCATGAGACTGCAAAATGGAAGAGCTGTTCACAGATAACAAGACCATAACCGTTAACAGTATAGCCGTTTTCAGAATCAGCAACTGTTATAGATAATATAGAGGACAATTCACCAGGGAGTGGTTGCTGTGTTTCCAGGTTTGCCAGTTAACTCTGCTATGGGAGGGGAAGAAAGTTCAAGTACAGATTCTCAATCTACCTCTTCACCTCCGATTCTACTGTTACAAGATTCACCAGTGGTATTGTGCAGGTTGCAATACAACCACAAAGCTCCTGATAGACTTTTGTATAGTAAAATCATTATCTTTGTTTTATTTCCTTCCTAACGAGTGATTGAAATTTAAGGGAAGTGTTACAAAGTGTCATTTTGAGCACCTAGTCTTTTTATAAATCTTTTCTCCAATGTAATTCTTTAAGCATCTGATGAGAGTTTGGAGCATGTGCAGATTTTGGAGGGCTTTTCAATTGCAAGAATGTTCTACAAGCAAAATCTATTTTACTAGTGCTCCTGTTTTCATAGTTATTACTGTTCTGCTGATTTACTGTTCTTGTTAAACTTTGTTATTCATTCATGTAAAGAAAATTATTCTTTATGCAATGCATTTGATTAGCTTATTTGTGGTCACTCCTCTATCTATTACTGCCTTTTGTCCCATGGCATTCTCCATTAATTGTACTGTTGGTTCTTACTGACAAGTAAACAGTGCGAAGTTAACAAAAAGCTCCTGGACAGTCTGGCAGAAGATTCCCGAGGAAGCAGAAATGGATGGAGAAATGGAGCCTTGCTAACCACAAAGCCACCTACACTTAGGCAGGATTGGGAGTAAAAAGTCAACTCTTAGGTTTAAAAGGCTTATTCCTTCCTTTTTTTATTCTTGGGACATTGGCGTCACTGGCTGGCCAACATTTATCATCCATTCCTAAGTGCCCGAGAGTAGTTGAGAGTTAACCACATTGTTGTGGCGCTAGAATCACATGTAGGCCAGACCAGGTAAAGATGGCAGATTTCTTTCCCTAAAGGACATTCGAAAACCAGACAGTTTTGTCCAGCAATCGACAATGGTTTCATGGTCATCAGTAGGTTCTTAATTTTCTTTTTGATTGAATTCAAATTCCACCATCTGCTGTAGTGGGATTTGAACCCAGATCCCCAGAACATTAGCTGAGTTTCTGGATTAATAGTCTAGCGATAATACTGTAAGCCATCGCCTTCCCTATACACGTTGTCCAGGGTATATTTTATACACATCAGTGATTGCTCAAGAACTGACTGGTTTGTAATTTAAAATAAGACCAAACTGTTGAGGCATTAGAAAGATTTGCAGAATCTTATAGTATACCATTTAACTCAACTATGTTTGTATTTATGGTTTACAAAAACATTTGTGCTCAAAATGGCACCCTATAACATGTCTCCACACCCCCTGTTCAATTTCAGTCCCCCACATGGGCTTTCTGCCTCTCTACATCCTACTTCCTGCAATTATCTAACTCCCCCCTAAATTCCTCAGTGGTTAGCACTGCTGCCTCACAGCGCCAGAGAGCCAAGTTCAATTTTCAGCCTGGGTCACTGTCTGCATGTTCTCCCCATGTCTGTGTGGATTCCCTCAGGATGCTCCGATTTCCTCCCACAGTCTGAAACACAAGTTTGTTAGGCAGATTGGCCACGCTAAATTCTCCCTCAGTGCAATCGAACAGGCGCCAGACTGCAACGATGAGATTTTCACAGTAACTTCATTGCAGTGTTAATGTAAGCCTACTTGTAACACTAATAAATAAACTTTATATTTAAAACTTTAAACCTTAACTAGAAAGAATTGGTCAATAGTCTGAAATGGTTTTGTACCTTTTCAGTAAAATCTTTGCTCAGGTTGAGCGTGTCGCATGTAAACTTGGTGCAATTTTCTGTGAATTGTCTCAATTGGTCAGTTTGACATTCTAGAATGTTGTGAAAATTCTAAGGGGGTGTGTTGCCTACAATAGTGGGGTTGGGGGAGGGGGTCTCAGCAAATGCAGAGTGTGGAAGTAGCCATAAAGAGAAGGATCTTGAGAATTTTGGAGCTTTGTAATATTACAGTGATTTGGCAGTCTGCTTTCAATTAGATCTCCCTGTCAGGCTGAAGTGGGTCTGTTTTTCTTTATTATTATCCTCTGTTTTTCTTTCTAAACAATCAGTGTAGCCTTTTTGTCCTGCGGATCTTTTCCAGCTTGTTTCCTGCTTTGCCTTTGCTTTTCCTGCACATCCACTCTCTCACGAGAGAGGGCTGCCTTGCAAAGCTGGCGCAGTCCAGAAGAAGTAGCAACTCTCTGCCAGAAACTGAGTCTGTGATGAGGGAGTGAATGGGCAGTTGGGTCTTTCTAACATCCAGGACAGGCAGCAGCCTGGTTGTGCTTTCGTCAAGTGTCAAATGCTGACAAACTGCCCTTCATGTTACAAGCAGATTACCTTGGCAACCTGAAAGTTATTTTTCTAATTAGACCATGTTTTGTACTGTGCTTTGATGCTGCGTGTTTGATATTCTTATAATCTGAAATGTGCCTGGATATTAGGCTTGATTTTACCATCAGGTTGCACTCAATTTCAGGTGAAAACTTGTAAAGCCAGGCATGAAAAGAGTAGTGGGATCCGTGTCTACCTCTGAACCTCTTTACTAAGAGCTGAAAATGGCCTCTATCAGGACTGCACCCGAATTGGATGCAATGTCAATTTAAATCCTTTTGCATGCATTTAAATTGACTTAATAGGCTCCCCCCCCCCCCACAAACTTACTGGCACCCCATTGCTCCACCCCACCGTATTCGTCCAGATTTGGCATGAGACAGGCATGGTTTGCAAATGTCCAATCTGGGCGTTCCAGCTTCTGAGGAGATAAGTTCTGGGCTTCCGGTGGCTCCCTGACTCAGCTCAGTGGTTGGGAGGTGGGGGGAGTCAGACAGCTCTCTGGTGGCCACTGGAGAGGGAGGTGGGTCAGACAGCTCTCTGTTGGGTGGGATGAAAGCAGTCAGATAGCTCTCTGCTGGTAGGAGAGGGAGGTTCATGTTCCGTTTCCTTCCACAGTCCGAAAGTGGTGCCGGCTAAGTACACTGGTCATGCTAAATTCTCTCTGTGTATTCAAATAGACTGGAGTGTGGCAACTAGAGGATTTCACAGTAACTTCATTTCAGTATGAATGTAAGCCTACTTGATTGGCTGCACTGAATTCATGTCAGGGAGATTAGTACAGTTATCATGTGGGGTTACAACAATAGGACCTCTGTAGATTGTTGCAATGCAAGATCAATGGGCCAGATGGTCTCCTACCCATGTAGGGATTCTATGAGTCCATGAAATTATACATAGCTCACAAAATGTCATCACGCTCTTTCGAAACATGGATATGATCAACCTGCAGAGAAATCAGTAACACATGCCCATTCTCTCTCCACTGCCTGTAATAACAAGTCCTTAGCCAGCCTCCTTGCCAAATTTTAACTCTAACTGGCCATACCAGAAAACTTATTAATTCTCAGTAAGTGAAATGTTGCAAGAGTCTTACTGTGGATAACTGGGAGAATGTTATTGATAGAGTTGTGTGTGTAATCAGCATATAAAAATATTGAAACATATAAACTTGCCATCAGAATGTAACGAGAATGTCAGTGAAACATTGCCATGTATTAACTACTAAAGCTGTGTTTGCATTTGTCAATTTGTTCTGTCATGTGAGTCTCTTTTGACCTGATCTTACAGAATGGCTGAACCTTCAGATGAATTTGACAGAAGCGTTCTTGTTGAAATTGCTAACAACACGGAGAACAGATTCTTCACCTGCCCTGAGTAAGTATTCAAAGTGTGTCCATGTGCTTCAGGAAAATGAGAGTGGCCCATAACTTTCCAACCAAAAGCACGTAGACTGCAGCTTTTCAAGGAAGCAGCTCACTACCACCTTCTCAAAGACAATTAGGGATGGGAAATAAATGCTGGCTGAGCCAGCACTGCCCACATCCTGTGAAAGAATAAAAACATTCTTAAAAATGAAATACTTGACTCTGTAAATGAAATTAGCAAAATTATTGTTTCAAATAAACAAGACTGACTATTGATCTGAGTGCACTGAAGTTAATATTGTACATCATCATTTGCTGGCTGATTTTTAATCGGTAGTTTTGGTTATTTTTGATGTACCATTGACTTGCTAGTCAGGTGATCTTTAGAAATGAATCCTCCTTGAGCTAGAATTCTAACGGTGTGATTTCAGGATGTTGGATAAATCCTTCCTTAATACTCTACATGTATTTTTTACATAGGACTTATATCTACAGCGGTTATACATACAGTTTACCAACACCTTTGATCAACCCTGGGCAGAAAGGAGATGGTCTGTTTGTTAGGGCCTCGGGAACCACTCGCAGCAGTGTTGGGGTGCTGACCTACACATTCGACCGTCATCAATTCTCGCTGCTGTTCTTCAATCCCTACGATTATAACCTACACTCCACGTTTTGGGCCTTATAGATTCCTATTGTACCTGAGCTGACAGATGAAAATCTGTACTACAAGATCTGCACCATCGGAATTCTTTTCTAAAATATCACTGGCCTTAGGACTGGGAGAAATTTTTGTCAGGGGAGGGAATGTAGTTATTGTAGCTACAGTAAAAGCAGCGGGCAATAGCTCCATTAGCTTGGCTATCAGAGATGTTTATTGAGTTGATCAAGACTGAACTGGGTCCTTCAGCAATTTGTTTGTCACAATCTATTTCCTCCAGCAATGATGGAGTTCCACATTCCTACTTACAATTTATATCTTTTTAATAAACGTAACAAATATTGGACAGAATTTTCCAATCCTGCTTGCCACAGGAATCATAGTGGGCAAGGGCAAACCATGGAAAAGTCCGTTAGTCTTGGGCAGGATTTTCAGTCTTGTGTGAGCGCGGCTGAAAAATCGTGCCAATTGTCTGGCAATAGAATATATTGAGCTCCTAGACAAGCATCATTAAAAAACTTCAGTGTAAAGCCAGTTGATTTTCATTCATTTTCCAATTGAAACATTTTCTAATTGAACCAGTAGAGTTTGCACAGCGTTGTTGTAATAGTAATCCTGCTCAGTATGAGGGGAACCTCAGGTTCAGACATTTGATATATGTGCTTGGTTGAGGAGCCAAGAGTATGAAGCTACCATCTATTGGGGGTTATGACTGAATGCCTCTAAGTCAAATCCCACCTAAAAGTTCAATAGTCTAGCACCGTGAATCACTGGTTGTCCTGGAATAGTCAAATCTGGTCAGTGTGCATTGCTGCTTGGTTCAGGGCTGGATCATGGCTGGATGGGCGCTGCCTCTCTCCTGTTAACACAGAGCACGTCCATGGAGAACCTGGTGCTAAAATATTCAGAGTTTGCAGGGATGAAAGTTATTCAGATGAGAAGATAGGGAAGGTGGTCTTTGGATCATTGAAATACTGATTGTGTGAATGTTGTATTCATTTTGCTGGGATGTCAATCTGACTCTGCTGGCTTCTGGGTTTTAAAGCTCTCAGTATTTCCATATATTATTGGGTTTCACATTGACTCTGCTGTACAATTAGCAGCAGCACACTGCTAGTGAAAAGAGAACAAATAAATCTTTGAACATATCCCAGTGAATCTGTGAGCGTGACTCTTACCATGAACACGGTATAGAAAAATCCTACTACACAAATTACTTAATATTTCTGAACCTGCTGCTCTCCGTTCTAGATAGTAACACTCCCCCCACCATCATTCCTGAGAAAGAATGGCCACAAGAACACAGAAGCATTTGGAACTGGTAGTGTTCTATCCATTTCATTAATCTGTTGTAGTCTTTACTTTTAAATATATTCAAATTTCTGCAAAATGACCAGTCCTACATCACAACAAAGGACCCGCATTGTGACCAAGTATCTAAAGGCTACCTGACAGACCGCATTATCTTTAGGAACTTGTGTGTCATCATCAGCACATGTCTCAAGGCTGTCTTCAATAACAACAGATCAACATTACCAGAGCTCTGGAGACAGACTGAGGGACAGTGGGTGGTTTATTTCCCCACTGTCATGCTATCTTGTTCTCAGTAAGAATCTAGCAACACCAATTTTAAATCCAACCGATTTATTTGATAGTAAATTTGTGAGCTTTCGACTTTCTGTCTTCATCAGGCAAATGCAGTGTTCTGGTCTGCAAGAGCACACATATCAACACAGACAGTCACTGATTGCTGACTAGAATGCAAATCCTTACATCTAACCTGCTATTCAAGTGTTAAAGTGGCTAACAATGTGTGTGAAGGAAATCCTGAGCATTGGTTAGAGAATGGTTAGAGAATTGTGCCATCCCCACCGCCCCCCCACTTCTTGCTTTCAGACAACCGCACAACCTCAAACAGACCATTGTTCGCAGCAAACTACCCAACCTTCAGGAGAACAGTGACCACAATACCACACAACCCTGCCACAGCAACCTCTGCAAGACATGCCAGATCATAGACATGGACGACATCATCAAACGTGAGGATACCATTCACCAGGTACACGGTACATACTCTTGCAACTCGGCCAACGTTGTCTACCTAATACGTTACAAGAAAGGATGTCCCGAAGCATGGTACGTTGGGGAGACCATGCAGACACTACGACAGCGGATGAATGAGCATCGCTCAACAATCACCAGGCAAAACGGTTCCCTTCCTGTGGGCGAACACTTCAGCAGTCATGGGCATTCGGCCTCCGACCTGCCGGTAAATGTTCTTCGAGGGGGCCTTCGTGACACACGACAGCGCAGAGTCGCTGAGCAGAAACTGATAGCCAAGTTCCGCACACGAGGACGGTCTTAATAGGGATCTTGGCTTCATGTCACACTATCTGTAACCCCCGTAACTTAGAACATAGAACACTACAGCACAGAACAGGCCCTTCAGCCTTCGATGTTGCGCCGACCAATATAAAAAGCAATGCCCCTCCAAACTAAACCATTCCCTTCCCTTCCATATACTTATCAACTAACCTCTTAAACGCCACCAAACTTGGCACATCACAACTGCTGCAGGCAGGGCATTCCACTCCCGAACCACCCTTTGGGTAAGAACCTACCTCTGACATCCGTCCTATAACTATCACCCTTAATTTAAAGCTGTGTCCTCTCGTGCTAGCTTTCTCCATCCTAGGAAAAAGGCTATCACTGTCCACCCTATCTAAACCTCTATCATCTTATATGTTTCGATTAGTCCCCTCTTAGCCGCCTCCTTTCTAACGAAAATAAACTACCACCAATCCTCGCCTCTCTTCATAACCTGCCCTCCATACCAGGCAACATCCGGTAAACCTCCTCTGTACCCTCTCCAAAGCCTCCACATCTTTCTTATAATGCGGGGACCAGAACTGCACCAATACTCCAAGTGCGACGCACTAGAGTTTTGTACTTGCAACATGACGTTGCGGCTCCGAAATTCAATCCCCCTACCAATAAAAGCTAAGACTCCATATGCTTCTTAACAACCTTCTGGACTTGACTGCCTACTTTCAGGGATCTGTGCACATACACACCAAGATCCCTCTGTTCATCAAGACTACTAAGATCCTACCATTAGCCCTATACTCTACACATTTATTATTTCTGCCATAGTGCATTACCTCACACTTTTCCACATTAAACTCCATTTGCCACCTCTCGGCCCAGCTCTGCAACTTGTCCAAGTCCCTCTGCAAACTATAACACCCCTCTTCACTATCTACCAATCCACCGACTTTAGTGTCATCTGCAAATTTACTAATCCATCCTTCAATACCCTCATCCAGATCATTTATAAAAATTACAAACAGCAGGGGCCCCAAAACAGACCCCTGAGGTACATCACTTGTCACCGAACGCCACGATGAATATCTCCCAACCACCACCCTCTGTCTTCTATCTGCTAGCCAAGTCCTAACCCAATAAGCTAAATCACCTTCTATCCCATACATCTGCATTTTCTGCAGAAGTCTTCCATGGGCCACCTTATCAAACGCCTTACTAAAGTCCATATATACCACATCAACTGCCTTACCCCATCCACCTCTTTGGTCACTTTTTCAAAAAACTCAATGAGGTTAGTAAGGCACAACCTACCCTTCACAAAACCATGCTGACTCTCCCCAATCAATTCATTTCTCTCTAAATAACTATAAATCCTATCCCTAATAATTCTCTCCAATACTGTGCCCACAACAGAAGTAAGACTCACTGGCCTATAATTCCCTGGAAGGTCTCTCTTCCCCTTCTTGAACAAGGGGACCACATTCGCTATCCTCCAGTCCTCCGGAACCACACCCGTAACCAACGACGACCTGAAGATTAGAGCCAGAGGCTCTGCAATCTCCTCTCTTGCCTCCCAGAGAATCCTAGGGTAAATCCCGTCCGGCCCAGGGGACTTATCCAACTTCAAACCCTCGAGAATTTCTAACACATCCTCACTATCTACTACAATACTCCCCAATTTGCAACCCTGTACCTCAGTGCTCTCCACAGCTACATTTCCAGCACTCTGCGTGAATACCGAAGAGAAATATTTATTCAGTGCCTCACCAATCTCTTCAGGCTCCACGCACAAGTTCCCACTGCTGTCTATGACTGGCCCTAATCTTGCCCTAACCAATCTTCTATTCTTAACATATCTAAAGAAAGCTTTAGGATTCTCCTTAATCCTATCAGCCAAAGTCTTCTTGTGTCCTCTCTTAGCTCTCCTCAATTCACTCTTTAGCTCCCTCCTGGCTAATCTATAGCTATCCATTGCACTAACTGAGCCTTCAAGCCTTGTCTGGGTTAGCAAAAAACCTCACTTACTGTGCTGTCTGGAGAAAATACACAATTCTCTAACCAATGCTCAGGATTCCCTTCACACACATTGTTAGCCACTTTAACACTTGAATAGCAGATTAGATGTAAGGATTCGCATTCTAATCAGCAATCTGTGACTGTCTGTGCTGATATGTGTGCTATTGCAGACCAGAACACTGCATTTGCCTGACAAAGACAGAAAGTCGAAAGCTCGCAAATTTATCAAATAAATTGGTTGGATTTAAAATTGGTGTTGCTAGATTCTTACTGAGTTCTTACTACCCCAGTCCAACGGCGGCATCTCTACATCATGCTATCTTGTTAGCAGAGATGATGAAGACAGCTCTCCCATCCACAGCACGATTCAGCTATTTAAGTTTTCTTGTCACTGGCCTTTATGAGCAGTGGGTTTTTTCATTCATTCGTAGGATGTGGGCATCTTGGCTGAGTCCATCCCAAGGATGTTAAGAGTCAACCACATTGCTGTGGAGGGGAGTGAAGGAAGTTCCTAGGCTGCAGCGTGTATGTTTCCTCTTGTTCAGGAATGACATGTGGGGAGGAGGGAACTTAGGGTCTAGCCATCATCCCTTGACACTTAGTGGCATTACCATTGCTGAATCCTCCAATATCAATATCCCGGTGTTTATTGTTGACTGGACCTGAACTGGTCTAGCCACTTACATACTGTGTGGGTACAGCATAGACCAAAGGTTATGCACCTCCTGCCTCCTCAATGCCTGCACACCATCTACAAGGCACAAGGTCAGGAGTGTGATGGAATAATCAACAACTCTGACTGATCACATTGTGAACCAGATTTTTTTAAAAAATGACAATCCTCAGTGGTTTCTGTGTCATTATTAAGACTTGTAATTTCAGGTTTTTTTGTTGAATTAAAATTTCACCAGCTGCCATGCTGGAATTCAAACCTGGATCTCATGAGCATTATTGTGGGTCTCTGGATTATTAGCCCAGCAAATAACACCACTGTGCCATCTGTAGTAGTATGGTCAATGTGATCTATTTAAGAAGGGGGGGGGGGGGGGGGGGGGGGGTGTTGTGGTTGGCAGGGGACATTTCCCGAGGGCCAAGTGATTGATTTAAATCTCGTAGGAAGCCTATCACAAGCTGAGGAGCTCTCCCAGAGGCTGGATCAAACCTTTGATGAGTTTTCTAGTAGTCCTTTTTATTTAAAGCCTGTTCTGTGCTTTACTAATCCTGTTTGTTCCTCCACAGATCTATTTCAGATTTTAGGGGATGAAATAGAATGCATAGTGTTTTAACAAGATTGATGAGTTACAGGCACAGATTCATTTGTAAATACACTGTTGTGGCTTTGCTTCTGGATATAAGGTGTTTGGGAAAGATAGGAAAGGGAGCAAAGCAGGAGAAGTGGTGTTATTAGAGTATTGCAACGCTTGAGAAACAGGATGTCTCAGAGGGGTCAAGGACAAAATTAATTTGGCTAGAGTTAAGGAACTAAAAAAAAGTACAATTTCACCACTCAGTGTTGCCTGTAAGCCACCAACTAGTGAGAAGAATATAGATGAGCAAACGTGCAAGGAAATTAGAGTGGTGCAAAAATTATAGGGTTAGCGTAAGAGACTTTAATTATTCAGATATATAAATATGAATTAAGAGCAAACGTCACTCAGCCTATTGGACCTGCTCTGCCATTCAATAGGATTGAAATGGATCTAATTTTAATCTCAACTTCACATTTTTGCCTATTCTCAATAACCTTTCATCTGCTTGCTTATCAAGAATCTACTTCTGCCTGGAAAAGTTGGCTATGATGGTTAACTGTCCAGGTGGCTTGTATCCCATATTGCTACAGAAAGTAGGAGCAGAGAGAGTAGAAGCGCTTGTCATAATCTTTGAACCTTCCCTCGATATGAGGAAATGCCAGGAGATTGGTGTGTGGAAAATGTGACATGCACTTTCAAGAAATGGTGGAGAAATATTTCTAGTAACTATAGATCAGCCAGTTTCACATCAGTTTTTGGAAAGATTTTAAAAACACTAATCAAGAGAGCAAGATTCAGCAGGAAAGGAGTAGTTTGAGTAAATTAAGGATTTATAAAATACAGATCATTTACGACTGATCAAATTTAACTTTTTGAGTAACAGAAAAGGTTGATGAAGAGGACGCAATGTTTGCTGTTGATATGCATTTTAAGAAAGCATTTGATAAAAGTCTGTCCAACAAGATTACGACTCATGGAATAGGACAGGCTGTTTCAGTTTTGACAAAAAATGGCTTAAGGGCATAATATGTTGGAGCACAAGTAAGCCAGCAAGTAGTAATCAATGACGCTTTTTCAGACTGGAAGATGGTAGAGTGCTATTCCCCACAGTTCAGGGCTAGCACCACTGCTTTTTACTGGATATAAACGTCATTGAAATCTTATTCTATTTGAATATCTAAGTTGCTGATGACACAAACTTGGAGGTGTGGTAGACAGTGAAGATGACACTACTCAAATCGTAGAGTGATGATTCTAATCGTCCAATACTCCAGGATATAGATAAGCTACCAGAAAGGTAATGTGAGGTGATGTATTTTTGCAAAGATTATAGGGAGAGACATTATAGGCTTAATGGGAAAGTACATACGAACCCATTCGCTCCGTTCCTGCATATGCATAGATCTTTGAAGTTGGCAAATCATCTTGAGTTACTAGTTAGTAAAATACAAGGGATCATGGACTTTATAAGAGATGTTACGCGTAAGCAAAGGTAATTAAATTGCTGTTAATTTAGTTAGGTTTCAACTAGAGTGCCACACCCAATTATGGTCACTGCTTTAGGAAGGATGTGAAGTTCCCAAAGATGGTGCAGAAATTTACCACAATGCTTCTCAGTATTGGAGATTTTATCTACAAGAAGCTAGGGTTAGTCATCTTTAAACAGAGGAGATTGAGGGGGAGGGACTTCATGCAAGCGTACATGGCTATGATAGGTTTGGAAATGAAGAAAGATAAGCTATTCCCATTAGCCAATGGTACAAGGACCAGGAAAGACAGATTTAAGGTTTTGGATAAAACACACAATAGGGATGAGGGGAGCAGCATTTTCTATGTGGGTGAAAATAATCTGAAACTCATAGCATGTCAGGATTGTGCAAGCAAACATGAGTAATGATTTCAAAAGAAGATTGGAAAAGCACTTGAAGGAAGTAAACTCCTAGCGCCACAGAGATTGAGCAGGAAAGGAAATTGACTGAATTGCTCCACAGAGAGCTGGCATGGACCCATTGGTTGAATAACATGCTTCTGAGTCATAATGACTCTACATGACCCAAATGCCTCGTTGCCAGGACACTGCCCTATTTGGACTATGAAAATTCTGCCCAAAGCAAGTAAGAGTGAGCAAATGCAATGACAAAACTGACCAAATAACATTTCTACAATATTTTTTGTTACAATATAGGGCAGCCAAATTTAACATATACCAGGTTCCATCTGGACAAACAGATTTTAATGAGGTAAATAATAAGTTTTGACTTTGATGCCAAAATCATTTTGACATTTTAAGCAGAAATTTTAGAAATTCTGTGTGTGGTGTGCGCTTGGAAAAGCCAGGTATTTTTGATCATCCTTGAGGTTGCTGTTTGCTCCCCCCCATTTCACTATCAGTATATGTATTGTACAAGCACTACTTGGAGGAAGGAGGAGGAGAAAAGGTCAGATTTATGGATCGCAGAAAAGTGAAAAACAATTGCACAAGGTAAACTCCTACTGAATATTACTCTGCCAATCAAATACAACCAGCCCAGTCAAAATTATCAAGACCCAGTAGTGGAGAACTGTTTTACTATGTCTATTTGTTTAAATTTATACATTTTTGTTTAATTCAATTAAGCTTCACTTTAATTGAAAATCCCATTCCATGTATGCATTCTCATTTCACTGTGATTTATCGATAACACGGATAAAATTTAACCAAAATGGAAAAGTGCTATTTAAGTATTAACAAATCATAGTCTGGTGCATTCATATTGGAATTGCATTGTCACAACTGGTGTGTGTAAACTTTGCTGATAGAAGTAACAAGATGAGTTAAAACAAGAAGGCAGTCCAACAATGTACCACAGCACCATTACATGGACAAAAGTGTCCATATAAATTAATGTTCAACTCAGGTGTGACCATCAGCACATGATTCTGATTTGATGTGTCACATGTATTACTATACAGTGAAAAGTATTGTTTCTTGCCAGCATTACAGACCAAACATACCGTGCACAGGGAAAGGAGAGAGTGCAGTTGTGGTGTTACAGTCATAGCTAGGGTGGAGAGGAAGATCAACTTAGTGCAAGGTAGGTCAATTCAAAAGTCTGATGGTAGCAGGGAAGAAGTGTTTTGAGTCAGTTGGTATGTGATGTCACACTTTTCTTTTTCCCAATGGAAAAAGTAAAGTTTATTTATTAGTCTCCAGTAGGCTCACATAAGCACTGCAATGAAATTACTGTGAAAATCTGTTAGTTGCCATACTCTGGTCCCTGTTCAGGTACATAGAGAATGTAGCATGGCCAATGCACCTAACCCAGCACGTCTTTCAGACTGTGGGAGGAAACCCACACAGACACTGGGAGAACACGCAGGCTCCACACAAACAGTGACCTAAGCCTGGAATTGAACCTGGGTCACTGGTGTTGTGAGGCACCAGTACTAACCACTTTGCAGTAGGTGGGACAGTATGTCCTTGATTATGCTGTTTTTCTAAGGCAGCAGGAAGCATAGACAGTGTCAATGGATGGGAGACTGGTTTGAGTGATGAACTGGGCTTTGTTCACAACTCTTTGAAGTTTATGGCAGTCTTGGACAGAGCAGGAGCCATACCAAGCTGTGATACAATCAAAAAGAATGCTTTCTACAGGTGCATCTATGGAAGTTTATCAGAGTCATAACTGACATGCCAAATTTCCTTAGTCTCCCGAGTAGAATGTTGGTGGGCTTTCTTAACTAAAGCGTCAGCATGGAGGGACCAGAACAGGTTATTGGTGATCTGGACACCCAATAACTTGAAGCTCCTGACCATTTCTACTTCATCCCCATTGATGTAGACAAGGGCATGTCCTCCACAATGCTTCCTGAAGTTGATAACTATCTCTTTCATTTTGTTGACACTGAGGGAGAGATTACTGTCATCACACCAGTTCACCAGATTCTCCCTCTCTTTCCTGTACTCTCTCGTCATTGTTTGGGATCTGACCCACTATGAATGGGCTCTAGCATTTGTTCAATATTGCGGCTCTTGAATGCAGACAATGCACTGTTTGTGGAATTTCTCCAGTGCTCTTACTTTTGGACCATGTCTCACTACAGTACAGGGAAGCAGTCTGGACTTGGGGCCATTGTGAAATTCCATCTGAACAGGGATACGTTCAGACAGGGATTCCATCACAGCCTCGAGAGTGAGAGATGTCAGGAGATGTCTCAAATTTGGTTTTTAATCCATAGATCTATAAATATAGACAGGGATCACGGGTAGATGTGGGAACATCGGGGTGGCAGCGCGAGCTCGTTGGGCCGAAGGGCCTGTTTCCCGTGCTGTTTTCTTTGTTAGAGCATGACCTTGATGTCATGGATGGCACCAGTCGCAAGCTCAATGGCTGGGCATGCCAGCACCTGACCACTCTCCCTAAGTGGAAATTCAGAATCTCAGCAGCAACCTAGTTCTGATTTTTGTTCCAGAACAACTTAACATAATTTGTTAAAGATGAGAGCTCCCTGGATGTTTGTGCCAAAAATCAGGGGGAGGTATCAAAGTGACAAGCAGCATGGAAAACCAATGGGGGATTAATAATTCCTGGAAGATAGCATTCAGTAGTCAGTCCTGCAGTTCAGGTGAGTGATGACCATGGACACCAGCTCTTGCCAATTCACCAACCAGGACTCCTCAGCCCAAATAGAGGAAGCTAGTCCTGCTCCAGTTGAAAATTCTAAGCTCCTCTGGAAGTGGGCCCATCTACTACAGACCGCTCAGGAGCTCAGAACACTTGGCCCAGTTGATCCCCATAAATCTATCAAAATGCTTGACTACCATTAGGAATATCAATTTGCAAAGGAATATCTAATTCAGTGCTCCTTTGGTAGTTGCCATAGATGAATAAGTAGCACTCGATAAAACCATTTAGTTACAATGTAAATGTTTTGAAACAACTACACCCCCAAAACTTAACACACATCAAAATGTTTGTGGTCAAAAAGTCAAAACTGCCTTTTCACCTTGCATAACGCTACGCTTAGATCTTTGCAATGCTGTGGTTGATGTGATCTGTTATTGACAAAAGTAATGAACAAACTTGATAAGAGACTGATTCCAAATTAGCAAATTTGTATCTAAAAAGAAACAGAAAATGCCATATCTTTATTTATTTTGTTTTAGTCAAGATTCTTTCACAGGTTCTTAACTTGCATTTTATACCTCCTTTTCATTAAGGAAAGAAAAATTGCTGATGAAAGACTATTAAAATGTCAATTTGTCTTGTGCCTAAACCAGAATGAAGCATTTAAACAAAATTTCTTGCTCAACCCGTAATCAAACACAGTATAAAGTAATTATGTTAATTTGAAATCTGAATACCCAGTATGCAGTATTAGAGCCATTACTTAAAGGGTGCCTAAAATCTCTGGATAGCCAAGCAGCCGGCTTCTACCTGTTCATTGAGCATACACAAGATAGTATTCTGCCTACTATTAATATGGCTGAGAAAACAGCAAGACACATTGTAGCCTCTAAAATTAAGGTAATAAGACTTACCGAAAACAATGTTGACAGAATGGACATTTGATATCGATGAGGTAAACATTAAACTCTAGCTTGTCCTTTGAGATAAAAAAAGTCTCAATATAGGCGTGCTAATCGGGCAGTCAGAGCAAAACAGACCTCCTAACAGTCCAGTGGATCAAAAGAGTGGGATATCATTAATCCATTTCCGATCCAGCACGAAGAAGGATTGTTTTATAAATACCATGGATAGTTTAGAAGATGACATCCTGAAATGCTGACATCGCTGAAGCGGTTGACAAAGATGAAGGTGATGTCTATGATGATGAGAGTGTTGACGAGGCAATACAGGAGCTGCATAAACTGAGTAGTAATTCAGAAATAGCACTGCAAAAATTCTAGATATGGAAATAAATACAAAAGTGAACAATTTGAAGACTTACCAGTAGCTTCTTGATCATTTTTCAAAACACTGCCAAAAAATCTCATTGATTTGTCACCATTATAATACTCACACAAAATTCCAGACAAGTGTTTAAGAAAAAGGTGTGTACACAGTCAGGAAATTTCAGTAATTAATTTTGTGCTGTCACTTTGTAATATTTAATAATTTATCACGATGGCTCAGTCTAACGTAGCAAATGTTCAAACCTGACTGCAACATCTAGCAAAATAGATACCCGTAGAGGGTAAGGGAAATAATTAGAAAGCAAATCAGATTAATCAGTTTTTGCATTACCAGTCTCTAGAAATTCATGATTGGGATTCTCCAATTCTGTCGTACACATCACCACTGCTGCCAACGAGAAAGGAGAATTTGGCGCTCAGTCAAAACTCCATTCACTGCAGCAGGACTAGAGAATCTCAGCTGCAAACGAGATTGGGAGATTTCTCTGGCCCATAGCTAAAAACCTGGAGGTAGGATAGCTATTTCCAGTGATGTATCAATTTACTTTTCTGCAGCTCAAAAGGATCTAGGTATGGAAAATCCAAGTTTAAAAAATAAATCCATTCATGATCTATCAAACCCCCACTAGCTACCCCTTTAGAACAATAGATAGTATATTGGTATTCAGACTTTACCAGTTACTGCTATCTCATCCTGTTTGTTTAAATTTTATAATACAGCTCAGTTCTCGCTGTTAGTTTTGATGACATTTCTCTAATTCAATGATTCCCGATCTTTTCAGCACAGCAGCACATATCAATAACCAACATTTCCATGGGACACCCACCTTTTTCCAGCTGAATTAATTGCTCATAAGCATTCCACAAGGTTGTAGCCAGCTGACAGTGGCCAATCACATACAAGAGGTGGGGCCCCAGGTGTCCTGTCTCCATAGAGATGGAAAGTTGGTGCCTGCTACATTTTTAGTGGGTTCTGTGTAGATACTTGCCATTTCAGGCTGTTCAAAAAGGTTTGGAAACCAAACAGCACAAAATTTTGAATTTTATTTATTTTTAAAATGGACATCTTAAAGAATAATTGAATCAAACAATTAGATTAATGTCATCACAGATTAAGCTTGAGCACTTGTTATTTCTGATACATCTCAATTTGGATGACATGAAAATAATGAGATAAAGTGTATTTTTAAAACGATACATTATAGTAATCTCTGGTCCAAAATAAGAGGAGACCGTTAGTCTTTTGTGTTCGCTGTTCATTCGGCTCTGCCAACCCGGACAGATACGTTTTAGACTCCAGAGTTTAAGAACAGCTGTGACCTTCATTTAAAAACCAGAACAGCCCACAATATAGTAATATAAATGGCAATAAATGCTATTTAATTTAAAAATGTCTCAAAACAAAATTTTGTCATATTGCACTGGTAAAAGAAATAATTATGGCTCCCTACAATATATTCAAACAAGCTAAAAATCAAATCCAATTGGTGAATGTACAATAATACTCATTACCAATGCATCCTGCACCAATATAAATCAGTGCGGGTTGAGCCAGGAATATCAATTGGGAGGTGTTTTCTTTCCCTCCCTTCCTGCAGGTGGCTGCAGAAGGGTGTTAATTTAGTCATTAAGAGTGTCAGCATCAAAAGCTAACAGCCAAGTTATGAAATGAGGGCAATGGAATATGTGCTTAACCAGTCATCTCATGATTGGTTTCAACATGATAGCCAGTTAAGTGCATAAACTGAAGCCGAGTAACACTCTCCTCTCCAGAATGAATTAATGCAGACTTCACTAAATAGGCAGTCCACATGGAGATAACACAAGCACTTCGAGCACTCATTTTCTATTAATTAGGAATTATCATTAGAGACAGCTTAATCTGAGAGTTCACACTAAACGGTATTTCTTATAACAGGATTTGATTACTTAATGCTGATTTTACAAGGGAGTGCTAGTTTTAATTTACTGAGAACATCCTCACTTTTTGCTGACCATTACTTTCCTTTTCTTATTAAGCAAACAAAAGGATGGCAATTCACCTGCATTACAAATCAACATTTCATTTTCTGAAACGTTAAATGGTCTCTTGGAATGCAAGGGTTGGAATGTTGCAGAACTTTATTGCTAATGGAATCTGAAAACCGAAAACATCAGTTCTAGACTACAAATAAAACATCCCCTCATCAAACTCTGGTCTGAGTATGGTTCTAGAGTACTTTAATTTTCTGCAGTAACATGCAATCACAATACAATCATCTATGTAAAAAGGCAAGCCAACACCGTTAGCTCATGTTCCTGCTCTCAATTTTCCAAGAGTCTGAACTTTTCCAATTTAACCGAGTATTTTCAGATGAATTTTTTAATGTCAAATGGACAGAATGGGTACATCTTTCGAAAACAATCTTAAAATTAATTCAGGGCTCAGTCTGTTCCATGGCCGTGACGTACACACGTGCTTCTCGCAGCACACCAGTTGAAAAACCACTGCCCTAATAAACATTTTAATCTTTTATTTTTCTTTGCTGTAGCATCTTGTTTACTTCAGAAAATTAAGATAACTTACAGCAGGGGTCCTCACTCTATCAAATCGGATATTGAACAGATATAATGAAGTTTTCGTTTACAATTGAAGGCAAACTACGAGACTAGCCTTGTTGTTTTAAGCACCCTAATCAGCATAGTGAAACAAAATAGTCGTAGTTTATAATATCTTATAGCAGCTTTCTCCAATGTTCAAACAGTTTATATATTAATGTCACAAGTAGGCTTACATTAACACTGCAATGAAGTTACTGCGAAAATCTCCTGTTGGTCACATTCCAGCACCTGTTTGGGTACAATGAGGAAGAATTCAGCATATGCAACGAGGCAAAAGTCCAAGGCCTTTTTAAAAGTACAAGAACTTTTATCAATTACAAACAAGAAAAAACAGTCCTGATATTGTATGTACCTTAATAGCTCAAATACTGTTCCAAACAAACAAACCTCTTTATACACACCCTTCCCAGGTTTATCACAGAAAATAAGAATGTTCACGGAATGCTTGATTTTCTAGCTCTGTGACACCTATGAATTACTCCTTTGGATGGAGAATTGGAATTCTGACGTTCCAGCCCTGTAGCTCCCAGCACATCTCAAGGAAGAGATGGAGCCACTGCTTGCCTCCACTAGCAAACCACCAACAGCAACATTTTCACTCCAGCAAAGAAAGAAAGACTGCTTCCAACTAGCCAGCAGAATTTCTAATAGCAGGGAATACTGCTTTTTGGTATTTTTATATCCTTAAGCCAAAGTCTATTTAAACAGTAAGAGGAAAGTATAGTCCTAGTCCAATTAGTCATGGGGGTGAAGGGCAAACTGCACCAATAAAATCACATTTTGCTGCTGAGAGATGAAGAAACCACTTTGATAATCAAGAATCATTACTCATACAAAATTTATCAATTTGGAAGTGCTGAGCTTTGTCGCATTTGTTGAGCATTTCAGAAACTTTAGCCAGTTATAGGTACACCATTACTGGCCACCACAAACTATTGGAAATACCTGGAATTGAGACAGGCATCATGAACAATTGGGAGACTAAGTAAATGCCCTTTTGCAAAGCACCAATTTGCAAATTGGTGAAACAGTAGATATTTAGATCATATTATGACACTACCATACTTTTAAATGGATTTTTTAAATCATGTTCGCTACAGTTTGTAAGCAAATCTTTTTTGTTAATAGCGCAGTGAGATCTTTTATATTGATAGAGTCATATAGTAGCGTGTTACTTTTAATCTGGGCATAATGCGATGTTCTTGAGTTTGAATTGTTTGAAGGGGTGGGGAGAGAGGGGAAGGAAGGAAGGCTATGATTGGTAATCAGGAGGGAAAAGTTATTTTCTTTCAGTTTTAGCTGCTAGCTAGTTAAAGCTGTTGAACTCCAGATTGAAGAACAGTATTTGTGTCTCTCTCCCTGGTGTTAGAAATTCTATTGGCTGATTTGAAGCAGTTTTTTTTTTTACTTTGCTGGAGTGAAAATGTTGCTATTGGTAGTTTGCTAGCGGAGACAAGCAACAGCTCGATCTCTACCTCAAGATGTGCTAGGAGTTCCAGGGCTGGAATGTCAGCATTCCAATTCTCCATCCAAAAGACTAATTCATAGCAGATGTTGCAGAGCTACAAGATCCAGTGTCATGCAAACTTTATTTTCTGTGCTAAATCCGGGAAGGGTATGTATAAAGAAGTTTGTTTGTTTGGAACAGTACTTTGAGCTATTAAGGTATATACAATAACAGATTATTTTTTGTTTGTAATTGGTAAAAGTTTGTTAACTTTTGTGTTAACTGTATTTTTAAATAAACTTCATTTGATAAAATGCTCCCTGGGTAGGTCAATTGAATGTACCTGGAGTGAAATATCTTATGCTTACCCGCTCCAAACTTCAAAGTGCAAAACCCATGATCTAGGCTGACTTCATAAAACATTTAGAAATTTCTGACCTAGATTATAACACTATTGTCTAAGACAGTCTAATCATGTGTGTTTTTCACAAATATTTTATTTTATTCCTCTTCTTAAAATATTGTTCAACAATGGCATCAAAAGATTTCAGACTGGCATAACACCAACTCTGAACCGTTGGTAAACTTTCATCAGTTAAACTTGGTTTATGTTTACAAGTTCTGTTAGCAGATGAAATGAAAGCTGACACAGATTCTTCAAGTTTACATTGTTGTCTATTCTCTCGTCCTTCACAAATATCTGGTGATGGACAAGGCACGATTGCTGTCAATGTTTTTGCATTCATTGCTGGCAGCAGTGATGACTGCTGGAGATCTGGATCACTATCCTTAGCTTCTTGCTTTTCTAAACGCTGATGTGCAGATTTACCATCTTGGCACCACTTCAGCAATGAAGTCTGCTTTCTCTTTACTGGCACTCCAGACAACGAAGTCTTTGATTTCTGTTCTATAACGAATGGAACTTTGATTTTGTTCATTCTTTTTACATCAAACGTATCATTATTAATATCAGAACTCTGCCCTTCTGTACTCAGGTTGCTGGCTTCACGTTTTATTGGGTTGTTATTTGTTTTCGCTTGGAATGGCTTCTTATTAGTGTCAGAATTTAGCCCTTCTATAGCCAGATTGTCAGTTCTACTGCTATCTTGCCGTGTCTTCTCTGGTGACTCAAATACCACACCCTTTGGAATATTCAGAGTTCTTAATTCTAAGTACGGCTGAAGCAGCCTTTTATTACATTTTGCATTCTTCTGCATGCAACTTTTTACTGTTTCTGGAACTTGGATTTGCTTCGTTTCATCAAATGGACTAAGGTATTGATGGAAGTACATCTCGCATGCCTTACTTTTCACTACAGGAATAATTGTGCAGGGTTTCAGCTTTGCCACAAATTCATGCAACTCCTGAAAAGAAGAGTGATCCGAATAGGGAATCACATGTACATCTCTGTGCCTGATCTTTATTCTTCGGCTTGTTGGTATAATAGCAATCGTGGGGCACATCTGATTCCATTTGACCATGTTGAAGTGATTAATCTCATTCTGTTCTACCACTTGGATTCTTCCGGCCCCCATCTCTGAAGTGAAGACATCACTGAGCCCCAAGAGCTGAAACATCTGAAGTCTCTGAGGACTCACCACAATCCAGGTTTTAAATGCTAGGGCCAGCTCTATTAGTAAGGATTCTTTGCCCAAGTTATACAGACCTGTAATTATAGACAGAACCATCACTCAGGTATAATGTGCTCAAATATTTAAAACCAAAAAGAGGACAAAAATGAGAAAGGCAAAAGATAAAAAGGAAATTGCGCATCTATGTAGCATCTGTCACATTCTCAAGATGCTCACAATCAAGTGCTTTTAAGTGCAGTCACTGTTGGAATGTACAAAAAATGTCACAAACAGAATTAGATATTCAGACATTGTGTATTACTCTTCTTGGTGCCATCTTAACATAAATTTAACATCTTATTCAATAGACAGCACGTCTGAAAGTGCAGCAACCCTTAAAGTTTCAGACTGACCGTGAGTTCTAGACTTTGGAATAGGGCTCAAGTCCATTACCTACATATTCAGCAGCAAGAGTACTTTCACAGGAAAAAAAATCTCTTGCTGCAATGTCTCATCCTGGAAAAGACTCCCTCCAACCCGAGGTGATTTTTTTCATTTTCCAAATCAAGGGATGGATTTTACATGCCCCCACTGGGTGTGTTTCAGCTGGAGGCCTGTTGATTTAATTTATTGTTGTCACATGTATCAACTTACAGTAAAAAGTATTATTTCTTGCACACTACACTGACAAAGTACAAGTTCATAGAGAAAAAAAATGAGAGCATACAGAATGCAGTGTTACAGTCATAGCTAGGATATAGAGAAAGACGCAAGGTAAATTCATTCAAAAGTCTGACAGCAGCAGGGAAGAAGCTATTCTCAAGTCAATCGGTGCATTAACTTAGACTTTTGAATTTTTTCCTGACAAAAGATGGTGGCAAAGAGAACACCTGGGGTGCGTGGCATCCTTAATTATGCTGGATGTTTTGTTTAGGTAGCGGAAAGTATAGACAGAGTTAATGGATGGGAGGCTGGTTTGCATGATGGATTGGACTATAGTCACCAACTTTCCTCGTTCCTTCCGGTCTTGGGCAGAGCAGGAGCCATACCAAACTGTGATGCAACCAGAAAGAATGCTTTTATGGTGCATCTGTAAAAATTGGTGAGAATCATAGCTGACATGCCATACTTCTTTCATTTTCTGAGAAAGTACAGGCGTTGGTGGGCTTTTTAACTATATTGTTGGCATAGGCAGGGGCAGAGAGGAACCAGGACAGGTTGTTGGTGATCTAGATACTTAAAAACTCGAAACTCTAGACCCTTTTTACTTCGTTCTCGTTGATCTAGACAGGGATAGTCTCCTTTACAATTCCTGAAGTTGATGACAATCTCTTTTGTTTTGTTGACATTGAGATTATTGTTGCTGCATGTAAAAATAGGACGGGTGTCTTTGTCTGTCATCTTCCCAGCCACCCCCAAGCATACTCCATTACGCGGGTAAGTAGGCAAGTGCCAAAATCAACAATTCAACCACCATGTTTAAAAAAAGTAAAGGTCAATGTGGTTGTTAACAAGCCAACTGACCCCATTAATACTCTGCCATAGCACAGTGGGCATGGGCAGACAAGCAAGAATAGGCAGGTCATTTTTTTAAAAAAGGAAATATGCTATTCTCAGCTGGTCTGGCCTACTTGTCACTCCAGACCCACAGCAATAGATTGACTCTTAACTGGCCTCTGAGATGGTTGAGCAACCTGCTCAGTTGTATCAAACTGCCACAAAATCAATAGAACATAGAACATTACAGCACAGAACAGCCCTTTGGCCTTCGATGTTGCGCCGACCAATATAAAAAGCAATGCCCCTCCAAACTAAACCATCCCCTTCTCTTCCATATACTTATCAACTAACCTCTTAAACGCCACCAAACTTGGCGCATCTACAACTGCTGCAGGCAGGGCATTCCACTCCCGAACCACCCTTTGGGTAAAGAACTTACCTCTGATAACTGTCATATAACTATCACCCCTTAATTTAAAGCTGTGTCCCCTCGTGCTAGCTTTCTCCATCCTAGGAAAAAGGCTATCACTGTCCACCCTATCTAAACCTCTAATCACCTTATATGTTTCGATCAGGTCCCCTCTTAGCCTCCTCCTTTCTAACAATGACAGGACTACAATTGGTTGGACTACCTAGCATTGGCTCGGGCACCAGAAACAGCAAACCCAGACCTGTCAACCTTGCAAAGTCCTCCTTACTAACATCAAGGAGTTTGTGCCAAACTTGTAAGAGCCATCTCACAGACTAGTCATGCAACAGACTGACGTGCAGTCTTACTCACATAGCAATACCCAAGATACAATATACCAGATATCCCATCATCATTCCTGGATATATTCTGTTGTTCCTGCAGGACAGAGCCAGCAACAGTGATGGCAGTGGTATACAGTCAGAAGGGAATTGCCCTAGAAGCGCTCAACATAGACTCTGGACTCCATGAAGTCTCAAGACATCAGGTCAAATACTGACAAGGAAAACTGCTGATTTGTCACGTACCATTCCCCCTCAGCTGGAGAATCAGTGCTCCTACACTCACCTGTTACGTAGGACCACCCACAAACCCAAGCCTTGAGTGGGTGTTGTACCGACAGCAAACACTTACCTCTGTTAAAACCATCCAATTTATAAGTCAAATATGGTTCTTCAACAATTTTCTTGAACAGACAATCAACTCAAATGTTAACTTTGCTTCTCTTGCCATAGATGCTGCCATACTTAGACTACTTCAAACACTTTGTTCTTATTGTTTTCAGTTTTAAAGTCTTGACAACTGACAATGACTTCATTCCATCAGAATAATTTCCAATGGAGAAAAAACTCTGATACTCTTCCACTTTCGGAAGACAGCAACTGATATTAGGAGATGCTTTAAAGATTCAGAATGCCTTTCAATATCTCACGAGTGGTTAATCCATACTTAGTGAAAGACAAGCTGAGTTTGTCAGGGCTGAGTTTTACCAACATCCAGTATGTGGATTGGGAGCCTGATAAAATCAAAGGGAGCAGGCAGGGGATCTCCAATGTGGCCCTATTATCGGGACATTTTACTAAAGCAGACAGCCTGCCTCCCAAAGAAGACTTTTAACAGTGGTATTGGCATACTCCTGCCAAAGGAGGAGGCTACCAGAAAAATCAAGAGGGGGGAGGGTTCAGCTGCAGTCAGGGAAGATTGGCATTTTATGTAATAAAACAAGAATGATGGGCAGAAAAGGTAGTTTTCTTGGCTCAATTTCCCCAGAAGGATTTCCTCTCAAGCATATGGCCCCGTGATTATTTCAAATTTTTCCACTTCCCAGCTATAGGCACCAGTCTCCTGCCTACATTACGAAAAATCACCATTCCTGGTGATTCTGCTAGTCTTCTGATTGGGCTAACAGCTTGGGAGGTGATAATGTCATGCTATTATCACTGGAATAGTAATCCAGAGACCCAGAGTAATGTCCTGAGGCTTGAATTCAACCATGGAAGATGGCATGGAATTTGAATTCAATAAAAATCTGGAATTAAAAGCCTAATGAAAACCATGAATCCATTGGTCAACTGTACAAACCCACCTGGTTCACTAATCCTCAGGGAAGGAAATCTGCTGTCCTCATCTAGTTTGGCCTACATGCAGTTGACTTTAACCGCCCTCCAAAATGGCCGAGCCACTCATCTGTTTCAAACTGCTACAAAGTCAATAAAAAGGAATGAAATTTGATGGACCACCTACATCAATCAAGGCACTTGAAGTGACAACAGCAAACTCAGCCTTGTTGGCCTTGCAAAGTCCTTACTAACATCTGGAGGTTTGTGCCAAAATTTGGAAAACTGTTTCACAGATGAGGCACTTAACAGATTGACATAGTTATGACTCAGTTTTACTTATACCAGACACCACCATCACCACATTTGGTATGCTGACCCACAGGCAGGATAGACCAGCAAAGATGGTGGTGACACAATGTTTATACAGTTGATGTTCTCAAAACCAACTCTGTAGCCTATGAAGTCTCAAGGCATCAGGTCAAATATGGGCAAGGAAGCCTCCTGCTGATCATCATGTCCTGTCCCTCCACAGCTAATAAGTCAGCAGTCCTCCACATTAACACCATATGGAGGAAGCACAAAGGGTGGCAAGGATGCAGAACGTACGCCTGGCTGTATGATTTCAATGTCCATCATCAAGAGTGGTTTGGTAGATTGAGCTGGCCACGTTCTAACAGGCATAGCTGCTGCACTGGGTTAGGGGCAGGTGGCGAGGGAGCCAAGAGGGAAGAAATGTACTTGACCTCATGCTCACCAACCTGTTAGCCAAATGCATTTGTCACCACATTGTCCTTGTGGAGATAAAGTCCAGTTTGCATAGTGAGGAAACCCTATAATTTTGTGGCACTATCACAGTATTAGATGAAAGAGCCTTTGAATAAATTTAATAATTCAAGACTGGGGATCCATGACATACTGTGGAACATCAACAATAACAGAACTGTGCTCACTCACAATCTATAACCTCTTGGTCTGGCATATCACCAAGCCAGGGATTCAACCCTGATGTCGTGAACAGTGCAGGAGGACATACCAGGAGTAACACCAGACATACTTAAAAATAAGATGCCAACCTGGTGAAACTACAACATAGGACTACTTATGTGCCAAAAGCAATAAGCAGCAAGTGAGAGGAAGTTAAATGATTCCATAGCTACCAGGACAGGTCTAAGCTCTTATGCCCTGTCAAATCCAGTCAGGACATATCAAGCCCAGCCAATGACTGTCCCAATAGTTAACTCTGAATCATCTGTAAAGTGATGAAAGAAGTCATTATCAGTACAAGTGGCACTTGCTAAACAATTGCCTGCTCACTGATGCTCGGTTTGGGTTCTATTAGGGCACTGAGCTTTTGATTTAAATTTGGACAAAAGAGCTGAACTACAGAAATGAGGCGAGGATCACTGCCTTTGACATCAAGGCAGCATTTGACTAAATGTGGTTTCCAGGAGCTCTAGAAAAACTGGAGCCAATAGGATTCAAGGTAAATTTCTATTGGTTGGAGATGATTAGTTAAAATTCTCAGCTCATGACATCACAGCAAGAGTTCCTCAGGATAACGTCCTTGACCCAATCATCATCAAATTGCTTCATCAATGACCTTCAGGTCAGAAGTGGTCTTTGGGATGACTGCACAATATTCAGCACATTCACGACTTCCCATATACTGAGTTAATCCATGTCCAAATGCAGCAAGACTTGAACATGCAGGTTTAGGCTGAAAAGCAACAAGTAACATTCATGCCACACAAAACATTCAATGGCATTATCATTGCTGAATCCTGGCTATCAACAGCCTGCAGGTTACCACTTACCACAAACTTGACTGGCCACATAAATACTGTGGCTACAAGAGCAGGTGAGAGGCTAGACATGTTGCAGCAAGTAACACACCCCGTGACTTTCCAAAGCCTGTTCATCATCTACAAAGCACGAGTTAGAATGGAATACTCTCAATGTGCCTGGATGAGTGCTGCAACAACATTCAACAAGTTTGACACTATCCAGATAAAAGTAGTTTGCTTGATTGGCACTCCTTCCACATTGACAGAGGCCAAGTATGCACCAATTACAAGATGCACTGCAGGAACTCACCAAGGCTCATTCAGCAGCACCTTCCACACTCATGACCATTAACATTTGGAAGGACAAGGGCAGGAGCCACAATTTGACTCAACCTGGAAGTTCCCTGCTAAATCACAGCGTTCTGACTTGGAAATAAATCACCATTCTTTCATTGCCGCTGAGTGAAAATCCTGGAACACCCTCCCTAACAGCATTGTGGTTGCATCTACACCACAAAGACTGAACGAGATCCATCTGTAAATATATTTTAAAAATTTCTAAGTGGCAGGTTGCCTCCCCTTGATTTTGGTTCGGTCATGGCACCCCTGCCTCTTCAAAATCCAGACCAGTGAGTGCCCACTGGCTAATCCATCACTGGAATATCATGGCCAATCTTAATTCCATTCTCACCTAAATGTTCTCACAGACATTTTCTAGCAAAACAAGTCAAAGAATAGCAGGAATCTTCCTCACCATCATACCCAAGCTAACTTTCAAACTTTTTTTGCAATATATTTTTAAAGTAGCATATTTTCCACGTCCAGTTTTTTCTAAATCTGCTAAAAGTTGTACATAGCTTTAATACTTAGATGAGCTGCCATTTGATGGCTAAAGGCACTAGTTCAGACAATAGGTGGAATTTTACTGGCACATCCACTCAAGTTTCACATGATTCTGCCCGAGACTAACAGAGAATGCCATTCACTGAGCTTTGCCTAACCCCAGAATCAGGGCAGGCTTGCTGGTAAAGTTCCAGCCAAGGTGTTATCAGTGATGTGCCAAGTCAGTAAGGAACTGGTCAACAGGTTATTTTCTCTTCCTTTCTGGAAACTGATGAAAGCAATCTTTTTAAATTCCCAGTTGTGTTCAGATCAATGTTTTTGCCAACACAAACTGAATGTGAATTACCGTCTCCACGCTATCCATAAGGGTACAACACAAGCAAAGAAACCAATAATTTCTCTCAGACAGGGGATCTCAATAATTAGTATCAGAATGGATTTTCTTAACTTATGGTCAATTATCCCCTTCCCTTTCTTCAGGCATGCCAGGAACAATTCCACAACTGGTCTGTCATTGAAGGGTACTCGTCTGGCAATTTTCTTAGTTGTTAACTTTTTCCTCCCACCACCATTACCACCCAGCCTGCACGTAACCTGCATTTTCAGTGAGGCAGCTCAGAAAGTAGGTGTAGCAAAATAGATAAACTGAGGATCTCTCTTCGAAGATACAAGATATTGACAATTTTTATCATGTGTGTGCATCCTGTGTCTATTCTATTCATAAAAGTATCCAAACAAATTGGGGAACTGACGCGCAAGTTATATCAGCTACCCATATCTGATATTTAGTCATCACAACACAGACTCCAAAGAAGGGTCTGAGTTCTTCAAATCAAGACAAGATGCAGGAAACTCAAGGGTTACCACATTCTTACCAATTACTACATTGTGTTCTAGGTGAGCATTAATTATTGCTTTGATCTGTTCAGTGGCTTCTCGACGAGAAGGCACCACGGACTCAGGGTCACAGTTTGTGTTATCCAGGTATAGGATATCGATCCTTTTTTCTACGTTCAATGGTGGACGGCTAAACATGGCTGGTGTGTAACGAAAATCCGCTGCATAAGAAAGAAAACAAAATCTCTATCAGTGTCTTTCGCTGACTTTCAGCATCTCTTGGTTTTTCTAAATTACTCTCATATTTTACAACACAAACTAAGTCAAACACCAATTTCGATCTTTCATGACAAACATCAAATCATCAATTTTGCTGTAGTTCTCATAATGGCCCTGATCTTACACAAAATGGTAATCATCATCAGATTGCTGCTCTCCTCTTACTTTTGTGCACACAATCATTGCTCCACATTTTTGACTCAGATTTCTTTCAAGCCCAACCTCTTCAGAAACATGGAGCAGTGTCCATCCAGAAGCTTTATCAGATTGCTATCATTTCAGGGGAAGATAAACCGTGCTCCTTTTCCTTTTACAGCACAGCTTGTTGAGTGTGTGAAGTAGAAGCTGGGTGGGTAGGTCAGTGGCTTTTAGATCCGGTCGAATCAGATCAGACCAGGTAAATGGTAGGTTTGGGTCTACTCAGAGGATTAGGGTCTACTCATAGTATTTGGTGCTGGGATGGTCAGTTCCATACTAACCAAGGAGTTAGACTGGGATTTTTCTAACTAACATTTCCTGAGTAGCTTTTCAAATAAGTATCACAGAATTGTCCAACACTTCCAATAACACATGGGATAAGGGCTTTGGATACAAGTATATAAAATATAAAGAAGGTGAATAGATAATCAAAAGATATTAAAAATCGTTATTTTCTTGACAAATCAAGGAAAAGCAATTTCAATTGTCGCTGAGCTTGTAACAAAAGGGCATAAAATTAAAACAAAGCAAGAGACAAAAGCTTTTTTTTATATAAAAGGACTGTTGGGCCATGAAATGTCCTACAGGTGACAGCAATGAAAACAGAAATCATAAAAGCTTTTTAAAATGTATGTGGAATGCTACTTAAACAGTGAATAAAAATATCACTATAATCAGTTGTGAAAATATTTTACTCTGTCCTATTTACCATCGGAAGGTAAAAAAACCAATATGCTTCTTAATTTAAACTTAATCTCCCTTACATATTTTACACTCATCCTAATTATGCAAAAAATTGGCTTTTTTTAAGGCAGTATTTCACTGCTTTTGGTTCTTTGCCCAGTTGGTCCTTCCTTGTGGTCTGTCCAGACAATGAATGCTACCACGGAGGGCATCACAATCAAGCCAAGCCTTGTTTGAAAACAACATTCAAACACATGCAACGATCACCAGTTTGGGCTGGGTGTAGACGGGCAGTGGGTGAAGGAGGATGTTGGATTCATCTTTATCCAGTCCATGTTAGAAGATCAGTTATAAGATTCCAACAATCTGGTTAAGATCAATTAACCGAGGACAGACAAGGTGAGGGAACACATATCAATGCAGTGAGTGGCCCATTGAGACATCAGGTGGAGCTCTTGGAACAATGTTTAAACAATGAACAAAAGGAATGCATTCAGAAATAAACTGAATCCAGTTTTGAACATAAGCTGTGGGGCGCTGTAATCTACTTAAGCTAATTGTTGAAATTTTCTTTCCTGTTTGTGAAGATTCCGAACAAAAAATTCACCATTGGTAACATGATTTTTCTGCACGGTTGCTGGAAAATTTGCTTCACAAGCTCTAGTGTTCAGTTACTTTCAAAACTGTGGTGATCTGAGAAAGATTGCTCAAAATAACTTTAACTTGCAATTTTCAGTCCTTAGTTTTTTTATGATTCTGCTATCCAGCTGCATCCCTTTCACTGCAGCACACTCAAATTCTTTCTTGTCCATCTTTCTCCCCATCTCTGCCACGGGTGTGTCTTATGTACTTTTAAGGACTTATTTGGGAAAAAAGTTTGAAAAACGTTTCATTTTGGCACGCTTAAGAGTAATATTTTCCAGCCTGCTGAGATGAATAAAAACATTGGAATTTTCGTTATATTTGAAGGGCTGAAAGAGTAGTACGATATGTCTTATTATTTGACTAAACAAGCTAAAAGGGAGTGGCAATTTGAGTATTCAGCTTGTACTTTCCAATACAGGTGTTCTCAACTTTAATCAGTTGAATAGTAACCATTAAAAGAACATAAAACAATCTATTTTTAACCTATAGCCATTGGTTTATTTAAACAGATAAATGGAATTATTTTCCATATTTCAGGAAGTTTCAGCTTCTCCAACTGAGGCTGTTTACAAGTTACCAAGGGCTTCCTAACGCTATCCTATGCGAAATGACATAGGAGGCTGATCAATGCTCTCTTCCCACTCAACTAACTTCTATTTGTTCCTTTGTCAGATTAAGCAAATTATCCAATATATATATACGTAAGTTATCTTTCATCTGATGCTTATGTAAATAATTGACCACAAACTTAATGGATAATTACCACATACATTTAAAAGTATTGCCATACCCGTGTACAGAACTGTGCCAAAATAACCATCAAAGAGAAACATGACAGCGCCTGGACAGTGATTGCTGTCAATCAATGTTACAGTCATGGTCTCTTTTCCAATTTCATCAAGGTTCAAGAGGTGGCTCTCCTCCAATTCCAATGGGTGGATCCAGACTTCATCCACCTGACGAAAAGAAAAACCAAATAGCTGACATATTGGGAAACACGTAAACCAATTATAATTAAGTCTTTGTCACTCTCAAAATCACATCGTAATATGAAAATAAGTTCACAGCATCAAGACAAAGAAAGTTGAGAGATAACTTACAAAGCTTTCCTACCCAAAAAAACACTTTTCAGATTGAAGAATAAAATGGACTCAAGTGGATGAGGCTGGAAGAGCATTTGTATCTGATCTGGCTTATTTGTATCTGATCTGGACATTAGTGAACAAAATTATTCACTATTAATTGACTTCAAATACCAGCAGCTGCTGCAGTGGGATTTGAATCAATCTCCCCAGAGCATTTACCTGGATCCCTAGTCCAGAAACATTATCACTAAACCATCACCTCTCAAAATCCTCCTCCTAATATCTTTACTTCCAAGGAAATAGCTTCAAATGCTCTTCCAGCCTCATCCACTTGAGTCCATTTTATTCTTCAATCTTGGTAATGTGGTTGACTCTTAACTGTCCCCTGTACTGGTCTCATAAACCACTCAGTTCCAGGCAATTAGAGATAGGCAACAAATGCTAGCTTTGCCAGCCACACCTCCTTACCATGAATTCCAGAGGTGGGAGCCTGATGGCTAAAAAAGCAGCCATCACTGTGGAGTAAAGAGGACGAGAACAAGAGGTAGACCAGTGTCAGAGTTATCAAGGAGCCAAAAAGTGAGAGTTGAAACAAGATCAGAGGATGAAAATGTTTGACGATGTTGATCTAGGATCAAATTAAATAGGGCACAGAAGCACTAGGAATTAAGTAAGGATTGAGGTATTGAAAGTAAATGGAGGGAAAGAATGAAAGTCTGCCAGGGCATCAAGGTTAAAAGTCTACGCGGGGAAGTTTGAAGGACTGAGGTTGATGCCACACAATCAGCGGCATATTTAAGAGACCGTCCTTGCGTTGTGCGAGACATATTAGAGAGCTTTGCATGCACGCAGGTCTTCAAGATGGGGAAGTGCCAGATCGACAAAGGGCATAGGGACAACAACATGGAAGGGATCAGGGAGAACACAGGAATATCAACATGCACAGTAATAGGAAGGTTAACAGGGAAGGCAGGATTGTTACAGGAGGGATGCATGAATATACGAGTCTCAAGGTATGGGGGATGAGCCCAGCACAACTATTTTGAGTTAATTGGAGGCGCACTCTTAATTTTTATGGGAACAAGGTTCAGTTGGATTCAAGATCTAATGCACAACGAACAAACTTTGCTCTTTTACAAACAGTGTACATTCAGACAAGAATTCATTAAGACTTGGTGCTGCAAAGTAGTTTGTCATACTGGCCAACTTTTCCTGACATAGGCATGTGAAAGGAAGGAGAATCAATCAAGTGCCACAGTTGCTGCACAGAAACTTCAATATTTGCATTAAACTGGTCATGGCTAACAAGGCACCATGCTTACGGTTATGACATAGTATTAGGCTAATATCTTGGCTACTAGACTGAGCTGACAGTAGTCTAAGGGTTATAGCACATAGGTATATTGATCATAATCAAGATCCACATTGTGAATGCACAATCATGCTTGAGTGGTCAAAGATGGTCAAACATCTTGGACCTCAAGGACCTTCATCCTTGAGGTCTAGAAGTGGTATTCTCAATGGGGATGCCATTTCTAAATGGAGGGCAGGCCACAGGCTTCCTGGTTCAAAGATGGAGGGAAACCATTCAAAGGGAAATAGCAATAATCTCTCAATTCTATTCTTTCAGATACAAAAAGGAGTGAAGAATGCAGTCATAGTTAGAATGAAAATAAAGGCCAAACAGTCACTGCTTGGCTCCAGAAAGGCAATCAGCTTGAGGAATAAGAGGCAGCAGCACTCAAAAAGTTCCAGATGCTGTCAAGGAGGGCAAAATCCACAAGAACATCTACAGAAGACATAATTGATACATGGAGATGAGCGAGTATGCCATAGGCGCTTCTGTTTATGAGGGGTATAGATAAACAGGGTTAAGCTTTTTCCTAGGATGGACTCAAATAGCACGAGGGGTCACGGGCTTGGGGAGAAGGGGGTAAGGTATAATTTGGATAATTTAGAGGAAGTTTTTTTTTCACACAGAGGGTGGTGGGGGTATGGAATGCACTGTCAAGTAAAGTGGTGGAGGCAGGCACTCTGGAGTTATTTAAGAGATACTTAGATGGGCATGTGAACAGAATGGGAATGGAGGGATATAGAAAACTGATTTAAAATAGGGATCACGAGCCTTGGGAGTTCCCTGGAAAGTGTGTAAATTGTCAATGATATTGATATATTTGTTTTATCCTACAGGTACTTCAGTCCGCCTTGTTGTCTAACAAGGGGCATACGATGGGTCGTGAGAGGACTGCTCTTGGATTTTGAGAGTAGCCTAGTGCTTCACATCATTAGTGTATGCTTGACCTGGACCATTTGATGGGCTCAATGAACAACAGCTCAGTGACTATTGCTGTGCTGAGCAGATACATGGATTTGGGCCTGTGTCTGTGAGAGTTTGCGCATTCTCCCCGTGCTTGTGTAAGTTTTCTCCGGATGCTCCGGTTTCCTCCCACATCCCAAAGATGTGCTCTTAGGCTGATTGGCAGAACAAATTGTCTTAAATTTGGTTTTTAATCCAAAGATCTATAAACATAGACAGGGATCATGGGTAGAAGTGGGAACATTGAGGTGGCGGCATGGGCTCATTGGGCTGAAGGGCCTGTTTCCCGTGCTGTTTTGTTCTTTGCTTGTCTAGTGATGTGATAGCTTATATCTTCTCCACAAGGATCTCATGCCACAAGGACTTGGAGGGCATTCATGTTGGTTGCTTTGAAGGCGGCCACCATATGAAACTTTCTGTTAACAGTCCTTCCAGGGTCCAGAGACCCTTGCAGAATATCACAATAAACAACACACAAGGGAGATGACAAATGTCCTTTTCAATAAAGCTCACCATTACATCTAATTCTCCATAGATAACGCAAGCCAGGCTATTAAAGATGTGGGACTCATTGCTATCTTAGGTTTACTGCAAATGTAAGGTTTTATCAGCTGCACATGATCTTGAGAGCCCCCTGGCAACAACCAGTGTGATTCATGAATAGAAAATAATTTCACTTGCTAAACGTGATCATAGAAAACAGATCCTGTATGCCAGAGCTAGCTGTCCAGCGGGCTCTTATATCTTCCCTCACTCGTAGGTGCCACAAATCTTTGAGGGTTCTCAACACTTAGGAGTCCTATTATTAAGGGACAGAACATCCCCAGGAGACACAGTAAATGATGTCCATTTGTCATCTAGTAAGAGATCTGACAATGCCAATTTTAAGTTTAACCGATTTATTTGATAGTAAACTTGCAAGCTTTCGGCCTTTGTAGCCTTCGTCAGGCGAATGAAGTGTTCTGGTCTGCAATAGCACACATATCAGCACAGACAGTTTACAGATTGCTGATTAGAACGTGAATCTTTACAACAAACCTGCTATTCAAGTCTTAAAGAGGCTAACAATGTGAGTGGAAGGATCACAGAGCACAGGTTGGAGAGATAAGTATTGTCTCCAGACAGCACAGTGAGTGAGGTTTTCGCTTGACAATCACCAGGCAAAACAGTTCCCTTCCTGTGGGCGAACACTTCAGCGGTCACGGGCATTTGGCCTCCGACCTTCGGGTAAATGTTCTTCAAGGGGGCCTTCACGACACACACGACAGCGCAGAGCCACTGAGCAGAGTTCCGTACACAAGGACGGTCTTAACAGGGATTCATGTCACACTATCTGTAACCCCCATGACTTGCCTGGGTTAGCAAAAAACCTCACTGTGCTGTCTGGAGACAATATACATCTCTCTAACCTGTGCTCAGTGCTCCTTCCACTCGCATTGTTAGCCACTTTAAGACTTGAATAGCAGGTTAGGTGTAAGGATTTGCATTCTAATCAGCAATCTGTAAACTGTCTGTGCTGATATGTGTGCTATTGCAGACCAGAACACCTCATTCGGCTGACGAAGGCTACAAAGGCCAAAAGCTTGCAAGTTTACTATCAAATAAATCAGTTGGATTTAAAATTGGTGTTGTCAGACCTCTTACTGAGTTTACCCCAGGCCAACGTCGGCACCTCTACATCATTTGTCATCTATACAGCGTATCGGAGTAGAAATACAGCGCAGCATATTCTAGTACAAGGTCCTCAATAGAGCAAACAGTTGGCCTTTCGAAGACATATTCCCAATATTTCGACGAGTTAGGGGGAACTCTCTAATACTCACCAAGAGTGTTCCACGTTAATGTTGTCCGATGCACCTGCACAACCATGCCCTGGAAAAGGATGGGAGTAATATTGCCTGAGGGAGACATCTGAGAGTTAGAAGCCTCCACAGATGAAGATGTTTCACGCACAAGTATGATACAGCAAATGTGTTTATGACAACTTTACAGGGTTGTGTGGTACTACCACTGTGCTAAATGGGATAGATTTCAATCAGATCTAACAACCAACTCAACCATGTTGCACTGAAGGTCAAAAGCAGCAGAACTATATCAATCTTATTTCATGACCCAATGTATCCCTTAGACTCAACACTGGTTCAATAAACAGTATAGGAGGCTACTCCAGAAGCAGCCCCAGGTGTACTTAAAAATGAGGTATCAACTTGGTGGAGCTACAAAACAGGCTTAACTTGACATCATTAAAAAAAAACATAAGCAGCAAGTGGCAAGACAGAACGATTTGTTCTTTTGAAGCAGCTCCATAACTAAATAGATCAGATCTCCACAGTCTTGCCACATCCAGTCATGAATGGTGGTGAAAAGTAGAACTCACTCTACGAGAATGCTCCACAAATATCTCAATCCTTAGTGATGGGAGAGCTGAACTTATCTGTGCAATAAATTTCATCCATTAGTACTGGGCAGATGATCCATATCAGCCCCCTCAAGGACTCCAACATTACAGAGGCCAGTCTTCAGCCAATTCAACTCATGCCATATATGAAGAAATGGTTAAAGGTACTGGACACTGCAAAGGCTATGGGCCTGATAATATTTTGGCAATGGTACTGAAGATTATCTCCAGAACTTACCATATCCCTAGCCAAGCTAATTTAGTATACCTACAACAGAGCCATGTACACATGTGGAAAACTGCCCAGCTATGGCCTGTAAACAAAAGTATCAAAAATCCAAATCAGCTAATTACCACGCCATCAGTCTACTCTCAAGCAGTATAGTAGAAGCAGTCATTAACAGTGCTATCAAGTGGCACTTGCTTAGCAATAACCTACTCACTCTCAAATGATTTGGCTTCGCCTAGATCCACCCAACTCCTGACCTCATTACAGCCTTGATTCAAACATGGACAAAGGAGCTGAATTCTAAAAGCGAGGTAAGAATGACTCCTTTGCATGAAGGCAGCATTTGACAGAGTGGCATTAAAGTGTCTTAGCAAAACTGGAATTAATGGGAATCAGGTTGCAGTCACACCTAGCATAAAGGGAAGATGACTGTGGTTATTGAAAGTCAATCATCTTAGTTCCAGGACATCACTGCAGGGAGTTCCTCAGGGTACTATTCTAGGACCAACCCCCTTCAGCTACTTCAATGAACTTCCTCCATCATAAGGTCAGAAGTGGGGATATTTGCTGATAATTGCATAACGTTCAGCATCATTTATGAATCCTCAGATTCGAAGCAGTTCATATCAAAATATAGCAAAATCTGGACAATATCCACGCTTGGCCTGATAAGTGACAAGTAACAGGCAATGACCACAGAACCCTTTGACATTCAATAGCATTATTATTATGAATCTCCCATTATCAATATCCTGGGGGTGACCATTGACCAGAAATTCAACTGGACGAGCCATACAAATACTGTGGCTACAAGAACAGTTCAAAGGCAAGGAATACTGCACCATCTACAAAACACAAGTCAGAAATATAATAGCATATTCCCCACTTATCTGAATGAGCGCAGCTTCAATAACACTGAAAAACTGAACACCATCCAGGACAAAGCAACCCATTTGATTGGTACTCCAGCCATAAACATTCACTGCCCCTAGCATCAGCTTACAGCTGACACATGGGAACACAATGACCTGGAAGAGCCCCTCTAAGCCACTCAGCATCCCTACCTAGAAATATATTACACCATTCCTTCACTGTCACTGGATCAAAATTCTGGAACGCTCTCCCTAACAGCACTGTGGATATACCTACACCACATCAGCTGCATTCATTAAAGAAGGCAGCTCTTCATCACCTTCTCTATGGCAATTAAGGATGGACAATAAATGTTGGCATAGACAATAATGCCCATATCCCTTGAATGAATACAAAAAAACACCGTGGACATCATACCCTTCTGGTAACACTTACAGTTTTTGCAATTGATGCTCATCTGAAGAGGTTGGGAATTTATCACAGAATGACATCATCAGATGGCTGCATACCTATACAACCAGCTTTGCTGAGTTTCTTGCTGATTAATAATTAATGCATTGAAAAGAGGACAAGCACGCATATTCAAATATGGAGTTGACTTTCCTGCCCACTATTGTAATTAGTGTCCAGAATGGAAAGCCCCACTTTATTATCAGTAAAGCAGTGGGAAAATCATACAACAGCCTTGCAATTAAAAAACATGGGGCAGTGATGATTTTACATTTTGCCAGAAATTTATCATCTGCTTCCACAAGAGGTGGCGGCAAGGCAGGGCTCTGCTCACCTGGATAAACACAAGCAAAATCAAGAGAGGGCAGTCACAAAGCTGGACTGCCAGGAAGAGATTTTGGAGGACTGAATAATTAACAAAATCAATGTGGGTAAGCAAAATAAAGTCAAATAATCTCAAGATATGCAGCTTTTATACAGATCACTGTGTTGTGATCATGAGGAAAATTAGATTTCGAAGTCTCAAACTTTAAAATGATCAGAGAGGGGGCAACTAGTTGTGAAGTAAGTTCTATTAGCACATTGCAGATGGCAGGAACAACTGGAATGTGAGGGTAATCAGAGAAAGGGAAACAAAACTTAATATATTTTATGGGAGTGATAAAAATTATTTTGGAAAAATTCAGGACCACATCAAAGTGATAAAGAAGGCGTATAGTATGTTAGCTTTCATAGAAAAGGGTATAGAATACAAGAGTAGGAGTTTGATGTTGCAGTTGTACAGAATGTTGGTTAGGCCTCACTTGGAATACTGCGTCCAGTTCTGGTCGCCGTACTATCGGAAGGATGTGGAGTCCTTAGAGAGAGTGCAGAGGAGGTTTACCAGGATGCTGCCTGGTATGGAAGGACTGTCCTATGAGGAACGATTAGATAGACTGGGGTTGTTTTCCCTTGAAAGACGTCGGCTTAGAGGGGATCTCATAGAGGTGTATAATATTATAAGGGGTATAGATAGAGTAAATGGAGGTAAACTTTTTCCACCTTCAGAAATGGATAGGACGAGGGGTCATGGCCTTAGGGTGAGGGGGCTATGTATAAGACGAATATTAGAGGGCAGTTTTTCACACAAAGGGTAGTGGGGGTGTGGAATGCACTGCCGAGTAAGGTGGTGGGAGCAGGCACGCTGGGGCTGTTTAAGGGTCTCTTGGACAGCCACATGAGCGGTATGCAGATAGAGGGATATATTAGGACTGTTTAACTACGGCTTTTTCTCCACAGGTAATTCGGTCCATACTTGACCAACATTGAGCATGCATTCGGCAGGTGGTGCGAGTACAGCTCTTGGATGTTGATTCATGGGTTGCCTGGTACCTCATGTCGTAAATGAGTGCTTTATGTGGACCATCTGAAGGGCACCATGACAGCTCAGAGACGATCGATGTGGCTGTGTAGACACTTGGAATTGGGCCGGTGTCTGCGGGAGTTTGCGCGTTCTCCCCGTGGTTGCGTGGGTTTTCTCCGGGCGCTCCGGTTTCCTCCCACAACCCAAAAATTCGCTCTTAGGCTGATTGGGAAACAAATTGTCCCTATAGCGAGAATCTTCCATATTAGGAATAACCTAAATCTATAATAGGATAATGGAATTGCCACTATATAGTTATGACGGCGGCGCGGGCTCATTGGGCCGAAGGGCCTGTTTCCCGTGCTGCATTGCTCTAAAAAAAATAGAAATTGGTTGATGATGATCCAGAGTTGAGTCAGAAAGCTGTGTGATGAGGAGCCAAGGGGATCAATGCAAATAGTGGCAAGAGGGAGGAGATAGGAGAAAAACTACAAAATAATAATGCACTGATTAGAGGAAGAGGCAAATGATTGGAGGATTGAAAGGACCAGGGTATTAATCAGTCACAAATAGAGACCCCAGTGTTTCTTCGGCAAAATCTCAATTTTTGAGACAGACCATTCAAAATGTGAACAAAGGAAGCGATATTAAAAAGGAAAAGGGTGATATCTGGTAGTGAACAATAGTTTAGATATGCTTGGAATAATTCAAGAACATTTCAATGTTAACAGCTGCATTTAGTCAAGAGGAGAATGTGGAGCAGTAAACAATGAAGGGCTCAAGACTGGTTTTGTGGTGGATTATGAGGCACGTTTCAGCCAGATATGTTTAAGTTTAGAAGCAGATACATCAGGGATTGGGCTTCCACATCATAGCGAATCAATCTAGAAATGAAGTTGAAGGAAGCAAGGGAATCAGTCGGGAAGATGGAACTGGAGATTACAGAAGGAAAGAGGAAATGAGTGGAGACATAAAGGAGAACATTTTAGTGAGGAACGCATCTGCCACCCTTACAAAAGTAGATATGGAGAATCCTGAAGGAAAACTGGATAAAATACTATTCAAAAGTGGAAAAGAGCCATTCAGTCTTAGGGAAAGACCAAAATAGGATTCAGAGCAAATCTGAGAAGCCCCTGGCAATTTCAGTGTCATGCAATGAGAAACTAAAGGTAAGAAGGAATGAAGGGATGGAGTGGGGAAAAAATTACTTTTGTAATCTGAATCTCAGCAAGAGCTACAATGGAACTTAGGAATGCAGAGAAAGAAGCTCAGTGGAGAGATAAAGCAATTGAGGTCTTAATGAAATTTAGAGTTAAGGGATGTGAAGAAATAATGTATAGGTTGGATGATAAGAGAACATTAAAATAATGTTTTAGAGTCAGATTTACAGAGATTTATAGCATTGAAATAGGCCCTTCGGCTCAACTTGTCCATGTTGGCTTTTTTTTAAACCTGAAGCTAGTTTACAACATATAAAGTAAACAAGTTTGGAGAAGGCATGAGATGTTGAGAACAAAGAACAAAACAGCACGGGAAACTCTAGCAACTTGGGACACTTTCAGGTAGAAAGGTTTTTTAACTGAATTCATAGCAGTTGATGATAGGCAACTAGAGAGAGAGCATCTATTTCAGCTTTGATAGAAGTAAAGTCATAGAATGGAGCAATGGTTAAGAAAGCCAGAAATTCAAAGGACATCAAGTGAAAAAAACTAGGGCAGAGTTTCCAGGAAGCCTGGAGTTAAAGGAACAGAAGAAACAGGGAGCAAAACAGATTACTGTTCAGGGACAACAGACAGCTGAAAAGGAGTTGGCTAAAATAGCTGAAGTAATGCCAATATGTGTGATATCTTACTAATTTGTAAGATGTTAATTGAAGTAATTGTGAAGCAGTCTCAAGAGCACGTGCAAAAGCATTCAAGACAAAGGAATCCTGAAAGGATTACTAAGCAGTGTGACAATACCATCACATCAACTTCCCTTTTGTATTCAATATCTTTTCCAATAAAGGAAAGCACATTCTATATGTTCTTTACTACCTTACCTACCTACTGTCCTACCAAATATCATGTATTCCAAGGTCTCTCACTTCATTAATCCTCTCAATATCTTCCTGTTTACTGAGTATTTTTTGCCCTCTCCAAATGCCTTATGTCTCACTTTTCTAGATTGAATTCTATTAGCCATATTTCTGCCCACTCAACTAGAAATAAAAAACTATCCCCTTCATAGCCAGTCTTTTGTGTCATCCATATAATTTCCAATCATGACTCCTAAATTTAAGTTCAAATCATTAACAAACAGCAAGGACCCAAACATTGAGCTCCGTGGAATGCCACTAGAACCTACTTTTTAGCTGTAAAAATATCCATCGACCATTATCCTATGTTTCCCATTGCCAATTTTAGACCCAATTCGCCATCTTCCCATGTATTGATGGGATTTCACTTTTTTGACCAGTCTACCATGTGACACCTTGTCAAATGCCTTACTGAAATTCACGCAGACAACATCGACTGCACTACCCTCATCAATCTTCCTTGTTACTCAGGTTTGGCCTGAGTGCTATTCTCCATTCCCAGTGGGATGGAAACAGTCAAGATCAGAGAATTCTGCCCATGATCTTCCCCTAATAAAATGATTCAGACTATCCTTAATGATGAATCGATCCCTTCATAAATGCCAATATGCTCCCCTAATTCCACAACTGCCAATTTTGGATGATAGTCCTTCATATAAAGTAAAGCTTATCATTAGTCACAAATAGTTTACATTAACACTGCAATGAAGTTACTGTGAAAGTCTGCTAGTGGTCATACTTCAGTGCCTGTTCGGGTACAATGAGGAGAATTTAACATGGCCAATGCACCTAACCAGCACATTGGGTCTCCTCCCACAGTCTGAACAATCAGCCATAGGGAGAACATGCAAACTTCACACAGTGACCCAAGCCTGGAATCAAACCCAGGTCCCTGATGCTGTGAAGCAGCAGTACTAACCAATGTGCCATTGTGCCGTCTGCATCTTAGATAACTACCCTAAAGCATTTTATTGTGTTATTTGATTACAAGTTTTCTCAAAAAATCTTATTCACAACTATGTTCTTTTTTACCAATACCTTTTATTATGTACTCGAGTTAAACATAATTTGCCTTTTTATAAATCCATGCCAGCTGTCATTAATTAATACAGATATGCATTAATTTTAATTCCCACTTTCCCTCCAGGAGCAACCCACTGCTACCAGTATACTAAATTTTAAAATTCTTTTATGGGATGTGGGCATAGCTGGCCTTGCCCTTGCCCTTTTAAGCAGCAGAAGCCACAGGTTAGGAAAGTGCTGTTGAAGGAAGCTTGTGAGCATAGTGCATGCTGTTGTCACAGTATGTCGGAAGTGGAGGGAGTAAATAGTCTATGTAAAGACGCACTTTGGGATAAACAGAATATTACACCAGATTCACAGTATATTTATTGTGTATGTAACGCAATTTATAATTAAAAATTCTACTTCAACTGCCATGAGCTGCATCAAGACTTTATGTCTTAATATGCGAAGCATTTGCATTAAAGTGAATGAATTTACCACACAAATTGACATAAATGAATATGACATAGTTGGTTCATAGTGACTGTAGTATGATGTTATGAATTGGCATTTTTTGGAAAAGCATTAGTGTATAAAAATAGAGAAATCTTGTTGCAATTGTATAGGATGTTGGTGAGACCACATCTGGAATAATGTGTCCAGTTTTGGTCTCTTTATTTAAGGAAGGATGTGGTGGCATTGGAAACAGTTCAGAGGAGGATTACCATGATTCTGGGAATGGAAGGGTTAGAGTCAGAGTAATATAGCAGGGAACAGGCCCTTTGGCCCAACTGGTCCATGCCAACCATGGTGCCCTCCTAGCTAGTTCCAACTGCCCACGTTCGGCCCTTATCCCTTTAATCCTTTCCCATCCATGCCACAGTGGTTATGGAACTAAATTGCCAGTCCAAAAATCTGAGTTCACAATCCCACCACAGTACACTTGAAAACCAAATTCAATAAATCTGGACATTTGTCTGCTAGTGACAGGAAGTTACAATAAAAATTGCTATATAATTTTAACAAACCAACTAATTCGCTGTCCTTCAAGGAAGGGAATCTGCTGTCTCCACCAGATCTGTTCTATACCCAATTTAAATACCACACTACATCATTTGCTCTTAATGATCTCAGAACAACTTCCTTGTCACCTACATATTAAGAATGTTTTATTTACAGAAAAACTGAAATGGGGATGATCATAGAACATAACAGCACAGAACAGGCCCTTCAATGTTGCGCCGACCAATATAAAAAGCAACGACCCTCCAAACTAAACCATTCCCTTCTCTTCCATATACTTGTCAACTAACCTCTTAAACGCCACCAAACTTGGCGCATCTACAACCAGCTATCATAGCTGGGATAGCAAGCCACTTCACACACCTTTATGCATAACTAGTGGAACAAGACTTTTTTAAAATGGAAAACAGGAAATGGACCATGAATGCTGTTGTTCCTGGAAAGGACAGCAGTTTACAAGAAGGGGTAACTAAGCAGTTGTAAAGTAGCTGGCAATCTCTTGACTCTCGTAGACTGTTCACAAAAGGATTACACGATGCTTTAAGACTTTGAGAAACACCATTGCTTTGGAAAAATGACAACTAACTGCTTGGATAAAGGATCTAGCAGCTCTTGAAGCTCCAGACCCAAAGTGGAGAATGAATGGAAGTCACTCAGAAATCACTATGTTCTGTAATTAGTTGAATATAAATTTGCCCCAGGTTTGTCTGAAAAGTAGTGCAAGAGTCATTGGCTGTTTTGCCAACCAATGCCGAGAAACCAACTGTATAACCCGGACACCATTGCAAGGACATAGCACAGTGGTATAATGGTTAACCCTGCTGCCTCTCAGCACCAAGGACCTGGGTTCAATTCTGGCCTCTAGTTATTATCTTTGTGGAGTTTGCACATTCTTCCCATGTCTGCACAGATTTCCTCCAGGTGCTCCGGTTTCCTCTCAACAGTCCAAAAACGTGCAGGGTCAGGTTGACTGGCCATGTAAATTGACCCTAGTATCAAGGGGATTAGCAGGATAAATATATGGGGTTATGGGAATAGGCCTCAGTGGGATTGTGGTCTGCACTGTATGGTTTCATGGCTGCATCATTTATCCTGCCCCCTTGAACCACTAACTTTCAACCGTTTAACAGACTTCCTCAATTGTATTACTTATTTGTCTGAGTGTGTTAGGCTCTACAGAAAAAGTAATTATTTTACTTTCTATTTCATAGCATATATTAATTCTTCTCTATATGACAGGACCAGTTCTATGATAAATGTATAATTTTGTTCATTATTGAGACCTGGGCATTGAATGACCATAAAATCCCACATGCAGAAGGCCAGTTAGCCCACTGAGCGTGCACTGACAACAATAAGCCCACCTAGGCCATACTCCCATAATTCCACATATTTACTCTAAACCCCCTGACACTAAGGGGCAATTTAGCATGGCTGATCAACCTAACCTGCTCAACTTTGGAGTGAGGGGGGAAACCAGAGCACCTGGAGGAAAGCTACATAGACGAGGAGAATGTGCAAACTCCACAGATTGTCACCCAAGGCTGAAACTGGATCCAGGCACTGTGAGGCAGCAGTGCTAACCACTTTGCCACTATGCTGCCCTAGTTCTGAGATTAATAGACAAAGCACACATTTGGTCATATAGCTAACTGGCAAAACCATTTAAATAAACGTTGTGACCGTGGAAGAGGAATGGAACAGAGACAGACAGTGCATTTCTCCCAACTCAGTCATAACATTCAACTATTGATCCTCTGTAGCTCAACATTCACTGAGTTCACAGGTATAGAAGAACTATTTGAGTGATATACCACAGAAGCTAGGAGTGCCTAAAGGATTATACCCCACAAGAGACAAAGATAGAACACTCTAAAATCCTCACCTGAAACTTCCAATGCAACAACTTGGCAGTAATGGGAGAGCAGTATATGGGTCGGCACCAAGTGGAAGACAGACCTGACGTATGATCACTGTGCAAGTGGGACAGGAAGAATAAATGGACATGGCTGCACTTCCGAACCTGCCAGAAATCCACAGCAAATGGAGCGTTTGGGATCAATGTTCCATTCATTTTCACTATTCCTGAACACACCTAGACAAGAAAAGACACATTTTAACCCCTGTCAAACTGTAAAACAATCAAACTTGTACCTAGTCTTACTGCAGCACTGATACAAAGTATCCTTCACCTGATCAGTCTCAAATGGGTCTCCCACCCAATTAGAATTCAACTTAGGAATTAGTATGCTCATTACATTGTCCAATCACCTCTAGAAGCTTCCAGTCATCTATTATATAATAAAAGCACTGAATAGATCTCGAGGCTCAAAATGTTCTGAATAGCCTGAGTTCCAGCCCAGATTATCAAAGACTGTCAAAATACACCTGCAGTATTACACTTGTATCTCTATAAATGGCCACTTTCCAGATCCAAAGTGTTGCATAATATTAGTTAGAAAAGTCAAATTTCCTGGCTGTTAAAACTCTTAAGAATTGGACCTTCCCTCCCAACAAGGTTTATCTACCCTTTGGTACTTTGATCTCTCCCACCCAAACAGCCACAAATGTTATGCTGACAGCCATAAAGATTATTCCTCTCTACTCCCTCACAAGTACATGATCAGACAACCATACTTATTGGCAGAGTAAGTATTAAGTGCTAAATAGCCTAGTTCTACTTCTTTTTGTTACCTGTTTACTTTTTTTTTGCACAAAATGAGGTGGAATAATGCTAAATAAAAGCCACCTACTAAACTGTCCTTAACACCAAAGTCGACCCTTCTCACTTCTCTCTGCCATCCTCAGTTTATTTAACTGCCCCTGCCTCTCTCCCTTTATCTTGCTGATCCTGTTTCTAGGCAACTTGACCAATGGCAATACAAGTGGCCATTTTCTCCATTCCTACCCTGTATTCGCAAACCACAGTGCATTTTTGGGGCAGATGTTCTATTTTCAGTACATAGCCAGATTTCTTGCTGCAAATGGTGCTGTGTCACCCAGGAAATTGTCAGCCTCTATATCAGTGATGGTTTTGCTCCCATGCAGGTCTGGTGTGCTTTGGGGTCCTCAGTGCCCATTGGTGGATTCAGCCAGACCCAGTAATAGGCAGAATTCATTCCTTGGCCACATTTCCACCACTGACCATCAGCAGTCCCAGGAATCAAATGGCATCACTGCTCACTGCAATCAACAGCAGCCTGACAGTAACCAGCTTGTGCGGCCACAGCTCCACTACTGGCCACTGGATAAACACATTATGCCCCCCACCTCGCACTGGACACAACATCTTTTAAGAAAAAACCCTTTGCCCATTGGACACAGCACCCATAAAACAGGCCCCCTCATTAGACACAGCACCCATTAAACAGACCCCCCCAATTGGGCATGGCATCTATTAAAGAGAAACCTCCCTCATTGGGCACAGCACCCATGATACAGACCATGGCCCCCTCCCTCCACGTTAGCTACAACACCCTTAAACAGCGCCCCTCCAAACATTAAATACAGCGCCCATAAAACAGCCCCCCAATTGGGCAAATAGCCATAAAACTGACCCTCTCCATTTGACAGCACCCATTAAACAGACCTCCCCAACACTGGACACAGCACCCATTAAATAGACCATCCCCCAACACTGGACATAGCAACCATTAAACAGACCCCCCCCCACCCCCCCGCGGACACAGCATGCAAGAAATAGACCACCCCACTCCCAACGGACACAGCAGCCATTAAATAGGCTCACTCCCACTGAACATAGCACCCATAAAACAAACATCCCATTAGACAACATCCAGTAAACAGACCCTCCAATTGGGCACAGCAACCTTAAACAGTACTCCAGCCCCCCACATTTGATACAGCTCTTATAAAACCAACCCCCTCGATTGGGCACAGCAGTGATTCTATCGAACCTCATTAGACACAGCAACCATGAAACTGACCCCTACGCTCCCTCGGGCACAGCACCCATTAAACAGAACCGCCCTTCTCCCCAAATTGGAGGCAGTACCCTTAAGCAGCCCCCCCAACATTAGATCCAGCACCAATAAAACCAACCCCAACACAATTGGGCACAGCAACCATAAAATTGAATCCCCCATTAGACACAGTATTCATTATATAGATCCCTCTATTGGGCAAAGCACACTTAAACAGACCCCCCCACATTAAATACAGCACCAATAAAACTGAGCCCCATCCACTTGGGCACAGTACACATTAAACAGAGCACCCAATAAACCCAGGATGGAGGATGTATGATCCTCCCTGGAGCAGGGGTGCAAGATGTTTCTGAGAGAATAAAGGGAATATTGCAGGGCGAGGGGACCCAGGCCAATGTAATTATACATATAGGAGAGAAGGGTGTGGGAAGGAAAAGCAGGGAGGATATACAAAGGCAGTTCAGGGAGTTGGGGGTTAGGCTGAAGAGCAGGGCCTCCAGGGTGGCAATCTCAAGACTGCTACCAGGGCCAAATAACAGTGGGTACAGGAAAAATGAGATCCTAGAGCTAAATGCGTGGCTGAAGGATTGGTGTCGGGCAGAGAGTTTTATGTTTGTAGATAATTGGGAATTATTTGTGAAAGAAGGGCACCTGTATAGAAGGGACAGGGAGCATTTAAGTGGCACGAATATCTTTGCTGGGAGGTTAGCTGGAGTGTTTTGGCAGGGTTTAAACTAAAATGGAGGGGGGGGGTGCGGGGAGGGAATGAGACTGAATGCTCAGGAGGTAGTGGGATTGGGAGCGAGATGGGTGATAGAGTAAATTTGGACGGGAGGAAATTCATCAGAGAGGAGGTGGTTCCGAGTGGGTTTGGATCTCTGGAGTGCGTCTGTTTTAATGCTAGGAGCATAACAGGAAAAACGGATGAACTTGGGGCATTAATGTTTGCAAGGAATTTAGATGTGGTTGCAGTGATAGAAACGTGGTTAAAGGAAGGGGTGCACTGGCAGCTGAACATTCCTGGGTATAAGTGTTTCAGGTGTGACAGAGGAGGGTCGAGAAGAGGTGGGGGAATAGCATTGTTAGTTAGGGAGCACATCACAGTGGTGCAGAGAGAGGACAGTATAGAGGAGCTAGGAATTGAGACGCTGTGGGTGGAGTTGAGGAATAGGAAGGGGGCAATTATTATGCTAGAGGTGTATTATAGGCCACCCAACAGCCCATGGGCAGTGGAAGAAGGCATATGTAAAGACATTCTGGATAGGTGCAGAAATAATAGGGTTGTTATAGTGGGAGATTTTAATCTCCCTGGGGTGGACTGGAAGGTGCCTAAAGCTGGGGGGTTCGAACAGGGAGGAATTTGTAAAATGTGTACTGGAGGGATCATTGGAGAAGTATGTAGCTAGCCTGACTAGAGAGGGGGCTATACTGGACTTAGTTCTGAGTATTAAGCCAGGTCAGGTGGTTGAGGTTGCATTTGGGGAACATGTGGCTAACAGTGACCACAATTCTGTCTACTTTAGAATACAAATGGAAAAAGACACTTGTTGCCTTAAGGGGAGGGTGCTAAACTGGGGGAAGGCTAACTATAGTCAGATTATGCAGGAACGTATGGAAACTGATTGGGAAAGGTTGTTCAGTGGGAAGTCCATGTTCAGCATGTGGAATTCTTTCAAGGGAAAACTGAAAAGATTGCAGGAAAGATATATGCTGGCTAAGAGGAAGGATGGGAAAGGCAGGATTAGAGAGAGCTGTGAATTACTAGGGATATTGAGGACTTGGTTAAGAAGAAAACAGAAGCATATGTTAGGTCTAAGCAACTGGGAACGGAGAGAGCATTGGAGGAATATAGAGAGAGTATGAGGGAGTTCAAACAGGGAGTTAGAAGGGCAAAAAGGAGCACGAAATGGTTTTGGCAGTCAGGATTAAGGAAAATCCAAAGGCTTTTTACTTTTATGTTAGGAATAAAAGAGTGGTTAGAGGAAAAATTGGTCCTCTTGGGGATAGAGGAGGGGATCTGTGCTTAGAGTCCGAAGGAATGGAGGAGATCTTGAATGAATACTTTGTGTCAGTATTCATGAAGGAGAGGGGCTTGTTGACCGGTACAGTCTTGGAGGGAGCTGTAGACCAGTTGTGGGAAATATCCATTAGGAGGGAGGAAGTGATAGAGCTTCTAGGTAGCATTAAAACTGATAAATCTTCGGGGCCTGATGACATTTATCCCAGGCTGCTTAGGGAGGTGTGAGGTGAAATTGCTGGGCCTCTGACACAAATCTTTGTCTCTTCTTTGGACACAGGTGAGGTCCCAGGGGACTGGAGAATAGCAAATGTTGTACCATTGTTCAAAAAGAGTAGTAGGGATAACCCTAAAAATTATAGGCCACTGAGTTTGACATCAGTGGTAGGGAAGCTACTGGAGAGGATTCTTAGAGATAGAACGTATATACACAGAGTGTTGCGATTTGATTAGGTATATGCAGCATGGCTTTGTTTTGGGGAGGTTGTGCCTTACGAATCTAGTAGAATTTTTTGAGGAGGTGACATAAACGGTCGACGAAGGACAAGCCGTTGCCATCTATATGGATTTCAGTAAGGCGTTTGACAAAGTTCCTCATGGGAGGTTAGTTGAAAAGGTCAAGGCTCATGGAATACAAGGACAGGTATCTAGATGGATAAGTAACTGGCTTGGTAATAGGAGACAGAGAGTAGTAGTGGAAGAGTGTTTTTCTAGCTGGAGGTTGGTCACTAGTGGTGTGCCGCAGGGCTCACTACTGGGACCTCTTCTATTTGTATTATATATAAATGACTTGGAAGATGGAGCAAGTGGTGTGATCAGCAAGTTTGCAGATGACACAAAGATGGCTGGACTTGCGGATAGTGAGGAGCAATGTCAGGCGATACAGCAGGACATAGATAGGCTGGTAGATTGGGCAGATATATGGCAGATGGAATTTAATCCTGGTAAACGCAAGGTGATGCATTTCAGGAGAAAGAACGTAGTGGTAAAGGGTAGACCTATTAAGTATATAGAAACGCAGAGGGACCTGGGGTGCAGGTGCACAAGTCTTTGAAGATGGCAGAACAGGTGGAGAAGGTTGTGAAGAAAGCTTATGGTATGCTAGCCTTTATAGGAAGGAGTATAGAGTACAAGAGTTGGCGTCTAATGTTGCAGTCGTATAAAACGTTGGTTAGACCTCATTTGGAATACTGCATCCAGTTCTGGTCGCCTTACTACCAGAAGGACATGAAGACCCCGGAGAGAGTGCAGAGGAGGTTTACTAGGATACTGCCTGGTATGGATGGACTGGTCCAGTTTAAGCATACACTTACGACACAAAGCAATAGGCTACTCTCGAAAAATCCAAGAGTAGACCTCTCACAACCCATCATGTATATGCCCCTTGTTGGACAACAAAGCGGACTGAAGTACCTTTGATGGACTGGGTTACGAGGAAAGGTTAGGCAAATTGGGGCTGTTTTCTTTAGAAAGACGGAGACTGAGAAGTGATCTAATAGAGGTGTACAAGATTACGAAGGGTATAGATAGAGTAAACAGTGGTAAACTTTTTCCTAGGTTGGAATCAAATATCACGAGGGGCCACGGGCTTAGGGTGAGGGGGGTAAGGTATAATTTGGATGTTAGAGGAGGTTTTTCACATAGAGGGTTGTGGGAGTATGGAACGCACTGCCAAGTAAAGCGTTGGAAGCAGGCATATTGGAGTTATTTAAGAGATACTTAAGCACATGAGCGAAATAGAGATGGAGGAATATAGTAGGCTGATTTAAATAGGGGTCATGAGCCTTGGGATGATCCTGGAAATTGTATAAGTTGTGCGTGTTACTGACGTATTTCTCGTTTATCCTATAGGTACTTCAGTCCGCTTTGTTGTCCAACAAGGGGCATACACATGATGGGTTGTGAGAGGTCTACTCTTGGATTTTTCGAGAGTAGCCTATTGCTTTGTGTCGTAAGTGTATGCTTAAACTGGACCAGTTGACGGGCAAAACAACAGCTCAGTGACTATCTGTGGGAGTTGGCGCATTCTCCCCGTGCTTGGGTGGGTTTTGTCCGGATGCTCCAGTTTCCTCCCACACCCTAAACATGTGCTCTTAGGCTGATTGGCGAAACAAACTGTCCCTAAATTGTCTCCTCAATATGGTTCCAATGCAGATTTCCATTAACATAGACAAGGGTCATAGGTGGAAGCAGGAATGTTAAAATGGCAGTGCGGGCTCACTGGGCCAAAGGGCCTGTTTCCCATGCTGTGTTGTTCTTTGTAAAGTTTTACAACACCAATTTTAAATCCAACCAATTTATTTGATAGTAAAACAGCGAGCTTTCGACACTGTGTCTTCATCAGGCAAATGCAGTGTTCTGGCCTGCAACAGCACACATATCAACACACAGTCACAAATTGCTGATTAGAATGCAAATCCTTACATCCTGTTCTTTGTAAACAGTCCTACCCTCCATTGGGCACAGCACTCATTAAACAGATCCCTCCAGTGGACACAGCACCCTTAAATAGCCCCCTCATTAGACACAGCACTCAAACAGAACCCCCAAATTGGACACAGCACCCACTAAAGAGAACCCCCCTCCTCACTGGGCACAGCAGGAAACCACAGCAGGTGGTCAGGAAACAGGCCACCCCTCCCCTCCACATTGGGCACAGAACCCTCCCCCACATGTTACAGAGCCCATAAAACCACCCCCCCATCAGTTGGGCACAGCAGCAATAAAACTGACCCCCCCCCCCCATAGACATAGCACCCCCATTGGGCACAGCATCCATTAAACAAAGCTCCCACCCCCCAACTGGACACAGCATCAATGAAACAACCCCCCACCTCCCTTGGCCACAGCACCCATTAAACATACCCCCTCCTATTGGGCACAGCACCCTTAAACAGCTTCTCCACACACATATTAGATACAACACCCATATAAAAACCAACCATCCCCCGACCCAATTCGGCACAGCTGCGATAAAATTAACCCCCTCCAACAGACACAGCACCCATGAAACAAACCCTCCCCCACCTCCACATAGGACACAGCACCCATTAAATAGAACCTCCCTCCCCCATTGGACACAGCACCCTTAATAAATTCTGCACCAGTGGTTTCTCATTACAAGAGACAGCACCTTTGTGTGGGTTCAGGCCCGCGTCACCCGATGTTCGGGTAGTGGTATCTGCCCTCCAGTCTGGACATTTTTGAAGGAGCCGGGGGAGTTCGGTTCACACACAGAACCGCTTCGCGCGCTCACTAACGGTTAGTGAAGCCTGACGGGAAATTCCGCCCCCTCCCCCTCCCCCTCCCCCCTCCCCCTCCCCCTCCCCCTCCCCTTCAAACCGCCGCTCCGCTCGAGCCGACCCTCCTGTATGAATGACAGCTGTATCGACCAATCGGTGTGCGACTCGGAAGGACATCGTCCAATCACAGCATCTGTAGGCGGTCCCGGCGCGCGAGGGGCGTCTTTTCCCTAGTTTGAAGCCAGTGTTGACATCAGCGCCCCCTGTTACGGAGGACTTACCAACAGCCGCTACTGCAGCGGGACAGAGATAAACTGGGGAGCAAGCGTAATAGACTCTCCAATCGATAGGAGGCCAGTTTTTTAATATTATTAGTGTCACAAGTAAGCTTGGATACAGAACTAGTTTGATCGTAGAAGTGCAGATGCCGGCATTGGACTGGAACAACCCAGTAAGAAGTCTCACAACACCAGGTTAAAGTCTAACAGATTTATTTGGTAGCACAAACTTTCGGAACACTGTGCCTTCTTCAGCTGAGTGAGAGGTTGTGTTCACAAACAGACCACATATAAGGCAGAGGGTAGCATGGACGGGTGCATTTCTGAATGGAGGGCTGCAACAGTGGCGTTCCTTGGAGATCAGTACCGGGACCTTTGCTGTTTGTAATATATGCAAATGATTTGGAGGAAAATATAACTGGTTTGATTAATAAGTTTACAAACGACACAAAGATTTGTGGACTGCAATAAAACTTTCCAACCTCTATATTCAATGCCCTAACTGATGAAGGCCAGCATGCCAAAAGCCTTCTTCACTGTCCTATCTACCTGTGACTCCACCTTTAGAGAACTGTGCACCTGAACTCCAATGGCCTTCTGTTCTATTACACTCTGTAAGGTCCTACCATTCACTGTAAATTCTTACCTTTCCAAAATGCAACACTTCACTCTTTTCTGTATTAAGTTCCATTTGCCATTTTTCAGCCCACATCACCAGCTGATCAAAAGCCTGATCAATTTTTGATAACCTTCCTCACTGTCAACAATACCACCTATTTCAGTGTCATCTGCAAACTTATTGATAATGTGTTGTACATTTTCATCCAAATTGTTGATATATATAAGAAACAGCAATAGGCTCAGCACTGACCTTGAGGTACAGCATTAGTTAGAGGTCTCCAGTCCAAGAAGCATCCTTCCACCACTACCCTCTGCTTCCTACCATCAAGCTGTACTGTCTAATTTACCAGCTCTTCCCAGATTCCATGTGACTTATTTGCTAAGTAACTTTTTCTATACTGTTAAAAATGGAGAATTGCTGAGCTAGAAAATGGTTCAGCCAGTCACCTGGTGCCTTGTAATAGTTCCAAGGTAATTATGGTCTTGGCAATGTGGAGTGTGGTCCAGCTAACTCCAAACATTGGAAAACCGTTGCAAGTCATAAGCTCCCATTATATTGTTAATGACAAAGCGTCAGCAGGTCTAACATCACGGGTTCAACAAAGAACAGCAGCTACTTAACCCGGCATCAATGTCTCCATAAGACAAAAGGAATCTGACTCCAATTACACATCTCAATTCCAGCCTTGGGAATATACAACCAGTGTTCAACATCAAGAAGCATGTCACATAACTTCATTTCCCCCCCCACAGTCATGCCTAACAAAGCTGCACTTGATACCAATTGTTGGAACATAATATGGGTGGCACAGTGGTTAGCACTGCTGCTTCACAGTACCAGGGACGCTGGTTTGATTCCTAGCTTGAGTCACTGTCAGTTTGGAGTTTGCATATTCTCCCTGTGTCTGTGTGGGTTTCCACCAGGTTCTCCAGCTTCCTCCCACATTCTGAAAAACGTGCTGGTCAGCTGCATTGACCTAAACAGGGGCTGGGTTGTGGCGACTAGGAGAATTTCACAGTAACTCCATTGCAGTGTTAATGTAAGCCTTACTTATGACTAATAAATAAACTTTACTTGAACTCTGGCAGTTACGATCTGATCTCTCAATCAGGAGCAGCAACCCTGGTTATTTCTTTTCCCCTCTTCAGAGCCAAGATACTGGCACTAACTCATTGCCTGGTTTAGAAGAACACAGAGTGGGAATGGAACATATGGCTTTGGAGACCTGCAAGTCCTCAGCAGACAGAGTTTGTCAGCTCAGCTTACTTGAAATTGTCAGCTGACCCTTCTGGCAGTTCTGCGCCTGAAACAATGTTGGTCGACTGTCACAGATGTTGGTACCCTTACCTTATCTTATTGCTGCAACCAATAATGGTTCTTCTGTTGTATAAACAAGTTTAATGAACAACAGCAGGCAAGACTAGACAGAGCAAAGCTGTGATTCACCTACAGACATTAAAAGTAGTATCAAAATGGGAAATGGCCATCTTGTTGTGTTTTCTTAATAATTCAATGATTTAATAAATTATAATTCATTTATTGCCCATTCTTAATTGTCCTTGAACAAAGTGACTTATTAAGCCATTTCAGAGATTTAAAAGTCAACCACGTTGCTGTGAATCAAGAATCCCGTGAACTAGATGGTTTTTTATGATGATCAGCAATGGTTTTGTGGTCATTAGTAGATTTTAATGCCAGAATTTTTATTGAATTCATATTTCACCATCTGTTGTAGTGGGATTCGAAGTCAGTTCCCCAGAGCATTACCCTAGGTTGCTGGATTACTAGTCCAGTGACAGTACCACTATGCCATCGCCTGTTATTGGCACACTATTGGTAAACCACAGAAAATCCTCCAGTAATGTTGATTGCTGGCAGAAAGTTCAAGGAGAAAATTATGAAGAAAATCTTAAAAAATAGCCCCACAGTTTTACACTCAAGAAAAGACGAGGTTTTCTGTTGGAAACAAAGTCTGCTTTGTATCCTGCACAAGTAAAGTTCTGGGCCCAACCTTAAGAAAACAAATAGAAAATATTTTCCACTTTAGTTTGTTAAACATGACGCATAGTTTGGGCAAAGCTTCAGTCAACTATCAAATACCACAGATTAACCTCCCATGGCAATATAAGATACATGGGAGCAGCCCTGCTATTTGCAAATGATAGGGTTGCATTTATATCTGAGTAATCATTATTTGCAGTTTTTTTTCCAAATTAGTAAGAAATAGTTTCTTCTCCACAGTTGTGAGTCCTAAAGAATTCAACCACTGCTCCATACAGACAAGTATCGCTGGAGTCTCAAAGAAAACCTGGCAGCCTTTTGAATGCCACAGCTGGTGTGCCAAATTCATAAAACACCCTGCCAATGAACGTAAAATGTTCTAGAGAAGACAAGCTGGAGTACAGAGTTGTGTAGTAGAAGATCCCAGAGTATCAATGACGAAAGCATTCATTGAGAAGATGCTGGAATATCAGCAAGACACAATTGATCAGCAGGCAGAGATCCTTAACAGAATGGCACATGAGATGGTAAGTGTCATCGAGTCATGGAAGTTTACTGCATGGAAACAGGCCTTTCGGCCCAACGTATCCATGCTGCCCTTTTTTTATAAACCCCTAAGATAACCCCAGTTGCCCGCTTTTGGCCCATATCCCTCTATACCCACTGTACCCATGTAACTATCTAAATGCTTTTTAAAAGATAAAATTGTACTCCACTCTACTACTATCTCCAGCAGCTTGTTCTAGACACTCATCACTCTCTGCTTTCATGGCTCTGGTAGGCCAGTGCACAGTCTTCTCCATTGAGAGGATGGAGGATGCCGTGAAGTCCCAGGTACAGCAGAACACGCAGTTTTTTTTTCATTCGTTCATGGGATATGGTCGTCACTGGCTTTCCAGCATTTATTGCGCATCTCTCATTGCCCTGAGTGCAGTTGAGTGTTAACCACATTGCTGTGGCTTTGGAGTCACATGTATGCCAGACCAGATAAGAATGGCAGAATTTCATCCCTAAAGGGCACTAGTGAACCAGATGGGTTTTTCCAACAATTGGCAATGGTTTCATGATCATCAGTAAATTCTTAATTCCAGATATTTTTTATTCAATTCAAATTCCACCAGCTGCCATGGTGGAAGTTGAATCTGGGAGCCCAGAACATTAGCTGAGTTGGGTGTTTAATAGTCTACCAGTAATACTACGAGGCCATCACCTCCCCATGTTTCTGCTGGAGTGTGTCAAATCTGCACTCCATTACTATAATACTGGGTGCTTTTTAGCATTGGGAAGGCAAGAGAGGGACAGGGACCCTTGTTTTCTCTCTAGGAGCAGTTTAGAAACATAGAAAATAGGAGTAGACATTCAGCTCTTCGGGCCTTCTCTGCCATTCAACTCGAGCATAGCTGATCCTCTGTCTCATCACTGCACCCTTTCCATATTCATTGACACCTGAAAATTTGAGAAGTCTATTCATTTTCTTTCTAAATATATTTAGTGATTCGGTCTCAGCCTTCTGTGGTAGAGAATTTCACAGATTCACAACCCTTTGTTTGAAGGTAAGCCGTGAAAAAGAATAATTATCAAAAGAACTAAACCAATTCCTGACGACATGCTGGAATACAACACAACCAACATCTCAAAGCTCTCCGGCATTACCCATTATAAAGCATCAGTTACACAAAGTATTTGATTTACTGAAACCAGATAAGCCAGGAGAAATGTTGAGAGGAAACAGTAAAGTCAGGTTTGCAACGTAAGTACAGGACTAAACGCTGTGGTTTTCTGAAGGGTAAGGAAGTATTGGCAAGGAGCTATACCACAAGTGAGAAATGGATACCTGCCAGATAGGACTAGTCTTCTACATTGTTCAAACTCAGGATGATGCTGTATGGAGAAGATATACTGATTAACTTTAGCAGCTAGAATTAGTTTGCCATAGCGAGTCAATCAAGATCAAATAAATGCACAAAAGGAGCTAGAGGGCAGCAAGGTGGCACAGTGGTTAGCACTGATATCTTGCAGCGCCAGGGACCCAGGTTCGATTCCAGCCTTGGGTTACTGTCTGTGTGGAGTTTGCACATTCTCTCTGTGTCTGTGTGGGTTCTCTCTGGGTGCTCTGGTTTCCTCCCACAGTCCAAAGATGTGTGGATTAGGTGGATTGGCCATGCTAAATTGCTCCTTAGCGTCAGGAGGATTAGCACATAAATACATGGTGTATGGAGATAGGGCCAGTGTTATGGATTGTTGTTGGTGCAGGCTCGATGGGCCAAATGGTCTCCTTCTACACTGTAGGGATTTAATAGTCCATAACAAATAATGCCAAATGAAGACCTAGACATCTTTGAGATCCTGACAACACCAGAAACAACTGTGAAAGGCAGTACCTCAGCGAACGACACTTCAACACCAAGTAAACCTTCAAATCCTACGTCAACTCTGGTTGAGCCAACTATGCGTGACCTCCATACTCAACCAAAAACACTAGAGTTTGCAGTCAACGTGAGAAAGCAGAGGCCTGAGTTTTGCTGACAACCACACAGGATTCGACATCCTCTGAAATTATTGACTGTTGTGTTTATTAATTGTTCACATTGAGAATTTTGATTGTTAATGTTATATTGTATTTCAGTGCAGAAACACCTAATGCAAAGGGAGGAACTAGTTTACTTGTTCCTATAACAAGGTCATTTTCAGAGTCCAGTCAAGTGATGTAATGATGACATCATTGACTATTTGCACAGGCAGCTGCCCGGGCAGTCTATACTAATAGCCTGTGGAGTAAATACTTTTCTAATAAAGTTCTTGTTTGTTTGTACCTTCAAGACTATTCTTTAAAAATACCATAAAATATGGTAGATGGAAGATAGGGAATAAAGCACAGGGCTGGCTGTTTATAGGTATTTATTGAACGAGTTACAAAGTTTCACTCAGTAGTAATTTATGATGTGGAGATGCTGGCATTGGATTGGGACGGTAACAGTAAGAAGCTTTTGGAGCACTAATCATTCATCACTTGATTGAAGCTTGTGATTCCAAATAACCTGTTGGACTTTAACCTGGTTTTGTGAGACTTTTACCATAGAAATTTAGGCCACCTTCAAGAATATAACATGAACAGGCTTTGAAGGAGCAACTTTCATGATGTCCAAAGTTCTTTACATGTAGCTCTTGGACATAGGGCTAAATAATACTCTTAAACATCATTGAATATATTGATAAAATAATAAATGTGTAATTGTCAGACATGCTGCAGTCTCTAACTTTTTGTACACATTATTAATAAAATAAAAGGAAATAAATGACACTGTGGCATTGTGGTTAGCACTGCTACCTTACAGCACCAGGGACACGGTTTCAATTCTGGCCTTGTGTGACTGTGTGGAGTTTGCACATTCTCCCCATGTCTACATAAGCTTCCTCCCCATGTCTACATAAGCTTCCTCCAGGTGCTCCAGTTTCCTGCTACTGTCAAAACACGTGCAAATTAGTGGATTGGTCATGCAAAGTTGTCCCTTAGTGTCCACACATGTTTAGGTCAGATGGATTAACCATGGTACATGTGTAGGGCTTTGAGGATAGGACAGGAGAGAGGGCCTGGGTAAGGTACTCTGTCAGAGAGTCAGTGAGACTCGGTAGACTGAATGGCTTCCTCAGTGCTGGGTTTAGATTTGGTGAGGCCCTAAGCTATACAAAACTTGGACGCTGCTTGTTAAAAAGTTACACCAAAAAGTTTCACAAAGGTGTATACCAAAACAGGACCTTGGATCGCCACGAAAATTTTGAAAACATAATTATGCCTTTTAATTATTTAGCAAGGTATTTAAAGTGAAAAATACAAATTATTTTCAAATGAATGCATTTACTGATTACATATTTGTCATTTGGCTAGCTTGATCTCTCTCACAGATTATAATACAGTATACCCTGGAAACAATACTTAAAATTATTTTAAAAATTACATTTAAGATACATTAATATATACATGAAATGCTGACAAAATAAGTAATCAGGACCACTTTTATTGATATAAGTAATAATGAAATCATTTGCAAAATCAGAAAACTGATATCAGATACAACTTAAAAATTTTCTTTCTTGATTTCTCAAAAGTAAATCATGAATTATGTCCTCAAATGATATGCTACACAGCTTATCGCTTTCTATGCAAATGATGCTAAGTGCAGACAGTTTGTCTTGAGACATGGTTGCTCTCGGTTCATTTTTGATTCTCTTTAGCTATGAAAATGATCTTTCTTCTGAACAGACATAAGAATGATTGTAATATTGCTTCTACATTTGGGAAAACTAAATGAATCTTGTCTTGGAAGATGATTTGATACAGATTTTTGTCACAAATTTGTTGTTTTCCTGGATAATTCTGCTTGACATAAGCATGGAAATGCTTCAGTTCCCTTGTAAGGTTAATATCAACATCATTTGGATACTCTTTTATCAAAGTTTCCACTGCTTCATGCAGCTGCTTCTGCCTCTGAAGCTTCTAAATCAGCTCAAAATGAAAACTTGTTTGCAGCATAATTGTAATTGTTGCTCTTCTTTGCAAGTTTGCTTCAAGGACATCGATTATAGGAATGAAGGATTTCACTTGAAATTTGTCTTTTGGAGAAAGCTTTTCATCTGCATCAGGTGCAGCTCCACCAAAGGTTTGTTTCTTTACTCACCCTCCTCCTTTTCTCTGTACACTTGTAGTCTACATCAGACAGTTTGGATTTAGCTTCTTGTTCAGTATCATCAAAGTTTTCTCGAATATTTTTCACAAAGTGGGAAAGTGATGTGTACAGATTCGCACATACAGTAAGTGCAATCTGTGGATCCTGGAGAGCCTTACAGGTTTTGTGAAACTCCTCTAGCAAACAAGTCCATAAGTGTAGCATAAAAACAAACTCTAGTTCCTCCATTTTTTTCAGAAGAGTACCAGTTTATCTTCTTGTATCACCCTTTTCATTCTCATTAGTATGGAGATGACTTACAGCATCAGTGATTGACCTCTAACTCTCATTTTTGGCAGACACTGCTTTGACATGTGCTTCCCACCTACTGTTGGACAGATGCTTCACATACTTTGGTACTCTGGAGTCTGCATTCAAAAATGATAATAACACAACTCATTCTTTTATAGAACAGCAAAAAAGTTTATTGCATCTAAACAGCAATCTACTGCAGCATGGCCAACTAGATTTAATGAATGTCCAGCACAGGGAATATACAGAGCATGCTTGTTTTCCTCTAGAATTTTTTGCTGCATTCCTTTGTATTCACCAGCCATATGAGTGTCCTCGGCGCTTACTGAAATCAACTTTGCAGTCTTAGATAGTCCACCACCATATCCATCATACTTTCACCACTGTGATTTCCCAATTCTAGGGAAGTAAGAAAGCTTTCAATAAGTAAACCATCATCAGGGGATAGATATGCTCTTCTCATCCAGTCATAATGTCTCCTGGCATCGTAACAGTTATCAAGTCCTGAGGTGGAATTTGAACTCACCTGGTTCAAAGGCAGGGAAGCTACCCACTACACCACAAGATCTTGTAAATGTCTAGGTATTTTGTCAACATAATGAGGGTTTCTACCTCTACCAATCTTTCAACAATGAGTTTGAAACTCCCACCGCTGTCTGGATGAAATAATTATTCATTCCTCTCTGCTTCTTTTGCCAATTACTTCAAACCTATCTCTCCTGGTTAATGACCCCTCTGATAAATGAAATTGGCCCTTCTTATTGATTCTATCTTGATTCTTCAATGCACCTCAATTCAGTTGTTCCAAAAACACACCAGCCAATGCCCAATTTTTCCATATTGCTAAAATTCTCTCTTTCCTGGCAATACCTGCCACGGTTTACCCTTCCCCCAACTGTGGTGCAATCACATCCTTCCCTGTAATGTAGTTAGTAGAACTGTTCACAGTGTTCTGGTTGCGGTCTAACTAGTGTATTGTACAGTCCCAGAATAACCTCGCTGCTCTTATATTTTAAGCCTTGGTGGTCGGAGCTGCTCACAGTACTTCAGCTGAGGTCTAACGAATGATTTATAAAGATTCCTTGACTTTGTACTTTGTTCTTCCATTTCTAAGGCCAAGGATGTGTGTGTTTATTTTAACAGCCTTAATAACTTGGCATGCCCCCTTCAAATAAGAATGAACCTAAAGGATTTTATTCTAAAATAATGCATTGCAATTCTTGAATAACTTGTATGACTGTATTATTGTTGTTTGATTTTAGACAGAACTGAAAATTCATCAATCTACATTTACAGTGAAGGGAATCAGAGGCAGATCCCTTGCCCTGACATATATTCAGTTTTTATACACACATTACATGACTTTTGTATAATCTCTGAGTAAAATCCATGAATGCACAGAAACTATTTTCCAGGTCAGCGTTTTCTCATGCAAAAGCGTTTGTAGACAGAAGTTTGGCTTTTCACTGAGAGGGTGAGCGAGTCTGGATGGAAAATTTTCTACACAATGTTTTCTTTTTTGGGAAGCCAGATAGAAGGAACTGACTGTTTGGAGCAAGTCCGATCCAACATCAACAAGAGTCAAGAAAGGCTAAATTGTATATTCTTAAAAGATGGAGGGAAGCACAAGGCTGTGAGGGGAAGGAGTTTGAAAGAAAGTGTTGCATTAACTTAGCACCTTATCTGAACTTTCATAAAACACTTCTACATACAATGGCATTACATTGTAGCAAAAAGATTGGTAATTATTCACTGTTGATACATAAGAAAAAAGTCTCTTGAATATATTTTAATGAATATATTTTAGGTTCCTGATTCTTACACAGCAGCATTTTTATGTGAACTTCTGAATTAACTAGCTGATGTAATAACTATTTGGTCGTACAGATGTTGAGTACTGCTGAAAATGGATGCAAATTTCAACTTGCACTCATCCGGACAATTCACAAGAATATCAAATGTGAAGGGAACAACAATCTTTACTGCATGAGAAGAGAGTGCCTACAGGTTGGCAAGTGGATTTTAATATATAAAAGTGTTGCCATGGAGAATCAATCAGTTGACTGATGACTGACATTTAACTGACAAATTTTGTTTAAATTCAAACCAGGTAGGTTGACTCTGATATTGCCCGGGGGATGAACCAGAGAATGACTACCACCCATTTTGTTTAGTTGAAAAAGATGCCTCGCACCGCTGCCACCACGTTGTGCTATTATATCATGATATAAAGGCATCAATCACTCATAAGTGATTGGGTAAGCTTGTTGTACATTCATTTGTCTAAACTTTGTACACATGGGAAAACTTGGCTTGAGGATATTAGAGCTGTGCTCGCGGATAAAAATGAAACCAAGACTGGAGGCACAATATACTTCCCTTCTAGCAAGGTCATAGTCATAGAGTCATAGAGATTTACAACATAGAAATAGGCCCTTCAGCAAAACTTGTCCATGCCACCATTTTTTCACCACTAATTGGCCTCAATTTTTTCACCTCCCAATTGCCCGCATTTGCCCTATTTTCCTCTGCACCAATCTTACCCATGTAACCATCTAAGTGCTTTTTAAAAGACAAAATTGTACCCGCCTCTACTACTACTTCCGGCAGCTTGTTCTAGACACTACCCTCTGTGTGAAAAAATTGCCCCTCTGGACTCTTTTGTATCTCTTCCCTCTTACCTTAAACCCATACTCTCTAGTCTTAGACTTTTCTACCTTTGGGAAAAGATGTTGACTATCTAGCTGATCTATGCTCTTTATTATTTTATAGACGTTATAAGATCATCCTAAGCAGCCTGCACTCCGGGGAAAAAAGTCCTAGTCTATCTAATCTCTTCTTATAATTCAAACCATCAAGTCCCAGTAGCATCCTAATAAATCTTTTCTACACTCTTTCTAATTTTAATAATATCGTTTCTATAATAGGGCAACCAGAACTGTACTCAGTATTCCATGTGTGGCCTTACCAATGTCCCAACTCCTATATTCAATGTTCTGACCAATGAAACAAAGCATGCCAGATGCCCTCTTCACCACTCTTTCCATCTGTGACTCCACTTTCAAGGAGCTATGAACCTGTACCCATCGATCTCTTTGTTCTGTAACTCTCCCCAATGCCTTACCGTTAACTGAATAAGTCCTGCCCTGATTCAATCTACCAAAATACATCACCTCACATTTATCTAAATTAAACTCCATCTGCCATTCGTCAGCCCACTGATCCAATTGATCAAGATCCCATTGAAATCCTAGATAATTTTCTTCATTGTCCAATTGTAGACAACATTGACTGCACTGCCCTCATGTATCTTCTTGGTTGCCCCTTCAAAAAACTCAGTCAAATTTGTGAGACATGATTTTCCTGCTCATGCTGCTGCTATTCCTTAAGAGCATACTACAATATTAGACTGGCCAGCAGCTCTCCGAGGCAGGATTACCACCTGAGTGAGGGCTGGAAATCCTATCACCAACCTGTTAAGGTTTCATGGAATATTTGATGGGGGAAGGGGAACCAACATTGGTGCCAATGCATTACCTAGTGACGTTTTGGTGGCAGGATGAGACATTTGCTCGATGCTGTTCCCAGGATTTAAGGGTTAAATTACAATGAGGAATCACACAAGCCAGGATTGTACTCCCAGGCTTGAAATTGGGATGATCAAGAGATGAAGTTGCCAAGATGTTTTGGGGAGTTGATAGGATAGATGGAGAACAATGATTCCCACTGAATGCAACATTAAAATTAGGGTACACAGTCAAAAATTAGAGCTAAACCTTCAAGGAGCAAGATTTGGAAACATTTCTAAATGAAAATGGGATGGAAGCTTTGAAGTCTCTACCATGAATGGCAATTAATTCTATGATGTGGAGATGCTGGCGTTGGACTGGGATAAGCACAGTAAGAAGTCTCACAACATCAGGTTAAAGTCCAACAGGTTTATTTGGCAGCACTAGCTTTTGGAGTCTCAATCTCCTTCATCAGGTGAATGAGGACTTGTGTCACAAACTCAATTTACAAGATTATGGTTGGAATGCGAGTCTGTAGAGGTAATCAAGTCTTAAAGCTATAGACAATGTGAGTGGAGAGAAGCCAAGCACAGGTTAAAGAGGTGTGTATTGTCTCTAGCCAGGATCATTATTTCCAACTATTATCTTGTAAATTGAGTTTGTGTCTTTATATACCCTGTTTGCGAACACGAGTCCTCATTCACCTGATGAAAGAGCTTGAGACTTCGAAAGCTAAGGTTGCCAAATAAACCTGTTGGACTTTAACCTGGTATTGTGAGACTTCTTACTGTAATTAATTTTATATCGGTTGTTACATTTAAATCCATGTTTGATAGATTTTTGGTAACCAAAGATATTGCAGGATCTTGATGAAAGCTAATATATGGAGGTAGATCACAGCTCAGCAATGATTCTACTGGATGGTGAAAAAAGACTGTGATAACCCTCAGTATTCACGTGGGGAATCTCTAATTGAGACCCTTTGGGTCTCATGGAATACGAGTTTCTATTGTAATAGGTAATAGGCACAGATGGAACTCCTATCCTGAGCCTTTGATAAGACTGAGCAGGTCCAGTGATCTATTATTCCAGTTGGGACTCACGTACACGTACCACAGGCTTGTGGTTTAACTTTTGCTTTGATGAATAAACATTGTTCCTTTACAGTTGACTTCCTGAGTTATTACAGAGACAAAATGGCCAGCTACTATTCCAGTGTGACAATAATAAATCAAATCAAATCAGATGTGTTTGTCTGGGAGTTACTGTTGTGATTGTCTCCTTCCCTCCTCAAGGCTTTGATAAATAAGCAATTGAAAGTTTTAAATTGATTTAAGTTGGAATAATGCAGGAGAAATGGAGAAGATTCTTTTCCCTGTCACAAGTTGTAGCTGGAAAATTTTCAACCTGTGCCTCTTAAACATATACATCTGTGTGAATGTGTCAGAACCCACAACCTTTAGGAAGCTTTGCCTTTTCCCCTTTCATCTAAGAGTGTTAAGATTTCTGCTTCTCTGTGAAAATGCTATTTTTTTTAAGATTGTACTCAATCTTTTTGCAATCGTTGTCACTATCTTGGTAAGGGAGGGGGAAATTGCAATGTTTTGTATTGCCAATACAAATAAGCATTTAAAAGTTTTAAATTGATTTAAGTTGGAATAATGCAGGAGGAGTGGAGGAGATTCTTTTGTTTTCCCTGTCACAAGTTGTAGCTGGAAAATTTTCAACCTCTGCCTCTTAAATAAAAACATCTATGTAAATGTGTCAAAGCCCACAACCTTCGGGAAGCTTTGCCTTTTCCCCTTTCATCTAAGAGTGTTAAGATTTCTGCTTCTCTGCGAAAATGCTATTTTTTTAATATGATGTTGGCAGCACTTTTGTTAGAATGGGGTGAGGAGGATGGGGATAGCACAGAGGAGTGGGTCCAGATTTCAGTTTTGTCCAGTGCAGCCAATTGCTTGATGATTCATTGTTTCTGTCAAACTGATTTCTTTTTAGAGGCTTGAGCCAGTAAAAACAACAAATGCGAAACACATGGGCAATTAAAAATCCAATCTGCCTCAGTACGTGGGTTGCCTAATGATGGTCTTCCCCTTCATTTGTGATTAATGATGACATCAGTAATCCATATATTCCCAATGCTACTTCCAGCAGAAAATCCTGGAAAGAGTGCCAAATGGCGGAAAACAGCAGAATAACTCCTCACCCTTCCCAGAATGCGCTATTGTACCTTTTAGCGAAATTTAGCCTCAAAGTGTTTTAGAATCATAGAATCATACAGAACAGAAGAGGACCTTCAGCCCATCAGTCCCCTCATGCCAGCAATATAGTTAAGAAAGCCCACCAGTCTTTCTCAGAAGACTAAGAAAATTTGGTATGTGACTTACCAATTTTTACAGACGCACTTTAAAGAACATTCTTTCTGTTTGTATCACAACTTGATATGGCTCCTGCTCTGTCCAAGACTGCAAGGAACTACAAAAAGTCGTGAATGTAGCCCAGTCCATCAGACAAACCAGTCTCCCATCCATCTGTCTCTACTTCCCGCAGCCTTGCCAAAGCAGCCAACATAATTAAGGATCCCATGCACTCCAGACATTTTCTCTTCCACCTTCTTCCTTTGGGAAAAAGATACAAAAGTCTGAAATCACATATCAACTGACTCAAGAACAGCTCCTTCCCTGCTGCTGTCAGATTTTTGAATGGACTTACCTTGCATTAAGTTGATTTTTCTCTATATCCTGGCTATGACTGTAACACTATACTCTACACTCTCTCATTTCCTTCTCTATGAACAGTGTGCTTTGTATAATGCCAAGAAATAATACTTTTCACTGTATGTTAATATATATGACAATAATAAATCAAATCAAATTAAGTCTGCACCCATACACAAAAAAACACCTGGGGCGGGATTTTCTGGACACACTCATCCCAAAACCGGAAATTCCTGCCAGAGGCCAAAGGACCTTTGCATGGTCCACCCTTCCCCCGCCTGCTACAAAGACCTTACTGGGTGGAATGGGAAAATTCTGGTGCTGAATTTCCATCTAATCCCATTTACCAGCACTTGGCCCATAATGTTGAAATTTATGATGTGCCAAGTGCTCACATTGCAAATGTTAACAATGCAAAGATTACAAAGGTTACTTTTCCTTTACTCTCTTACACACTTCTTGTTGAAATTAGTGAGTACATGCAAGTTTCTTTTAAATAGTATGAAATCTGAAATACCTGCTTTTCCTTTCAAATCTGTCCCCACAACTACAGAGGGGAAAGTCTGCCCTATGTTATTTGATTTGCACAATGATGTATGATTGGGATATGAGTAATCAGGAGGTGGAGGGCAGCTTATTTCCTGTTATTATACAGCAGACGTAGCCGACAATGGGAAAAAGGCCCTGAATGTATATATCTGTAAATGTGTTAAGACTGTGGATTCTGCCTGGTGAGAATATATAGTGGTATGTTTTATAAGCAGGTGAAACTTTTTGCTACGTTTTCTGAGCTGAATCAATAAATGATAATATTAAAAAACCCGACTCAAAGTGGTTTTAAAAAATACGGGAGCTCAACTCATGTTAGATTGTGTCTGTTCTGAGTATCAGGTTGGCAGTTAAGATTTGGGTCTAAACTAAGCCAGGTTTCTGTGGGCAAACAGTTCAGATTAGTACTCTTTAGACAGTTCAGACAGTTGCCCGCAGATCTGACCAAAGAACAAACTGCCAACTGATCAAGACCTTTAATCCAAACTTAGCATCCTATGTGCTCTCATCCCATATAATCACCTCGTTGGAGATCTCTACTGCCCCCCAAAGATATACAAGCCAGCACACCTGGCAGTCCCATTGCATCAGGCAATGGGACCCTGTTGAGAACCTCTCTGGCTATGTCGAGGGCATCCTTAAACCCATTATATCCCCATCTCCTGTTGTGACACTCCAGACGTCTTACAGAAACTTAGCACCCATGGACCAGTTGAACCAGGAACATTCCCAGTCACAATGCAAGTCTCAGCACACTACATTGATGACGGCATTGCTGCAACAGCTCCAGTACTCAACATCAACATTTGCCAATCTCCAGACACAATTCATCCGTTTCATCCTGAACCAGAGTGTCTTCACCTTTGACAGCCAGTTCTTCATCCAGACATATGGAATGATGGTGAAAAGAAATGCACACCTCAATATGCCAACAGCTTCGTGCACAAATTTGAACAAGATCTCTTCACCACACAGGACCTTTAATTGACGCTAGACACAAGATACATCGATGGCATTTTCTTCCTTTGGTCAAAGGCCTTCACCCACCTGATCAAGGAGCAGCGTTCCAAAAACTCATGATTCCACATAAAGGTTTTGGACTTTAACCCGGTGTTGTGAGATTTCTCGCTGTTCCATTTTTAAATGTACAAGACCAGAATTCTTATTTTCCCTTTTCACTGGTATTCCATTTTAAAGAGTACAGAACTAGTTCAGATCAGTATTTTTATCTCACGCAAAAACAGGAATTGTTGAAAAATCTCAGCAGGTCCGAAGCAGCCGTATAGAGAGAATAGAGACAATGCTTAGAGTCTGGATGACCCTTTACTAGAACCTTTTTTTATGTGGGTGGGGGAGGGGGCACTGTAATTGGACAAAGGAAGTGTAAATGGTGATGATAAAGATGCTAAAAGCACCTGTTAAGTGATTGGAATGTTTAAATGACAGAACATAGGTTTAGATTATTAGGAGACTACCTGAGGAATGTGACGGTTGGATGGAGGGGATCCGAGGAGGGGGTGGCATGGAGTGTGGAGACAAGATGTTGTGCGAGATTTCAGAAATGGAAAAGTGAAAATAATAAAAAGTGATAAAATGGATGAACAAAATTAAAAGAAATGGAATTAATGGAAATGGGCTGAAGGTGGAGGGGAGAGTGCATGTTCTGAATTTGTTGAGCTCAATGTTCAGTCCAGAAGTCTGTAAAGTGCCCAATCAGAAGACGAGGTGCTGCAGTTTGGGTTGGGCTTCACTGAAACATTGGCAGAAATCTGCCGCCCTTACCCGGTCTGGCCTACGTGTGACTCCAGAGCCACAGCAATGTGGTTAACTCTCAACTACGGGGAACAGGGTGGTGTGTCTGAGTCCTGCTTATGGACAGACCAAAGTTATTCTGCAAAGCAACATTCTTGATCCCCATTTTATTGACATTCCATTTTGAAGTATACAAGACCAATTTAGATCTATATTCTTATCTCCCTGTTTTACTCTTTCTCCTTCTGCTCAGCATCCGTAGAGTCCATATCATCTGGAAAGGGTGGGGTGGAGGGTAGGGATGTGGAGAAGAAAGAGTGAGTGATAGGAAAAGAAAAAAGGAATCACATTTTAAGTGAAATATAATACATTGAGATCATTCTGTGACTAGGATGTTTAACAGTGAGGTATATTTAAATGTTGTTAGTAACCGTTCTTCAAACCAAACAGTGCAATATGTTTCTTATTCCACCAACAGTTACATACCAGTCGGTTAGCCAGAATCAAAAATATCTATATTTAATTTATAAGGACTTTCGCAGAGGAGGTTTGTATTTTATATGATCCAAAGGAAGTACTGAGTCGTGACTCATTTCTACCCAGCATCAACAACTGGCATTTGTACAATGCTTTAAATGCAATAATAACAGGAGTATTAGAGATGCTATTTTTTTTTATTCATTTGTGGGACATGGGCATCGGTGGCTGGCCAGCATTTATTGCCCATCCCTAGCTGCCTGGGGTAGTTGAGAGACAACCACATTGCTGTGACTCTTGAGTCACATGCAGGCCAGACAGGGTGAGGATGGCAGATTTCCGACCAACAAAAATGATTTCATAGGCATCAGTAAATTCTTAATTCCAGATATTTTTATTGAATTCAAATTCTACCATCTGCCATAGCAAGTTTTGAAACCCCAGAACATTAGCTGAGTTTCTAGATATCTAGTGATATGTACCTCCAGGCCATTGCCTCCCTATAATCTGGAGCATTGTGTGCAGTTTTGATCTCCTAACAAACATTTGTAATAGGAACAAAAATAGGCCGTTCAGCCCCTTCGGCCTGCTCCACCATTCAATATGATCTTGGCTGATTTGTTTGCGTTTCAAGTTCTACATTCCCGATAACCCAAATCTCTCTCCAAACACGAATCTATCTGCCTCAGCCTTAACACCTTCTCAGACGGAGAATGTAAAGTTGCTCAATTCTCAGAGAAACAATTTCTCCTCATCTCTTTCCTAAAAGAGCGCCATCTAATTTTAAAATAGATTCCTCTGGCTCTGGACTCACCCACAGAAGGAAACATCTTTTCCACATCCATTCTTTCCCTCATTCTTCCAAACTGCATAAGAAACAAGGCCAGACTGTGTAACCTATTTTCATAAGACAACCCACACATTCCAGTTATCAATCTAGTATATCTTCTCTGAACCATCTGCAAAGCATTTGTTTCCTTCCTTAAATAAGGACACCAAAACTGTCCACAGTGTAGGGTGACTTTGAGCCTGTATTAACCGTCAACGTAAACGGTGATATGGATCCAAATGTACAAAAGTTGGAAAATAAGATTCTGACTGGCAAGATCTCATTTCCTGATATTCCACACTTTGACTTGTAGTATAATGAGATACCCATCCAGAAAGGTTGAGAATGTCATTTCAATAAGTTTTAATAAATGTACATTGTCATTCTTAGACATTTCCACAATATGTTCCCTCTCATTATAGCAGGTTTTTAAAAAATTGAACCAGTCAAGGAGAACCCTTCGGGGATGCAAAGGTAAATATAGACCAAGGGGAAAAAGGCACATGTTGAGGCATTGCCCTGACACTTCCCCCATAGTGATGCATTACAGGGATTCCCCTTATGTGTAGTCTGGGGGAGGCAAGCCAAGTGAGGCTACCTGGTTCCTAGCTTTAGGGGTCCCCACATCACCAGAGAGAATCCCTAAAGCTTGTGGAGGGTAGTTGGTTGGCCCAATGTTTTGGGGGAGGAGTTCAACGTGATGCTTTGGAGGGATTGTCCCATTGCTTGTGTGGAGCTAGGGGAAGGGGTAGGGGGGAGGTCCCCATGTCCATGGAGGGGTAGGGAGTGTTTATTTTTCTTGCAGATTGTGGTGTCCTTTTCAGATGGTTTTTGTGAAGCTGGTCTTCCTGGCTCCATCAGGCCCTGTCCTGCTAAAGTGACAGAAGAAACCACACCTTCAGATTTTTGTGTTTTGCAGAGCGTGCTTTAAAATTGGAGAGAAAACCCGGATGAGCAGATAGAAAGCTGTACACTCGCCTCAGTCAGCACCCTGTGCTCTGAGAGGCATATTCAGTCCAATACTTGAGATGTGAGGCAGAATCCTGTGAGAATTTGGCAGACCCAAACTGGTTGAGAAAAGGGTGTGAAACTCTCCACTTCCACTGGCCAGTTTTCTCCTCGGATCTTATCACTTTAACTGCCAAAAAAAAGGTGGGCACAGTTTGCACCATCGTTCTGGTGATGCAGGGACTGCCAAAGTTAGGAACCAGGTGGCCTGATCTCACAAAAATTAATATCACTCCTCCTCTCCACCATGGAGGAATCTGCAGCCTTCTATCCCTACAACCCTCCATTCTCCAGATTATCTCTGGCACCACCTACATTCCCCACCACCCCTCCATCATCCCCGGCATCCCCATCAATCGTCTGTTCTCTCCCTGCCCATCAGAAATAGATTAGTCCCTGCACGTGAGTCTCTCCCTAGGGCCCACCTCTGGCACAGGTTGGCACTGCCAGGTGGGCAATTCCTTTTCTGGCAGGGCCAATCGGTGCCTGGGATAGTGCCAGGGGGCCATTGCCAGGTGGTGAGGGAGGAGAGAAGAATATATCACACCCCCATGCCTGCTGCAGATGTATCTGTCCAAGACAGTATTGGAAGGAGAGCCCATTGCATGCTCATTATGAAAATTAAACTGCATCTTCATATGTTCCTGAGAATCACAGATCTCCCCCCGCCCCCAATTCCCCTACTCACATGCTCCCCAGAATCACACATTCCCCAGAATCACAGACACCCATTGCCCCAGCTACATGCTCCCCAGAATTACAGAGCTCTCATTGCCCTACCCACATGCTCCCCAGAATCACAGACCTCTCATTCCCCAACTCTCATGCTCCCCAGAATTACCCCACTCATATACTCCATAAAATCACAGACCCCCATTCCTCCATCCACATACTCCCCAAAATCACAGAATCCCCATTGCCGCAACCACATACTCCCCAGAATCACAGACCACCCCCCCATTCTTCCACTTACACATTCCACAGAATCACAGACCTCTTGTTCCCCTACTCATATGCCATCCAGAATCATAACTCCTTGAAAAGTTGAGAGGTTGCAGCAATGCAATTTGCAAGGGCTTTGAGCACATCCTTCAGCTGGAAGAGTGCTGAGTGCACTAGGACCCAGCAGCATCCATAAGACCCGAGGTCAGTGCTGAGACCTGGTTCCTTGCTTCAAGTTGGACATCGGAGACCCTGATGAGCAACAGCTCACTCACACGTCCCCACCCCCACACACTCTTAGGGCTGCCAGCTATCCAAGAACATAAATGGCTGCAACAAAAAGACACCCATAAGCAGCAGAGAGCCACCATAAGGTATGTACTTAACTCCTCACTAATCTTTACTGATGGAGTGCCCGAGTCAGACTTTTTCATGCCTGTTGTGGATTTACAAACACGATGGTAAAGGGAGAGTGCCGATAAAGCAGCCCATTAATTCTATTGAAATGCATGCAAATGTACTTAAATGGCTGTCGTGCCCGTTTTGGGTGCAATCCCACTCGTGGTCATTTTCGGCCCTTGGTGAAGGGGGAACCAGTTTGGAGGCGTGCAGGGATTGCACTACTCACCGCATGCTCAACTTTACCAAGTTTACACATCTGAAAACAGGTGCAATGTGATGATAAAATCAGGCCCAATGTGTGAAAATCACATGTTTTTCTTTTTGTTTAAAACTGACAACCACTCACATCGTTAGGACATTATAGATTTATTTTTATAATGCTGTTAAACTGTGTTTTTGCAACCCTACCACAACAGACTTCCTCCTCATCTTTATCAATAATCTCCCTCCTCTCCTGAATGTTTGAAATTGAGCTAAGATGTGGTTAAAAAAAAATCTCTCAACTTTGAAGTCCACATTCTTATTTTTACATTCCTTCCTGACAATGTCTTTCACCCCTCCCCCCACTCCACTGTCCCCCAGCTCTGTCGTCTCCTCACAACCCTGCAATCCTTTTGAGTCTCCGCATGCCTCCTATTCTGATCCTATTTTAATTGCTGCGCTATTGGCGGAACTGTCTCCAAAGGGCTGACCTGTGGCATTCCCTTCCTAAACCTATCCCTAAAGCCTACCTTTCCTCTGTTAAGTTTTCCTTAAAACATCTGGAAGAAAACTCTTTGAGCAAGCTTTTAGTAACCTCTCCTCATTTATCCAAATGTGACTAAGGACCCAGGTTTCATTCTGTCTACTGAATGGATTTTGAGTTAAAATTGAGCCCTAGTAATGCCCTTGTGAAGAACCCTGACACATTTTACCACATGCTATTTATTTAAAAGTGTTGTATGTTGCTTTATGAACTGATCACATGATTAGGATATTTGCAGTGGCTGCTGTTTTTCTTTCCGTTTAGTACCTTTGCAAAGCAGAGAGCATCTCTTTCAATAAAATCTCTTGTATGTTACTTTGAATCTATGTGTGCAGACCACATCTTTTCTCTCTATTAAAATCCACAGTTCTTAACATTACAATGCATTAAAGGCCTGGACAGGGTCTTAAACATGGACAGGGAATGCGTGTAGAAGTGGGAACATAGAGGTGGCGGCACGGGCTTGTTGGGCCGAAGGGCCTGTTTCCCATGCTGTTTTGTTCTTTGTTCTTTGTTCTATAATTTCAATTTCTTATTGTTGTTGTATTGGCAACAGCCAATGTCCAACTTTTCAGAAGCATCTCACTGCATTCTGTGCACAGATGTATAAATCAGGTAAAAAAGGAAATAGAAACCAAATATCTTCAGAAAGACAGTGAAAACCCTGATCAAAGCAGTTGCTTTGAAGGAGTGCCTGAAGAATACAATGAAATGGAAAAATGGACAGATTTTGGCAGGGGATTCTAGATTTATAATAACTGGTAATCCAGAGACATTTAGGTACAAATTCAAGTTTTCAAGTCTCTTTGTATTCCTTTACTTCAGTTCATACATTTCTTAAAATTCTTTCCATGAGTTTCTAGAGGTTGGCGTTTGCAAACTATTTCCTGATGTGGTTTGGAGGGGATTTTAAGCTGGAATTTGACATACCAGCTTTGGACACTAGTTTTAGCAAACCGAAATTCTTTCTCCAGACTTGGAACTGATTCATCACAAGGGCGTTTCCTTGTTTTCAAGACGCCCAACTCCCTCCCTCCCCAAACCAGTCTCAAAGAGCAGTCAGATTCTGTGAAACGGTATAGAGAACATATCCTTCTTTTCACAGGAATATTGGTGCAACACACGGTGAGTAAAAGAGCCTTGCTATTATTCCGGTTATTTGGTGAAATGTAAATTTCCAGATTAAGAAGCTTTCTTGACGAGATTACCTTTTTTCTCAAGGTTAGGCACAATGTCTGCATCAATTGAAAAAATAATGGAATCCGTTGATTCCTCCAGATGTGTGGGGATTGAAATCTCCAACAAAACCTCAGGCTACATTTTAAAAGAAGCTGCGTAAGTACATCAGCGTGTGTGTGTAATTGTTTATTTGAAAGGTGTGGATTACTTCAAAGTCATTTGCAGAGCTTAATGTAAATACTTATTGCACATTATTGAAACCCAGTGTTGGATTACTATTTCCTTGCACTATCAAAGCAGGAGATTTTATGGAAAAATGAAAAATATATTTGGTTACATTTTGACTCAGTTGAAGCCAGTTTGATACTGGTTACAGCACAGTGCAAAAACAATTGCACAGTTGAAATGTTACATAGTTCAATCAGGCTCAGATAGAGACACTGAATCTTGAAGGGAAATTTGAGGTGACGACTAGTGCAGATTCTGACAAAGTTCTGGTTCTGATTTGACTGCTCTTTAGTTTTCCAATTGCATAAAGCTGATCTCATCCAAAACTCGAACCCTAACCCACCCGAATTCCAATCATCCTTGTACTTGCTGCTTCCATATCTAACTTTGAAATTATTTTTATCAATCTGGTTATGTTTGTACAATAATTATCAAGACAAATTTCTTTTCTTTTTAGTTGCCTTTATTTCTTTTGCTTGTGAATATTGGAATAATACCATATCGTGTGTAATACCATAATCCTAAATTATGCTGCAGTGCGGTTAAGCAACGCCTTGATTTTAAAATGGTCAAACTTTGTGTCCTCAGACACTCCATTTCTATAACCTCTTCCAACCCTGTCGACCTCCTCCAATTCTCACATCTTGGGCAATCCCGGTTTTAATCATTCCTCAACTGGGAGCTATTTCATCAGTTGCCAATCCCTAAGCTTTGTCACTACCTTCCCAACTATCACATTTTTCCCCCTTGAGACACTCCTTAAAACCTACCTTTTTGGTCAATCTTTTAGTCATTATCCCTGGTATCTGTTAATGTTGTTTGATATTGATCCTACGTAAACACAAGTTGTTTTCATCTAAAGTAGACTTGTGAATATCACACTTCTTAAGACTATAATATACTTACATTGTGTATCTTACAGGACCTACAGTGACAGTGGGCGTGTGCAAAACCCACCACCACCCACCATTGACAGGGGGGAAAATGGTGCCTGTGTGTTCATCAAGACCCCCTACACAGCATGTGGCGCTGTCGGAGTGTTGAGTTACAACTTTGGCAATACCCAGATTTCACTCTTAGTTTCCAACCCATATGACTACAGCAAGTACAGCATTGAGTATGCTCTGTATATCCCTGACAGGCCCATTAAGACCGACAGTGCTTTGTACAATAAGATGTATTATGAGCTAACGGAATCATCTTGCTTCACTAAGTCTTCGCTGGGCAAAGACAACCCATCTCTGAGCCTCAGAAGAGGAGATGTGACCGTTTCAGCTACCATGTCCAATGAGAAAAAAGCTATACTCAAAATAGATGTTAGAGATTCTTAACATTTTGGTAAATCTCTTAGAGAAATGGACACAAACCTCAGCACACAGTGAGGCTATTATAGCGGTGCTAGCCAGAATTAATTAATGCCATTTCTCTGTTCTTCCTATCATTAAATGCTATCTTTGATTGCAATTAAATGTTTATCAAACTCGTTATGAATTAACTCCATTTCAAGCACTAACAGTCATTTTTTTAAACTAACAATTTGCTGAAAAATAAGTCTTTTAATCTCTGCGCAGGGGAAGCCCTGGAGTTCTCCAGTGACCTATATGGCAGTTTTGTTTTACCATTTACAATTAAGTCTCCATAATAATAAATCTATAATCTACTATCAGTACTACACAATTGTATATTGTAAAACCTTTGTGAAGTGATATTACAAACAAATCAGTGTTGAAACCTTTTGATGTTAACAGCAATGGTATGAAAACATCACTTTGATATATTGCTTCATCATTGGAATGTACTGAGACGTTGTAGAAATAAACAAATTAACTAATTCATTGGTCTTTTTTTGCTTTTTGTATCATCTCTAAAGCAGCTATACCATTTTACTTAAATATACGCATTTTTGCAAAACAAAAGCACTGCATTTATTCCTTCTCTTTCCAATGTCAATTTCCCAAAATGTTGTCATGTTCAAGTAACATCCTGAGACTGCTGAGATTGCGATGTGAGCCACAGGTTGTGCATCGGAAGCAGTGATTTGTAAAAATTGGAGATCGTGTTTCTTCACTCATTGTAAATAGTTTTTATTACAGTGATTGGAAGTGACAATGACGATTGGAGATTATGTGTATTTTGGCAACTGGAGATGGCACATCCTGTGGCAACTGCGGATCTGTTACATTGGTTAGGAATGGTGCATCTGGGGAAAACATGTGTTAGCAATGTCATATATTGTGATGATTAGCGATAGCCAAATTTTTTTTCGATTCATTCATAGGACGTGGGGGTTTGTGCCTGGCCAGTATTTATTGCTCATGTCTAGTTGAGAAGGTGGTGGTGAGCTGCCTTTTTGAAACACTGCAGTTCACGTGCTGTGCGTTGAGCCACAATGTTGTCAGGGAAGGAATGCCGGGATTTTGACCCAGCAACAGCGAAGGAACGGCGATATATTTCCAAGTCAGGATGGGGTGAGTGACTTAGAGGGGAACTTGCAGATGGTGGTATTCCCAATGTGATAGTGTACGAATGAAGCAGTAGCATGATGGGAAAAATGGTCAAGTATTTAGTTTGGAATAAAGAAAGCAAAGCAAGCCATTTCAAAATGTCCCTGTAAAACTGACTCTGAACAAAGAAATGACTACAACCAGAGAAGGCCAAACGCTTGGCCTCAGTCTGTCTTGATAAGGTTGACTTTGCACAGCCTGAGTGAGACATGATTAACACCAGGAAAGCCTGTCTTAACAAGGTTGACTCCATATTGCCGTGAGATAACATACGAGACATTAGATAAGGACAAGCAGGAGGGAGTCACAGAATTTGTTTATTACAGAAAACAAGGCATGAAGGAGTCACAGAACCAAGGTCGGGGGTGAGGGAGTCACAGAATTTGTTTTGTTTGATGTACCACTGCTTGTATTACTAAAGTCATGTAAGCTGATAAGAAAAAGGTATAATTATTGAATTGATCTTTGTAGTTGGCGCAGTTTTGGATAGAATCAGCAGTTAATGCTGACTGCTCTCTGTTTCCAAGATTCCGCCATACACTGCATGTAGTCTTGTGATAATAAAAACTAGTTGATTTTTAAAAAAGCAAACTTTGTTAAGTTTTACTATCACAGCTCAGGAAACAAGAAATTCTCCATGACAACATCATGTGTCTGCTGCCCTTGTCCTTCTAAATGGAAGTGGTTGTGGCTTTGGAAGGTGCTGTCCAAGGATCTTTGGTGAATTGCTTCAGTGCATCTTGTAGATAGTAAGCACTGTTGCTACTGAGTGTTGGTGGTGGAGAGATGTTTGTGGATGTGGTGCCAATCAAGTGGACTGCTTTGTCCCAGATGGTGTCAATCTCCTTGAGTGCTGTTGGAGATGCACCCATCCAGGCAAGTGAAGAGAATTCCACCACACTCCTGGCTCGTGCTTTGTAGTTGGTGGACAGGCTCTGAGGAATCAGGAGCTAAGTTACTCTCTGCAATTTTCCTAGCCTCTGACCTGCTCTTGCAGACACTGTGTTTATGTGGTGAGTCCAGTTGAGTTTCTATTCAATGATAACCACAAGAATGTTGATAGTGGGAGATTCGGTGATGGTAACACTATTGAATGTCAAGGAGTGGTGGTTAGAGTGTCTCATATTGGTGATGGTCTTTGCCTGGAGTATGTAAGGATACTGCATATTAAAAGGATCTAAAGATGTTTGAAGTTGATAATCCTCCAATTTGTGGAGTAAGTGTGAGAACAGTTTGGGGAAGGTGTGTCTTTGTAGTTGAGGATTATATTATAGGGGATGACCAAGTAGATGGACTATTCCCATTCTGTTGCAAAATGTGTTTTCAAGTGGGAAAAGCAGTGATTTGGCTATCAGTGGCAGGTTTCCCACCGTATTTGCAGCTACTTTGGCAAAAAAAAATGTTTTGTCAAAGAGTAACGATGCCTCCATGGTAGACAGCCTCTGATTCACCCATCCCACCATTAGCTGAGAATATTAATCCAAGGGGATCTCCCCAGAGTTTCCCAAACATTGCTTCTTGGACCAACGATGAGAATGGTTGCTAATGTCTGCCCCAAGATTCAAAGAGTCATCCCTGGCAAACTGCTGAATGTCTGGAGGGGCTTGTACCCATGCACAGGAAAGAGACTCTCAAAAAATGTCACCAAACCTCATGGGAGGTGGTGATAGAGCTGATCAACACCAACTCCCCGAAGAGAACGATGGCCATCCAGGGTAGGAAGAGGATGAATGGGCTCCTCCGTTCTGCCAGGGAAGCCACTCTTCTCATTACTCAACTCACACACCATCATCATCCACAGGGAGCTTACCCAAGCGACAACACCAGTCGCTGTCCCACACCTTTACTCGTCTCCTCATTGCCTCCCATTCATCAACCACACAGCCTGCTATCCTTAACATCTGCCCTGGCACACATCCTGCATACAATCCATCGGGTTGGATGCAAGACAAGCTGGCATATAATAGGCAGGTGAGGTCCAAGATGGATGGAGGAATGCCCGAGTTTCAAGTCCTCTCCCAACTTGAGGAGTGAGCTCTCCAGCTGATCGTGGAGGAAGATATCGGCTCCTGGACTGAGGGTACAGCGGGTGCCAAAATATCAAGTGAGGACCCAGAACACCATCATCCAACATGCCAATGTGAGTCCTGTCTCTTCTATCTGAATGCCTATGCCATGCACTAATATAATCTCCCTTCTCTAACCCCAGGGCCTCCACCAGCCAGGCACTAGAATCCATCCCAGAGACCAGTGAGGATGAATTCTCAGACATTGAGATTGAAGACGTCTCACAGTTTTTACCCAAACCTTTGACCAGCGCAGGGACACTCACCTCAGTGGAACTTGGTATTAGAGAGGCCTCTGGTGAGCAGCTCATGCTTGCTGATCCACTGCAAGCAAAGACAGGGACGGCCCAGGGAACCAGCACGCAGAGAACTGCTGGACACCTTGTCTCTACTGAGACCCAGCCAGTTGCCTTGCCCCTGGATTTAGTCATGCCTCAGTTTCTGGAGCTCCAAAGGCAAAGTCAGGAAATTCAAGAAGAGATGTCAGATATTCTCCTTGGATTGAAAAGCCAAATGGAGGAGTCCTAATGCCTTTGTTCAAGGAGATCATGCCCGCATCCTGAAGCAGCCAGATCAACACTGTGAGGGTGGGAGCCGCAATGGAGGCCTTGGTGCAGTGGAGACCTTGGTGCAAGAGTTCTGTCTTGTACTGATGTAGGACATCACCTCCTTGGTTAATGATGTGCACTCCATGATTCAAGCACTTCTATTTGTCCCCTTAGAGAATAGTGCAGGGAAACCATGACACTACAAAATGGGGAAATCAGCATGCAAAGAGTTAACTGCTGAGCAGTAATCAGTGGAACTCACACACAACAGTGGTGAGTTAGTGGAACAATTAACTTAGCTGTCAGACTGAAGAATTTTTTTTTATTGTTGTCATGCCTCTCTAATAGATTTGACAGGCTGAGCCAGGAAATCAAAGACAATCCCTCTCTCTCTTGGTGAATCCTTCAGGTTGGGTCAACTAGTCACTCACCCAAACCACTAGTTCAGACTTCCCTTCCCAATGTCAAAGCCCATCAAGAAGGCAGAGGCCCAGCAGCTGAAGATCGCAGCCTCAGGATGGATCAGGTTTAAACTTGGTTTTCTCCCCCTTTTGATGCTAAGTCCTTCCCTTCCTTCAGGGGCCAACAATTTCTCCCTTCTTTCAATGAAGTCACTGTTCTTTTTCCTGCCACTGCCTATGACCCCCCACAACCCTTCCCCCGCTCCACCCCTTTACCATCCGTCTAATCTCCTCCCTCCCCGAGTGAACAGCCCTGCCAGTTCAACTTCTCACAGTGCATCACCAACAATCTGCCCTATGCAGACACAATAGTTAAGAAAGCCCATCAATGTCTCTACTTTCTCACAAGACTAAGGAAATTCGGCATGACAGCTATGAGTCTCACCAATTTTTACCGATGCACCATATAATCTTTCTGGTTATATCACAGCTTGGTATGGCTTCTGTTGTGCCCAAGACTGCAAGGAACTACAAAAGGTCTTGAATGCACCCAATTCATCACACAAACCCGCCTCCCATCCATTGTTTCTGTCTACACTTCCCACTGCCTCAACAAAGCAGCCAGCATAATTAAGGACCTCACGCACTGCAGACATTCTCTCTTCCACCTTCTTCCGTTGGAAAAAAGACAAAGTTTGAGGTCACATACTAATTGACTCAAGGACAGCTTTTTCGCTGCTGTTGTCATAATTTTGAATGGACTTAACTTGCATTAAGTTGATCTTTCTCTATACCCTAGCTGTGACTGTACCACCACAGTCATAGCTAACCTTTCCTTCTCTATGAACAGTATGCTTTGCCAGTACAGCATGCAAAAAACAATACTTTTCACTGTATACCAATATATGTGACTGTAATAAATCAAATCAAATTGAATCAAGTCAAAATTTCCATAGCCTCCTCCACCCAAGTTGCCTTGCCATTTGCCCAACTCCATCCCTTGACCTGGTGAGCATAACTAGTTAACCACTTCCCCCATGCCCCAACTCTTGCAAGCATAATTGGTTGTTCCCCTTGAACGTCAGGCCCAATACCCTTTCCTCCTGACTCCCCCAAATCCCTCACCCTAAAGCCTGCTCTACCCCAATCCCACACTGAAACCCAAGCCGCATAGCTGGCTCCTTCCAGACTTTTCAAGTGCCCTCTCCCTTGTCGACTCAGCACTGGTCCGTGATGAAAAGTGCACTCACCTCTGAACTGTCCTTAGCAGTGTGATTGCCAGGATCCCATTTTTCAAAACTTGCTGTAAATATTGCCAATGTGATGTCTTGCCACATGGGCAGTCTTGACAGCATGGACAGGGGGTAGCAGGACTGCTATAGGGAGGCCTGATAATGAAATAACAGTGAATGCAAATGGGGTTCCCGACACCACATGGCAGGAATCCCATTATGTCAATGGCGGGCGGAGGGATGTGGCTCAGAGACATTCTCTCTGGGAAACCTGCACATCTTTGGACTTGCATCACCATTTACGCCTACTATTAATAGAGGCATGAAATCCTGACCAGTGATTAGGAATGAGTCATATATTTGGCTAGGGTGGGACATATTATGATTGGGATAATGAAAGGCAATACTACCTTTTAGTGACTGAGCTTTACAATAATCTGTTGTTTGCTACCTCAAAAGGAGTAAACCCCAAGTAGGGCACTTCTCTTTTTACTAAGCCCTTCACACGCATATGTGGATTAAGCAGTTGGAAATAAGTCTTGTAGGTAGACAATGGATATATAGAACATCAAGGTGGCAGACAGATTGCAACTTATCCTGCATTGGTCCTTGCAGGACACCGAGGACAGACATTTGGTCCAGTATTTTATCTGGAAGTAAGTAGTTCAGTCGCTGGGACTGGATGTGCTGTATTGTGTCTCACTGATTTGGAATGCGTCTCAGTGAAGAGATCTTGAGATTTGTGTATTTAAACATGAACACTTTAATGGGAGTTTTTAATATTTACAATATGGGTGGTCATGAATGGAGCATGGGGAGGTGATGGCCAAGTGGTATCGCTAGATATTAATCCAAAAACTCAGCTAATGCTACAGCAGATAGCGGAATTTGAATTCAATAAAGGACATCTGGAATTAAGATTTTACTGATGACCATGAACCATTGTCAGAAAAAACCAGCTGGTTCACTAATGCCTGGTTCACTAATAATGAAGTTTATTAGTCACAAGTAGGCTTACATTCACATTGTAATGAAGTTACTGTGAAAATCGCCTAGTTGCCACACTCCAGCACCTGTTCGGGTACACTGAGGGAGAATTTAACATGGCTGAAGCTGTGAGGAAACTGCAGCAACTGAAGGAATCCCACGCAACCACAAGGAAAATGTGCAATCTCCACACAGGCAGTGACCCTAGCTGGGAATCGAGCCCAGGTCCCTGGTGCTGAGGCAGCAGTGCTCAAGGAAATCTTACCTGGTCTGGCTTATATGTGACACCAGAGACACAGCAATGTGATTGACTCTTAACTGCCTTCAGCTAACTAGGGATGGACAATAAATTCTGGCCATCCAGTGATGACCCATGAATGAATTAAAAAATCATATTTTGTATATTTTACTTAAGGCCGCCTATTTGGGACAGACAGGATCAGGGGCCCCGTAACCCACTGGAGAGGGAAACTTTGGCTGGGAAAAACAGAAAATGTCAGAAGCATTGAAAGGTGAAATAGATGAGAGAGGGATGGAGAAATGAGAACATGGAATAGAGTCCTTATACGAAGTGGAGTGTGAGGAAGTGTAATCAAGTGATTTGCTGGAGATTAATTCATGCATCTTTGCAGACTTTCATTTTTTCATTTTCATTCAGTGGATATTAAACAATAGCCTCTTTCCAGAAATAAAGGCCAGAATTTAACACTTTTTCAGTGAATTACGATGGCAGGCGGGATGGTCGTTGTGTTTTACACGGGTCACACGCAATCTTCTTCTTAAAGGCTCATTGGTTATGCATCATCGAGCTGCTTACCGAATCACGTGGCTGATGGGGCACTGATTCGCCCGCCCACTGTTACCTCATGGGATCAAAGTTCCAGACGCCATATTTAAGTAGAGCTCAAACACACTTGCTGCAGCCCAGCTGTGTGGTGTAGCCAAACAAAATGTCCACCAGGAGAAGCAAGCCCTGTGCACCATGATTTAGCCATGGCTCCGTGGTGACTTTTCTCCAAGCCACCAGCAAATTCCAACATGTCCTTATCCCGAGAGATGGAAGCAGGAGGGTGACCATCCTGAGTAGCCAGCCTAGGAGGAGGCCGCCAGGGAGATCTCTGTGCTCATTGCACATAAAAAACTTCTTGCCGTGCAGAAAAAGAATGAATGATCTCATCTGCTCAGTCAGGAAAAGTCAACCTTCTGGACTCACACTTGAAAAGAGCATCTTGCACTCAGAGAGTTCCAACCTGCAAAGGTCTCAAGCAATTTTAGCAATAGGAACATCTACCCTGAATGTCTCACTTTAACATCACTAGTATTTCATCCTGCACAAACAACATCTTCCGTCCTTACTGGGGAGGGAACAACACATACAACAGCCATCCTTCCTTTCTATTTTCTGTTCTATCTGTTCCCATAACATTCTACTCCCTCTGTCTTCATGCAGGTAAAGCCAGCCCAAAACAAGGAGAGATCCCAAACTTATGGAGGAGCTTCCAAGATCCAGGAGCTGATTCCCTTTAAGGAGAAGGCAGCTGAATTGGTGGGGTGAGGACAGGGATGGTTCCTATAGGAGATATGAGGTGGACATACTGGCATTGGACTGGGGTGGGCACAGTAAGAAGTCTCTCAACATCAGGTTAAAGTCCAACAGGAATATTTGGAATCATGAGTTTTCGGAGCGCTGCTCCTTTATCGGGTGAGTGATGCGATGCTCCAAAGTTCATGGCATCAAATAAACCTGCTGGACTTTAACTTCATAGCCTTCATAGGAAGGGGTATACAATGCAAGAGTAGGAGTCTGATGTTGCAAGTGTATAGAACGTTGGTTAGGCCTCACTTGGAGTACTGCATCCAGTTCTGGTCGCCGTACTATCGGAAGGATGTGGAGTCCCTGGAGAGAGTGCAGAGGAGATTTACCAGGATGCTGCCTGGTATGGAAGGGCTGTCTTACGAGGAAAGGTTGAACGCACTGGGGTTGTTTTCCCTTGAAAGACGTCGGCTGAGAGGGGATCTATTAGAGGTATATAAGATTATGAGGGGTATAGATAGAGTAAATGGTGGTAAGCTTTTTCCACCATTAGATTCGGATAGAATGAGGGGTCACGGCCTTAGGGTGAAGGGGGCTATGTATAAGACTAATATTAGAGGGCATTTTTTCACACAAAGGGTAGTGGGGGTGTGGAATGCACTACCGAGTAAGGTAGTGAGAGCAGGCACGCTAGGGTTGTTTAAGGGTCTCTTGGACAGCCACATGAGAGGTCTGCAGATAGAGGGATATAGGAGGACTGTTTAAATACTTTATTTGTTTCCACAGGCTGTTCGGTCCACCTTGTTGACCAACAAGGTGCATGCATTCGGCAGGTCGTGCGAGGGCTGCTCCTGGATGTTACTTCAGGAGTGGCCTAGTGCTTCATGTCGTTAGTGTATGCTTAAACTGGACCATCAGATGGGCAACATGACAGCTCAGAGACTATCGCTGTTGCTGTGCAGACACATGGATTTGGGCCTGTGTCTGCGGGAGTTTGCGCGTTCTCCCCATGGTTGCGTGGGTTTTCTCCGGGTGCTCCGGTTTCCTCCCACATCCCAAAAATGTGCTCTTAGGCTGATTGGGTAACAAATTGTCCCTATATTGGTCTCTATATGTCATTAAGACGTTAGGATGACGGCACGGGCTCGTTGGGCCGAAGGGCCTGTTTCCTGTGCTGTGTTGTTCTTTGTTCTTTGTTCTAACTTGGTATTGTGAGACTTCTTACTATAGTAGAGGTGAAATTGACCTGCCCCACTAAACCAGCACTGAATAACCCTCTATTAGTTTGACACATTATGATCTTCACAGTCAGCTAAATGTAATATTGGATTCTGCCTACTCAGGCATCAATTCTATCTTCTCTCTCTACTGGGCATCAGCAGGAGCAGACAGAGACACACCTCCGGCCAACACTCCCAGTCCCAGTCCCTAGTCCATATTGTACGATGATACTGAATTCCCACTAGATGTTGAGCCTCCATCCTGCATCAGTACAGAGGGACACTATCCTAGATCTAGAACAGGCTGGGGTTCGTCATCTGGAGAATATCTCACCAACAGCAGTCGCAGACAATGGTCTCTGGCACTCACTGGACTGCTGAGGAACAATCATCAGTTGAGTCCGAGTGAGGTGATAAGGCCCCTGCACTCAGCCATTTCACACATGATGGAGATGCAAAGACAGGCAGGGGACTATCAGACGGGATTGCCAGAGGCAGTCATCGGATTGGAATGAAGAATGGAGGAGCCTGATCACTTTCTGTTGTATAGTTCTGGCATGTGAGTGTCTCGAGGTCTCTATGGGAAGAGTGATGGTTGTCAGCAGTTTACAGCTGATTTGCTCAAGATCTGCACTCCAACAACATTAAACATTAAAATGGCGGCGCGGGCTCATTGGGCCGAAGGGCCTCTTTCCCGTGCTGTGTTGTTTTTGTTCTTTGTTCAATTGCTCTCAGCATATGTAGGATCCATCAGTGCCTGGGCAAGAGAGTGTAGGGCACCTTCACCTCCCTTCCCCTCAAGGAGTCAGAGAGGGACGCTCAGGCACCCAAAGGAAGAAGGAGCATCAAGCGGACATTCTGGAGCCATTCACCCACGAGTCTTCAAGGGTATTCAGATGTTCCCAATCTCCCCTGCCTGTGGCCTCCATCAGTTCGGCTCCTTAGGCCGAAGAGAATTTCCTTGCTCACAGAGGGATACCCAAAGGAGTAGAAAACTGATTTAAAATAGGGATCATGAGCCTTGGGAGTCCCTGGGAAGTGTGTAAATAGATGATGATATTGATGTACTTGTTTTTATCCTACAAGTGCTTTGGTCCACCTTGTTGTCTAACAAGGGGCATACACGTGATGGGTCGTGAGAGGGCTGCTCTTGGATCTTTTCCGAGAGTATCCTAGTGCTTCACATCGTTAGTGTACGCTTGACCTGGACCATTTGATGGGCAACACGACAGCTCAGTGACTATCACTGTGCTGTGCAGATACAAGGATTTAGGCCTGTGTCTGTGGGAGTTTGCGCATTCTCCCCGTGCTTGCGTGGGTTTTCTCCGGGTGCTCTGGTTTCCTCCCACATCCCAAAGATGTACTCTTAGGCTAACTGGAAAAACAAATTCTCCCTAAATTGTCTCAAATTTGGTTTTTAATCCATAAATCTATAAACACGGACAGGGATCGCGGGTAGAGGTGGGAACATTGGGGTGGCAGCGCGGGCTCGTTGGGCCGAAGGGCCTGTTTCCCGTGGTGTTTTGTTTTTTGTTCTTTGTTCTTTGAGGCTGAGGCCTAGGGCTTCCAGAGGACACCAGCCAGAGTTATCTCAGACAATTCGGCATGGGAATCAGCAGGCTCCCTCCTCCTCTGCTGTGGGTGTGAGAGTGGCAGGCAGGCATAATGATTGAATGTGTTAAGATAAGAAATTATGAATGCACACTGATGCTCATTCTTTATAAATGACTTACCTTTGTAAATGAAACTATATTTTATGATTCATTAATCAGGAGTGGAAGTTTAGGTCTCCCTTGAAATAAGATGTCAGATGTGAATAGCTCTTGCACCTGATGCTATGTGACATCTTATTTCAAGGGAGATCTAAACTTCCACTCTCCATTGTAACCTTCAAATTCATGCTCTGTTTAACAAAATCATGTTAGTCACTTATCCCTTGTGTTATGTAAGGGAGATGTGTCAAATCAGTGCCTGACAGAGCATGTAGACACAGAAATGTTCTCTTAAATCTTGCAACACATGATTGAAGTATGTGTGCTCCTGTCTCTTAGAGGGTAACAGTTAAATTGCAGTGTTAGCTCTGCAGCGTTCCTTGTCAATGTGAAAGCACATGAGCCAGATGCACGATGTTTTCTATAAAGGTCTAATTTTCAATGGCTGTGTGTTGTGTGCTGATGGCAAGCACTGCACAATGTGCAGTAAACTCAGGCTGAGCATTGCTGCATTGCCTTTCAGATTGCACAGACGCTACATGCCAGCATTGGGAACCTTCCCAACACTGATCACTGACTATTACCCTTGAGGGTTAATGGTCCCAAGCTGAATGATGGGCTTGCTTGAGATGTCAATGATTGGAAAAGTCTTCCTAATCATTTCCATGCTTCTAAGGGACAGAAACAATGCACCTTGCATGGACTTTGCTCCTGCCGGAAGTTTAATGGCAATCACTGTGTCACAGGCATGTCCTCCGCTCCATGTCACTGCAATGGCATCCTTCCATAGAACATTTCCATCAATTTCCAGCCCTTTTAAGTCAAGGAAATTTCTGCCTCCTTCATGACTTTGTTGGGCAAATGGTAGAATCATAGAATCCCTGGAGTGCAGGCCTAGAGGGAGGCTATTCAGCCCATTGGGTCTGCACCGACAACAATCCCACTCAGGCTCTATCCCCGTAACCCCATATATTTATCTTGCTAGTCCCCCGACACTCAGGGGTAATTGAGCATGGCCAATCCACCTAAACTGCACATCTTTGGAGCTTAGGAGGAAACCAGAGCACCCGAAGGAAACCCATGCACATAGGGAGAATGTGCAAACTCCACACAGATAGTCAGCTGAAGCCAGAATTAAACTCTGGTCCCTGGCACTGTGAGGCAGCAGTGCTAACTACTGTGCCACTGCGCTGCTCAAAATCTCCCCTTTGAAGAATCAGGTTGTGCAGTGCACAGCCAGACACAATGGGACATTGTCTATGGAGACAACTATAAAGCCCCATCTTAATGGTCCAAGCATTGGAAGCACATCTTCAGGATGTCAATGGTTTGCTCTCTTATGGATCTTATCGCAGGGTGCACTGTATTGTATCTCTCCTCCAAGACACTTTGAGGACATCACATAGATTTCATAAGACAAGTCTTCTGTGGGTAAGCCCTATCTCCTAACAGTAAACCCTGCCTAAAGATTTGTGGTACCTGGGAATTTGTCAGGATGGAAGAACCATCAGGACACCCAAGGAACCTGTACAAATGTGCATGATCTGCTTCTGATGATCACAGATCAGCCGTGTGTTGAGTGAGTGGAACCGTTTCCTGTTGATGAAGATGGATGTTCTGCCAAGGAATTCTTAAAACTGTTTGACAGCCATCATGGGTAGTCAGAGCTAGAATCATAAAATTTCCATAGGGAGGAAAGAGGCCATTCAGCCCATTGAGAGTGCACTGACAACAACCTAACCCAGGCCCTATCCCCATAATCCCACATATTTATCCTGCTAACTTTCCTGATACTAAGTGAATTTAATATGGTCAATCCACGAAACCTGCACATCTTTGGAGTGTGGGAGGAAACCAGAGCACCCAGAGGAAACCCATGTAGGCACAGGGAGAATGTGCAAACTCCACACAGACAGTCACCCAATGTCGGAATCAAATCCAAGTCCCTGGCACTGAGAGGCAGCAATGATAACAATGCCACCATGTCACCCTGGGGTCGTAGCAATTCCCAGAAATCTAGCAGCCTGGCTCCCTTCATCCAATGTGAATTGGTAATGATGTGCCTTAGTGTGAGGGGCATCTGTTTCTTCCCTTACACATTGTAGATTTCTGGGACTTATTGCAATTTCTGCCTTCCCACGGGTGTGGGCTGCTATAGATTGAACAAAAATATCGTTCCTCAAAGAACTGCTGGAACAAGCTGCTTAGAAATAAACAGAGTTCGGAAATCACTTTTACTGGCAAGGAATGCTGTCAATGTATTATTAATCACAGTATATGAAAATTATTTTGTTGAAGGAATTGCTAGTTAAACATGTGATATCTATTCTCCTGTAAATAGAGCCAGCTGGAACACTTTGTAGGGAGAGTTTCTTGTAAAAAGTATCTTACGATAAATCGGCTTGAATGTAAAAGACCAGTCCAGAGTGATTCTTCTACTGCAGCCATTTGTTGGGAATAACAGTGTCTCCCAGTCTATATGCTGTCAGATCCTCTATAAGAATGTGACAGATTGAGCAACTGCATCCCTTGACAACTGAAGGGATCGGTGGCATTCTCTCACATTATCTCCAGATATTAGAGGCATCTCCATTAGACTCTTAGGGTCTGATTTTACCATCACATTGCATCTGTTTTTTGGTTTGAAAACTTGCTAGAGTCGGGCATGAGGTGAATAGTGTAATAGTTCCCCCTTTACCAAGGCTCAAAAATGATCGAGATTGGGCCCAAGCCCAAAAGTGAGGCTCGATGGCCATTTAGATGTATTTGCTTGCACTTAAATTGCTGCACGCTCAACCTTACCGGCACTTCCCCCTTTACCAGCGTGTTTGCCCATCCAGAATCAGTGCGAAACAGACACGCTCTACAAAAATCTGATTCAGGCGGCCCAGTTGGTGAGGAGGTAAGTGCCAAGCATCCGATGGCTCCCTGCTTGAGATTGGGGGGAGTGGGAGGGGGTGGGAAAGAAGAGAGCTGCTGCCACTCTGCCTGTGATCAGTGAGGAGGAAGGGTGGGGTCTGCTGCCACTCTGCCTCTGATCAATGGGGGGATTGAGGGGAGCGTTTGGTGCCATTCTGCCTGTAATCAGTAGGGAGAAAGGTGGGGGGGGTGTTCACTGCCACTCTGCCTGTGATCAGTGGGGTCGGTGCAGAATCGATGGGCCAAATGGCCTCCTTCAGTGGGGAATTCTATGAGTTGCCTGTTTTAGATCTTTTGAAAGTTTGGACTGGGGGTTAATGCCCATTTTGAATGGCCTCAATAACTGGCAGCGGAGCTGGAGACAGCACCACCTCAGCCGTCGACAATCCATTCGTACCATCGGGCCTGCTGCTGTCCCCAGGAGCTCCCGGCCAATTGGAGGGAAGGAGTAAGCACTGCACCTGGAAGGAGAAAACATCTGTGGAAGCCCTTCCAACCAGGCAAATGGAGTCTGCGGAATCGGGGCAGTCACCATGGCCACAGCAAGGGGAGGGGAGGGTTGGTGGACACAGATGGCACTGTTGTCAAAGGATATCCTCACAAAGTCAGGTGTTTCATTTTATGGCAGATTAAATGATGGAGGACCCACTCACTGCTCGTAAAGGCTTGTGACAGTGACCTTAAATGGCTCAGTTATCCTGTGGATAGGAGAGCCTTCTCCACCTTCCTCTCTCCTAACAAGATAGCATGATGGTGGGAAGACAAACTCCCCACCGTCCCTCAGTCTGTCCCCAGAGCTCTGGTAAAATCAAACTGATCTGTTGCTATTGAAGACAGTAGAGACTCGTGCTGATGGTGAAACACAAGTTCCTAAAGATAGTGCAGTATGTCAGGCAGCCTTTAGATACTTGGTCACAATGCAGGTCCTTTGTTGTGATGTAGGTGATAGCTAAGTTCCACACATATGAGGACAGTCTTAACAGGGATCTTGGCTTCATGTCACACTATCTGTAACCCCCATGACTTACCTGGGTTAGCAAAACCTCACTTACTGTGCTGTCTGGAGACAATATACATCTCTTTAACCTGTGCTCAGTGGTCCTTCCACTCACATTGTTAGCCACTTTAAGACTTGAATAGTAAAGATTCGCATTCTAATCAGTAATCTGTGAACAGTTTGTGCTGGTATGTGTGTTGTTTGAGACCAGAACACCTCATTCACCTGATGAAGAGCAGAGGCTCGAAAGCTTGTGAGTTTACTATCAAGTAAATCAGTTGGACTTAAAACCTGGTGTTGTCAGACTTCTTACTGTGTTTACCCCAGTCCAATGCCAGCATCTTTACATTGTGATGTAGGACTAGTCATCTTGCAGAAATTTAAATATGTTTAAAAGCAAAGACTTTACCACGGATTAATAAAATGAATAGAACATTACCAGTTCCAATTGCTTTATGTTCTTGTGGCCATTCTTTCTCGGGAGTGGGGGGAGAGAAAAATATTTAGAATGGAGAGCCAGCAGGTTCAAGAATACAGACACCATAAGTAATTTAGCGTAGTAGGAATTTTCTACACTGTATTCATGGTAAGAAAAGCATTGAAAAACTCACTGGGATATGTTCAAATGTTTATTTGTTCTTTTTTCACTCGCAGCCTGCTGCTGATTGTACAGCAGAGTCAGTGTGAAATCCAATAACACATGGGAATATCGAGAGCTTTAAAACCCAGAAGCTAGCAGAGTCAGATTGATATTCCAGCAAAATGAATACAACATTCACACAATCAGTATTTCAATGATCTAAAGACCTCCTTCCCTATCTTCTCATCTGAATAACTTTCATCTCTGCAAACTCCATGGGGGTGATTCTCCCCTTCCGACCTGCTAACTGTTTGGCAGGTTCAGTTGGGAGATGTGTGCGTGCTCTGATTCGTGGGATTTGCCCGTGTATTGCTGACGTATGCACGTCTCCCACCTCCGGAAATCAGGAGCAGTCGGGAGCTTGCAGGAAAGCAGCGGGAAGACTGGGCATTTTAAATCTAATTTAAATGTTACTTCCGTGTAATTATCGGGTACGGGACTGAAATCTGTTGTGATAGCGTCCCTCCCTCTCCGCTGGTGCAGTTTCAGTCTGGCAGGGTTGAGAGTAGTGCCCCACATTTGGAGAACTAGTGGGAGCCCTCACTGGAGTGAAGGGGAGGGCAATCGGGACCTCCCTGAGGGTCAGGCGTGGGGGGCAGAGTGGGGTGGTGGTGCTCCGTTTGCATAGGCACTCTGGCAGTGTCAACCTGTGCTCTGTGACACTGCCCAAAGGGCAAAGTGCCCACGCCTTGGTGGGGGAAGGGGCATCTTGGCACAGCCCACAGAGCATGGGACAGGGCATATGGGCAGGGCCTAGGGCCAATAATGGGGAAGGGGAGGCGGCTCCTGTTGCCAATCTATCATTTAGATCTGGTCGGCAGTGGAGAGAGGCTGGTGGTCGTTTGCAGGGGTGAAGTCTGCCTTCTGTGGGGATGGGGGAGAAAGATTTTGCCAGGGTAAGGGGAGGCCTGCTTCCCTGGGAGGGGGTGGGTAGGGTCTGCCAGGGTGCGGAGATGGTTGGGGGGGAATTATCACCGGGTTGTGGGGCGCTGGAGATCGGGATGCTCTGGCTTGGGAGAAGAATGGCTGTGGGGGGGGGGTGTGATGGGGCCTTGTTGGGGATGGAGGGGCAGCACTGGGGGGTCCCAGGCTGGCCAGCGATCGATAGTTCAGGACCATTGCACACCTGGGACTATCAGACTCCGGGGTGAATGGACTCTGACCCCCATCACTGCACCCCACTTCCACTCAAGCTTTTAATAATATTCACAACTGTGACCTTTGCATTGCACAAAATGTGGGAGATTCGAGTCTGAACTCCTGCTGAAAAAACAATTGTGATTTACATCATCTTTCTCACGACTTTGATTTTTTTTGTAAAAATCGCCCCCATTGGGTTCACATAAATTGTTCAATCAGAAAATAAATGAAAATTGACTGGCTTTATGCTGAAGTTTCTTAATGATGCTTTTCCAGGAGCTAAATATGTTCTACTGCCAGACAATTGGCAAGGTTTTCCAGCCATGCTCGCGCAAGTCTGGGAAATCCCACCCGAGGCCAACAGATTTTTGCATAGTTTACCTTCACCCACTAAGATTCCAGTGGCAAGCAGGATTGGAAAATTCTGTCCAATATTTGTTACGTTTATTAAAAAGATATAATTTGTAAGTAGGAATGTGGAACTCCATCATTGCTGAAGGAAATAGATTGCGACAAACAAATTGCTGAAGGACCCAGTTCAGTCTTGATCAACTCAATAAACATCTCTGATAGCCAAGCTGATGGAGCTATTGCCCGTTGCTTTTACTGTAGCTGCAATAACTACATTCCCTCCCTTGACAAAAATCTCTCCTGATCCTGAGGCCAGTGATATTTTAGAAAAATATTCTGATGGTGCAAGTTCATAATACATCTTGTAGTACAGATTTTCATCTGTCAGCTCAGGTACAATAGGGATGTATAAGGCCCAAAACGTGGAGTACAGGTTATAATCGTAGGGATTGGAGAACAGCAGCGAGAATTGGTGACGGTCGAATGTGTAGGTCAGCACCCCAACACTGCCGCGAGCGGTTCCCGAGGTCTTAACAAACAGAGCATCTCCTTTCTGCCCAGGGTTGATCAAAGGTGTTGGTGAACTGTATGTATAACCGCTGTAAATATAAATCCTATGTAAAAAATACATGTAGAGTATTAAGGAAGGATTTATCCAACATCCTGAAATCACACCGTTAGAATTCTAGCTCGAGGAGGATTCATTTCTAAAGATCACCTGACTAGCAAGTCAATGGTACATCAAAAATAACCAAAACTACCGATAAAAACTAGACAGCAAATGATGTTGTACAATATTAACTTCAGTGCACTCAGATCAATAGTTAGTCTTGTTTATCTGAAACAATAATTTTGTTAATTTAATTTACAGAGTCAAGTATTTCATTTCTGAGAATGTTTTTATTCTTTTATGGGACATGGGTGATGTTGGTTCAGTTAGCATTTATTGTCCATTCCCAATTGCCCTTGAGAAGGTGGTGGTGAGCTGCCTTCTTGAAATGCTCAGTGCTGTGCATTGAAGCACAATGCTGTTAGGAAGGGAGTTCCAGGATTTTGACCCAGTGATACTAAAGAAACAGTGATATATTTCCAAGTTAGACTGGTGAGTGATTTGGGATATAACTTGGAGGTGGTGGTGTTCCTGTGTATCTGCTGTCCTTGTCTTCTATGTGGTAGAGGTTACAGGTTTGGAAGATTCTATCAGAAAAGCCTTGGTGATTTGTTGCAGTACACCTTATAGATGATACACAGTCCTGCTACTGTGCGTTGACAGCGAAGGGAGTGGATATTGGAAGAGGTGGATGAGATGTTAATGAAGCGGGCTGCTTTGTCATGGGTATGGTCAAATACCTTAAGTGTTGTATCAAGACCAAGATATCGAAAATCAGCATGATACTGTGCAGAGGGACCTGGGGGTCCTTGTGCACGAATCACAAAAACCCAGTCTGCAGGTGCAGCAGGTGATCAAGAAGGCAGATGGAATGTTAGCCTTTATCATGAGGAAGATAGAATATAAAAGCAGGGAGGTCTTGTTGCAACTGTACAGGGCACTGGTGAGGCCGCAACTGGAGTACTGTGTGCAGTTTTGGTTGCCGCATTTGCGAAAGGATATATTGGCTTTGAAGGGAGTGCAGAGAAGGTTCACTAGGCTGATACCAGAAATGAGGGGGTTAGCCTATGAGGAGAGATTGAATAGACTGGATCTGTACTCGTTGGAATTTAGAAGGCTGAGGGAGGGGAGATCTTATAAGATCATATAAGATAATGAAGGGGCTAGATAGGGTAGAAGTAGAGAGATACTTCCCGCTTAGAAAGGATAGCAGAACTAGAGGACACGGCCTCAAAATAAGGGGGGTGCAGTTTAGATCGGAGTTGAGGAGGAACTTCTTCACGCAAAGGCTGGTGACTCTGTGGAATTCTCTGCCCGTTGAAGTGGTGGAGGCTACCTCGCCGAATATATTTAAGTCACTGGTAGATTGATTTCTGATCGACAAGGGAATTAAGGGTTATGGGGAGAAAGTGGGAAAGTGGAACTGATCCACTTCAGATCAGCCAGGATCTTATTGAATGGCGGGGCAGGCTCGAAGGGCTAGATGGCCGACTCCTGCCCCTGTTTCTTATGTTCTTATGATTTTTGATGCAGTGCTGTGCTGCAGACTCACCAATATCAACATGAAGAGACTGGACAGGCTGTTGTTGTGAGTCTCACTTAACCACACACTAAGCTGATTGCCCCAGACTTCCAGAGAGAAGCTACATCATATAATGATGACTTATTCTCTTCAACCTGGCATTGGTGACTGGGCCTTCAGTCATCTGGGCCTGAGCTCTAGAATTTTCCACCGCTCTCTCCAAGCTTTTAGTCATTTCCTGGTATTTCCACTCTGTGCCAGTGTGCGCCTGATTCCACACCTGTGAAGTTGCTCAGTATGATTTCCAGTGTTCAAAGAAACTCACAGAAAATTTACAGGATGGACAACGTTTGCAAAGCACTCACCAAGATGAAGATCTGAAATGATGTTGTAATATATATGTGTGCGGATTGTGAAAGCCTGGGTGCACTTAAGGGGAATATAGTTAAAGACATTAGGAAAAAGAGTAGAAAGTTGTGTTGCTGTGTTAGGGTATAATAGGGATAAATATGAAGTTATTTACTTTGGTAGCAAAAAACAAGAAAACAGATTATTTACTGAATGGCTATAGATTGAAAGAGGGAAGTATGCAATGAAAACCAGGTATACTGGTACACCAGTCACTCAAAATAAGCAGGCAGGTTCAGCAGGCAATAAAGAAGACAAATAATGTGTTAGCCTTCAAAGTGAGAGGATTTGAGTACAGGAATATGCTGCTGCAATTGTTCCCTGGAGCATAAAAAGCAGAGAGTAGCAGTGGAAGGGTACTTTTCTAACTGGAGGTCTATTAAAAGTGGCGTTCCAAAAGGATTAATGGTGGGGCCTCTGTTGTTTGTAATATATATAAATGATCTGGAGGAAAATATCGGTGGTCTGATCAGTATATTTGCAGATGATACGAAAATTGGTGAAGTAGTGGATAATGAGGAGGATTGTCAATAAAATACAGCAGGATTTAAATTGGCTCGAGACCTGGGCCGAAAAATGGCGGAAGGAATTCAACCCAGACAAATGCGAGGTGATGTGAATTGGCAAGTCGAATGTAGAAGGAGAGTATACAATAAATGGCAGAACCCTTAGAAATATTAACCTACGGAGGGATCTAGGTGTGCAGATCCGCAGTTTCCTGAAGGTGACAACTGAGGTGGATGCGGTAGTCAAGAAGGTGTATGGCATGCTGGCCTTCATCAGTGATGACAGGAATTGGAAAATCATGTTGCAGCTGGATAAAACTTTAGTTTGGCCACATTTGGAGTATTGTGTACAATTCTATTGAGTGACTGGTGTACAAGTACACCTGATTTTCATTGCACACTCTCCTCTTTCAATCTATAACCACTCAAATAATAATCTGTTTTCTTGCTTTTTTTTGCTACCAAAGTAGATAACCTCATATTTATGCACATTATACCCTAACACAGTAGCACAACTTTGTACTCTTTTCTTCCTAATGTGTTTAACTATATTCCCCTAAAGTGCATCCAAGCTTTCACAATCCACACCACCGGGAGGATGTTGATGCATTGGAAAGTTTGAGGAAGAGATTTACCAAGTTGTTGCCTGGACTATGAAGAAAGGTTGAACAAACTTGGAATGTTTTCACTGGAGCATCGGAGGATAGGGGGTCCTGATAATGGTATACAAGATTATGACAGGCTTGGGTAGCATGCATAGTCAGAGTCCTTTTCCCAGGGTCGAAGATCAATTACTTGGTGGCATAGGTTGAAAGTGAATGCCTGGAATGCATTGCCAGAGGAGGCAGATTCTATAATAATATTCAAAGAGGCATTGAATAGAATAGACAGGGAATAAAGAGACATGGACCAAATAGAGACAAGAAAATATTAGACAGGCATTTGTGTCGGCAGAGACTTGATGGGCCGAAGGACCAGTTCCTGTGCTGTACAGTTCTTTGTAATTATGCAGGGTTTTTGTGAGGCCACACTAGGAATATTGTGTATGGTTTTGGTCTCTTTATCTGTGGAAGGATGTCCTTGTAATAGAGGGAGTGCAGCAAAGGATTATCAGGTTGGGATGGTGAAACTGATGTTTGAGGAGAGATTGAAAGAGTTAGGATTACATTTGCTGGAGTTTAGAAGAATGAGGGGTATCTCATAGAAACCAATAAAATTCCAATAAGATTTGACAGGGTAGATAAAAGAAAGATGTTTCCGATGGTAGGGGAATCAGAACTAGGGGTCACAGTCCCAGGATACGGGATAGACCATTTAGGGTAGAGATAAGGAGAAATTTCTTCTCCCAGAGAGTGGTGAGCCTGTGGAATTCATTATCACAGAAAATTGTGAAGGCCAAAAATTGTTTATTTTCAAGAAAAATTTAGAAATAGCTCTTGGAGTTAACGAGACCAAAAGATATGGGGGAGAGTGGGAACAGATTACTGAGTTGGATGATCAGCAGAGTAGGCTTGAAGGGCTGAATGGCCTACTCCTGCCTCTGTTTTCTACGTTGCTATGGAGAGTGATGAGAAGAGAGCTGTGCGGCACACAAACACCAGTATGGACCAAATGGGCAGATTAAACCTGTTACCATGCTGTGGATTATATGGAGTACATAATTCTATAAAAGAAAAAAGATTTTTTTCACGATTTGTGGGTAATTTTTCATAAGTGGAATATTTCTGAAGTTGGTGTTTTAGTGTAAGAAGCAGCAAACAGATGAGAATATATCACCAGAGTACAGGCTGTGCCTATTAGCAAAGCCACCAAGAAAGCTCAAGCTTAATGTTCTGCTGCAACTTCTTAAACCGTTTTCCCCATTCTGACACAGCCTTTCAAATGCATCTCAAAATTAAAAATTAGTGTTGATGTTGTCAAGAGTCAATTTTTCCTCCCTAAACTTTACTCCTTTCCAGCCTGAACATTTTTTCAAGTCTACCTTCTTTGCTTTCTGATTTTGGTGACCCTTTCTTACATGCGAGTATTGGCAGGGTACTCTTTCATCACTTTGAAATATTTGACCCCATCACGTTCACACTCCAACACAACACCACCGCAGTGTTGGGCATGACTTCAATTAAAAAAATTAGCTTGGATGTTTGAGACATTGATTCTCTAATTTGATCTTCCAAACACACAGCACTATTTTCAGGGAAGGAATGGATTAGAAAGTCATGGGCCTCTCTCATTTTCCCTGGACCATATGGTCACATCTTTGAATACTTACTGAGGGCATGTGAAGAATCTGTTTTCTGTGTTGTTAGCGATTTCAACAAAAACACTTCTGTTAAATTTATTTGAATGTTCAGCCATCTGTAAGATCAGGTCAAAAGAGATTCATATGACAGAACAAATTCACAAATGCAAACACAGCTTTTGTAATTAATAAATGGCAATGTTTCACTGACATTCTCGTTACATTCTGATGGTAAGTTTACATGCTTCAATGTGTTTTGATGTTGATTACACACACAGCTCGATTAATAATATTCTTCCAGTTATCCACAGCGAGAATCTTGCAAACTTTCACTTACTGAGAAGTATCAGCAATTCACTATATGGCCAGTTAGAATTGGCGAGAGGGATGGATTAGGGGCTTGTTATTACAGGCAGTGGAGAGACAATGGGCATGTGTTACTGGTCTCACTGTGGATTGACCATTTTAAGATGGAAGCGGATCATGGAGATACTTTGTTAGCTACATATGGTCTGATTTGTATGAATATCACTCAAAACAATACTTTTCACTGTATCTCAGTACATGTGACAATAATAAATCAAATTAAATCAAAGGCATGGTTTGTGCATTTCCAGGTTTTGGCACAGTGTCACAGACAATGGATTCAGAACCAACCAACTTAATTCAATTCAGTAAGAGAGGGAAAGGAACCTGCAGAAAGGTGGCTGTATATGGTTTTTCCACCAATAATGGAAGTAGAGCTGGTATTCGAGAAAGACCTTTCACAAAACATTCCTGGGATATGGGTGGTGCCGTTGAAGCCCCCATTTCTTGCCAATTCCCTAATTACCCTGGAGAAGGTGGCAGTGAGTTTTCTTTCTGAACCCTGAAGACCAAAATGGGCCAAAGCATCTTCATTTGAATGGATCTTCCAGTATTTAAATTTTGAACGCATGAGTATTTCTCATTGAGCTTATAAAGAGAAAATGCAAAAGGATGAGCTGTGGGGTTTTCTGGTTTAGAAGTTCTTCTCAGATACAGAAGTACTAAAGGTGTGCTGCACTGTCTGAGGTGCTGTCTTTTGGTTGAGATTTGTAGCCAAAGTTCCATCTGCCCTCTCAGTTGGGCATAAAGAAAATTATGGCATGATTAAAAAATGGACAGGGCAGTTATTTCTGATAACCTGGATCATGGAGTTCCAACCTTCTTGGAGTGGCCAGGAATCTACTGCAATGTGCATCTATCTCTAGGTATTTGTTGAAAGCAATCTGGGATGTTTTAGTGGGATACAGAATCAGTGCAGAAAGAGGCCATTTAGCTCATCAAGCTTGCACTGATAACTCCACCCAGACCCTATTCCCGTAACCCCATGTATTTACCCTGCTAATATCCCTGACACAAAGCGGCAATTTATCAAGGCCAATCAACATAATCTGCACATCTTTGGAGTGTGGGAGGAAACTGGAGCACCCGGAGGAAATCCATGCAGACATGAGGAGAATGTGCAAACTCCACACAGACTCAAGCTGGGAATTGAACTCAGGCCCTGGCACTATGAAGCAGAGATGCTAACTACTGTGCCACCATGCTGCTCATACAATATGTTAATGGATTTAGAATGAGTGAGTGGGTGGGACTGGTAGACAGCTGGAATTTTTGTCTGTGGGTGCATACAGGGTTGGGGAGTGGGGGTGCGTGAGCTGATAGCAGCTGGACATTTGCAGGATTTCCGTTCTGTTTCTGGTAAAGCTGGAGTACCCCAGATTCCGGCTGAGGTCACTGCTATCACTTTAGACCCTGGAGATTGTTTTGGGTCTCCTTGTCAGCAACAGCTAGAACACCCCGTTGTGGGGTTCATTTCTGTTTCATTCATGGGACATGCATGCTGGTTGGCCAGCATTTACTGCCCATCCCTCATTGCACAAGGGCACTTGAGAGTCAACCACACATTGCTGTGGCTCTGGAGTCACATGAAGGCCAGACCAGGTAGGAATGGCAAATGAACTAGATGGGTTTTTCCAACAATTGACAATGGTTTCATGGTCATCAGCAGATTCTTAATTCCAGATATTTGCTGAAAGGTTGCCTGTTGAGAAGAATGGTTCCATAATGATGTAATGTTGGCTGTCCAATGGCACTAGTCTAGGGGAGTGACAGTTGAAGACTGAGGTCATGTGGTGATATCTCCCGGAATATAGAACATAGAACATAGAACATTACAGCACAGAACAGGCCCTTCGGCCTTCGATGTTGCGCCGACCAATATAAAAAGCAATGCCCCTCCAAACTAAACCATCCCCTTCTCTTCCATATACTTATCAACTAACCTCTTAAACGCCACCAAACTTGGCGCATCTACAACTGCTGCAGGCAGGGCATTCCACTCCCGAACCACCCTTTGGGTAAAGAACCTGCCTCTGATATCCGTCCTATAACTATCACCCCTTAATTTAAAGCTGTGTCCCCTCGTGCTAGCTTTTTCCATCCTAGGAAAAAGGCTATCACTGTCCACCCTATCTAAACCTCTAATCATCTTATATGTTTCGATCAGGTCCCCTCTTAGCCTCCTCCTTTCTAATGAAAACAATCTCAAATCCCTCAGCCTCTCCTCATAAGACCTGCCCTCCATACCAGGCAACATCCTGGTAAACCTGGTATGTCCAGCCAGAATTGGCAACCTGACTGGCCAATATTTATACCTCAACCAAACTTCACTAAAAACTGACTATTTGATCAGTTATTTGAGATCTCTCACTGAGCTCACATTGACTCCCATTTTATCTACATTACAACAGCAGCCACACTTTAGAAGTACTTAACTGACTGTGAATTGCTTTTTAGAATCATTAAATCCTCCCAGAAGACCATTTCGCCCATCAAGTCCACACTGAGTCTCCAACACAGCATCCCACCCTGGCCCTATCCCCGTAATCCTCCGTGTTTCGCCTGCTAATCCCTCTAACCTACACACTTTGGGATGCTAAGGAACAATGTAGCATTGCTAGTCCACCCAACCTGCACAAATTTGAACTGTGGAAGTAAAAGGGAGCATCCGAAGGAAACCCACGCAGACATGGGGAGAATGCGCAAACTCACCAGTCACCTGATGCCAGAATTGAACGTGGATCCCTGATATTGTGAGGCAGCAGTGCTAACCACTGTGTCATCATGTTGCCCTTAGGCTGTAAAGGGAACCACATGAACACAAGTTATAGTTTTCTTTTAACTGGAGTAATAATGAGGGTCAGATTCAATTTCCAGGCACATCTCAAATTGTAAAAAGGGCCTCGAATATCAAACACACAGCATCAAAGCATTATAAAATACAGCCTAATTAGAAAAATACCTTTCAAGTTTGCCAAGGTATTCTTCTTGTAACATGCAGGGCAGTTGTTGGGATTTGACATTTGACCAAAGCATAAGCAGTCTGCTGCCTGTAGTGGATGTTAGAAAGACCCCACCTCCCATTCACTCCCTCGCCACAGGCTCAGTTTCTGGAAGACAGTTGCTACTTCCTTCTGAACTGGCTAGCTTCACAAGGCAGCCCTCTCTCTTGTGAGAGAGCGGATGTGCAGGAAAAGTAAAGCAAAAACAGCATTGTGAAACGGTGATGGAAACTGCACCATAAACAAGCAGAAAAAGATCCACAGGAGAAACTGGCTGCATTGATTGATTAGAAGAAAAAACAGAGGATATTAGTAAAGAAAAACAGACTCACTTTAGCCTGACAGGAAGTTCTAGTTGAAAGCAGACTGCTAAGTCGCTGTAATGTTACAAAGCTCCAAAATTTTCAAGTCCTAAGGTACTTCCTTTTATGGCCGCTTCCACATTCTGATTGCATTTGCTGAGACCCCCCACTATTTGCAGGCGACACGCCCCCTTGGAATTTTCACAACATTCTAGAATGTGAATCTGACCAATTGCGACAATTCTCAGAACATTGCACTGAGTTTACATGTGACACACTCAGCCTGGGCAAAGAGTTGTTGAGTCAACAGTTAACTAAAAGAGCACAAAATTATTAACACACTGTTGACCAATTCTTTCAGAACCATGGAGGAATTTCAGGGGCAGTTAGATAAATGCGTGAAAGAGGAAGTAAAGGGACTGAAAGCTCATGGGGACCATAAATACAAACATATTTGAGTCGAATGGCCATTTTCTTAGCTGTAAGATCCTGCAGATCTTTTGAATGCCTCAACAATTTGGTCTTATTTTCAATTTCAAACCAATTGGGTTCCTGAACAATAGCCGATATGTGTTCAAAATGTACCTTGGATAATGCATACAGAGAAGGCTTAGTGGTATTGCTGGACTATTAATTCAGAAACTCAGCTAATGCTCTCAGGACCCAGGTTCGAATCCCACCATGGCAGATGATGGAATCTGAATTCAATAAAAAAGAAAATATCTGGAATTAAGAATCTACTGATGACTGTGAAACCATTATCAACTGTTGGAAAAACCCATCTGGTTCATTAATACCCTTTTGGGATTGAAATCTGTCGTCCTTACCCTGTTTGGCCGACATGTGACTCCACAGTCACAGAAATGTGATTGGCTCTCAACTACCCTCAGGCAACGAGGGACGGGCAATAAATGTGCCAATGTTGTATTAGGAATGAATCTAATAACCCTCTAACCTAAACTGTTCCGATGTTATCCATATGCCTATCCACTGACCATTTGAATGCCCTTAAAATTGGCGAGTCCACAACTGCTGCAGGCTGAGCATTCCATGCCTTTACTACCCTCTGAGTAAAGAACCTAACTCTGGCATCCATCCTATAATAACCACTCCTCAATTTAAAGCATCGTGTTAGCCATCCCCATCAGAGGAAAAAGGCTCTCACTGTCCACCCTATCTAATCCTCTGGCCATCTTGTATGCCTCAGTTAGGTCACCTCAACCTTCTTCTCTCTGAGGAAAACAACCCTGCTGCCATCAGAGTTTTGAATGGATTTATCAGGCAGAATTCTCTGGCTCAGCTCGTTCGAAGACCAGAAAATCCAGCCCGAGGTCAACAGACCTTTGCATGGTCCATGTCCTGCCTGCTGTGACTGTAACACAATATCCCGCATCCATTCCTTTCCTTCTCTGTATGTATTTTATGAATGGCAGATTTTGTTTGTATAGCTCTCAAGAAACAATACTTTTCACTGGTATGCCAGTAAAACAGTAATAAATCAAAAGCTCATTTCCGGGAATAAATATCACCTCTACCCAGGAGGGGGCACCAAAGTTTAGAAATCATAGAAACCCTACAGTGCAGAAGGAGGCCATTTGGCCCATCGAGTCTGCATCGACCACAATCCCACAAGGTCCTATCCTCACATCCTACATATTTACCCACTCATCCCTCTAACCTACACATCATATGACACTAAGGGGCAATTTTTAGCATGGCCAATCAACCTAACCCATACATCTTTGGACTGTGGGAGGAAACTGGAGCAAACCCATGCAGACACAAGGAGAATGCGCAAACTCCACTCCACAATAACCCAAGCAGGGGCTTGAACACAGGTCCCTGGAGCTATGAAGCAATAGTATTAACCATTGTGTTACCGTGCCGCCTCTGGCTGAGGCTCTTGGCTAAGTCGAGTACTCATCGATTCTTTTCTTACTGGCCAGTGGGGGTGTAGGTTTTACTGGGCCATGGGCCAATGAGTTTGGGGGATTTTGAGCTGTGTTTCATTCTGTAAGCAGTTTTACACCCCAGTGTTCTGTAACTGACCAATGGGAGGAGTTAGCTAGTTTGATTAAGAAACCGCATCTTAAAATAATATAGAAGAACAGGAGAATTTGACCTTTCAGCAGTTAACTCGGAAAGAAGTTCTGTGAAGTTTGGAGCAGGAGAGTTGTGTGAAGTTGGAAAGGAGAGAATTCAGGTGTCCAGCAAAGGCTTGTGGCAGAGGAATGAACAAGGGAGATCCAGCAGCAAGCAGGATATCAGCTATTTTCTCAGCAGCAAGGACTTTTGTTTTTAAAACGATCCGAGGAGTGGTGAGAAAATTCTCTCAACTTTCAGAAATCCTCCCCATTAGGTAAAGGTTGAGGAGGGGTTTAGGATTCTTGTTTTTGTGTAAATCGTGCGATGCTAAGAATTTATGTTGTGCCATTAGAGTTTTCTTTCTATAGCACAGTATTGTAGTGTGTGTGTTTCAGAGACTGAGTTTGGTTGGAGTTACTTCTTGAATAAATTATTTTATTAACTTTGACAGTCCCCCTCTCTCATCATCCATCTTGATGAGTCACTAAGAAACCAGAACATCATCCCGGGATACAGAACCGTAAAGGGTCCGAGCACCTCGAAACTGCTCACTCAAGGAGGTCTGCTGGTCAGGAATGAACAATGGTCCTTCTCTCTCTCTCTCTCTCATGAATCTGTCCCAGTGTGGCACTTCTGGATTATATTTTACTATCTGTAAGAAAGAGGGCAACACAGTCATAGGTGACAGCCAGAGTAAGGCATAAGGATGAGCTCACTTGTCAGGAATAAACAGTGAGTCTTTCTCTCTCCCTCTTGCGAAGCTCTCCCAGTGTGACACTTCCGGATTGTGCTTTGAACACCCACTGTTATCAATGGCATCCGAGACCATTCAATATGTAGTAAAAGGACCTTTACCATCTTGAATTTATGAAATGAATGAAGTCTGTTTTGAGATTTTTGTGAACCTTCAGTCAATGACGAAATCCAGCATGCTCTGGTGAGAGAGATATTAAGAAACGATAGTTGCATTAAAAGCAGTTATTTTATCTCCAGTTATCGGGAACAAGATGGCTATCGATGCCAACTTGATAAATAGAGTTATGCAACTTTGAGCTGATAATGCAGGTGATAGAGATAAGGGATTTCTCAGCACTGGACAAGAGTCACATAGGTTCAATTTGGTGGGAACCATCCCCCCGTTTCATGTTGAACGTCTCATGGGGTAACAGGAGAGAGTACATCCATAATTTATAACCAATAAAATCCCATGAGGTCAAGATGTGCATTGCTGTTCACTGGAGTTAATAACAGGATGATTATTTACTGATTTGTATTCATGTTTTTATTGTGCAATATGATTTGGTAAATATTTGCATTCATAGGGGCATTGTTCTTCAGAGTAACATTGGCCTGCCCGGATTCTGTACCTTGAGCGTTGGGCTTCCTTATATCAATCTCCCATTTGATCGTTTGGTTAAATAAAGTCATGTTTTAAATCAACACACTACCTTTCATGAGTCTCTGGGTTAGCTGATGGTTAGCAATACACAGCCTTGAGAGGAAACGCCTGTCTACAATTTGGCACTGCTGAGCTGGGTGCTGTCACTGGCTTCAGGTGGCAGGACAAGATTCCTAAGTGGTGCTGAGTATGTTTTTATATTGACTATCTCAACATTGGCCAATGTTGTCTACCTGATATGCTGTAGGAAGGGACACCCCGAGGTGTGGTACATTGGGACACCATGAAGACGCTACGACAGTGGATGAATGAACACCGCTCGACAATCACCAGGCAATAGTGTCCTCTTCCTGTTGGGGAACACTTCAGCAGTTACGGGCATTCGGCCTCTGATCGTCGGATAAGCGTGGCCTTCCAAGGTGGCCTTCAAGACACACAACAGCGCAGAGTCTATGAGCAGAGATTGATAATCAAATTCCACACACATGAAGACGGCTTCAACCGAGATCTTGGGTTCATGTCACACTATCTGTAACTCCCATGACTTGCTTGGGCTTGCAAAATCTCACTAACTGTCCTGTCTGAAGTTAATACACATCTCTTTAACCTGTGCTTAATACTCTCACAGCACCAGGTTAAAGTCCAACAGATGTATTTGGTAGCAAAAGTCTGTACCTTTAAGACTTGATTACCTGTAAAGACTCGCATTCCAACCATTATTTTGTAAATTGAGTTTGTATCTTTATATGCCCTGCTTGTGAATAGAACTCTCACTCACCTGACAAAGAAGCAGCAAGTGCTCCGAAAGCTTGTGGCTTTTGCTACCAAATAAATCTGTTGGACTTTAACCTGGTGTTGTGAGACTTCTTACTGTGTTTACCCCAGTCCAACACCGGCATCTCCACAGCAAATCCTGTATGGAAGGGGAGAGGGAGTTAGAGCGCCCTCCTCCGGTGCCAGGTCTGTACTGCAGGGAGGGAGAGTTAGAGCGCCCTCCTTTGGTGCCAGGCCTGTACTGCAGGAAGGGAGAGTTAGAGTGCCCTCCTTTGGTGCCAGGCCGGTACTGCAGGAAGGGAGAGTTAGAGCGCCCTCCTTTGGTGCCAGGCCGGTACTGCAGGGAGGGAGAATTAGAGCGCCCTCCTCCGGTGCCAGGCCGGTACTGCAGGAAGGGAGAGTTAGAGCGCCCTCCTTTGGTGCCAGGCCTGTACTGCAGGGAGGGAGAATTAGAGCGCCCTCCTCCGGTGCCAGGCCGGTACTGCAGGAAGGGAGAGTTAGAGTGCCCTCCTTTGGTGCCAGGCCTGTACTGCAGGGGGAGAGTTAGAGCGCCCTCCTTTGGTGCCAGGCCGGTACTGCAGGAAGGGAGATTTATGCCCTCCTTTGGTGCCAGGCCGGTACTGCAGGAAGGGAGAGTTAGAGCGCCCTCCTTTGGTGCCAGGCCTGTACTGCAGGGAGGGAGAGTTAGAGCGCCCTCTTGTGGTCTCCACAGCACCTTCCTGTGGTCTCTTGTAGTAAAACAGGCAATTATCATGCAAACATATTCAATTTGTAGTTTGTGCTGTCTGAGAATTGGGCAGGAACCACACCAAGCAATGATACAACCAAAAAGAATAGGAGAGGGAGAATTATGAAATTTTGAACTAATAAAGAGAAAAATCCAATGAGAAATGTAGGCTAATATGACACTCTTAAAATCAGTTGAGGTCTTGAATTCCTCAAATTTTGGGGAGAGATCAATGGCCAAGGTCATTCTTTAAAAAGAAAAAAAGAATTTGACAGAGATTTGGGCTCTTTGTGTCTGCTTTAGTCTAAAAATGGCAAAACATTGCATCTGAAAAACTATAAGAAGGTGAAGGGAGTGTGATAATCTTTAGCAGGTATGGTTGAGAATCGCGATTTTAAAAGGGATTCTGATTTTTTTTGTTTTGGATTAATCTTCACAATGAAAAGATAAGGATTAATCTCAAATGTACACTGCCCTCTTTTGGGTGTCTCTGGGGGGGCTACACATAGTATCCTAAAACGGGAAGGAAATCAGATAGATGTCAGTGTCCACATTGGCACGAATGTCATAGGTAGAAAGAATAGCGAGGTCCTGCAACAGCAATCAGAGGATTAAAAAGCAGATCTCTAAGATAGTAATCTCAGAATTACTCCCCGTACCACGTGCTAGTGAGGCTAGGAACAGAGAGATAGTGCAGCTGAACACGTGGATAAAGAACTAATGCAGGAGGGATAGGTGCAGATTTGTGGATCATTGGGATATCTTCCAGGGAAGATGGGCCTTACAAGAAGAATGGGTTACACCTGAACTGGAGGGGCATCAATATCCTGGCTGGATTTTGCTTGTATGGTTCAGGTAGGCTTAAACTAATATGATATTCAGATGCTGGTGTTGGACTGGGGTAACAACAGGTTAAAATCCAACAGATTTATTCGGTACTATGGCTCCTTTTTCAGGTGAGTGAAGAGTTGTGTTCACAAACAGAGCACAGATCGATACAGACTCAATTTACAAGATAATGGTTGGAATGTGAGCCTTTACATGTAGTCAAGTCTGAAAGGTACAGACAATGTGAGTGGAAAGAGGGTTAAGCACAGGTTAAAGAGATGTGTATTGTCTCCAGCTAGGACAGTTGGTGAGATTTTGCAAGCCCGGACAAGTTGTGGGGGTTACAGATAGTGTGACGTGAACCCAATATCCTGGTTAGGCCGTCCTCATGGGTGCAGAACTTGACTATCAATTTCTGCTCAACAATTTTGTGTTGTCATGTGTCGTGAAGGCTGCCTTGGCAAATGCTTACCTGAAAATTAGAGGCTGAATGCCCGTGACTGCTGAAGTATTCCCCGACCGGAAGAGAACAATCCTGTTTCATGATTGTCGAGGATTAAGGTGCTAAATTGGGGGAAGGCTAATTACAACTGGATTAGGAAGGGTTTGGAAGTTATTGTTTGGGAGGGGCTGTTTGAGGGCAAATCCACATCCACCATGTGGGAGTCTTATAAGGAGCAGTCAATAGGAGTGCAGAACAGTCATGTACCTATGAAAAGGACAGGAAAAACAAGATTCAGGAACTATGGATGACCAGGGCAATTGTTTGTCTAGTCAAAAAGTAAAAGGATGCATACATGAGGTCTAGGCAATTAAAAACAGCTGAAGCATTTGAAGAACACAAGAAAAGTAGAAAAAAGTTCAAACAGGGAGATAAGAGAGCAAGAAGGGGTCATGAAATGGCCTTGGCAAACAGGATTAAGGTGAATCCCAAGGAATTTTATACATATAGTCGGAAAAAGAGGGTATTGAAGAAAGAATTGATTAACCTAAGGACAAAGAAGAAAAATTATATGTGAACCCAAAGGAAATGAGTGAGATCCTTAATGAGTACTTTGCATTGGTATTCACAAAGGAAAAAGATGCATTGATTGATGATGTCTTGGAAGAATGTATAATCCCCAGAGCAAGTCATAATTGTGAGGGATGGAGTGTTAGGTGAATTAGAAAGCATTAATGTAGACAAATCTCCAGGGCCAGATTGCATCTATCTCAGATTACTGAAGGGGACAAGAGATGAAATTGCTGGGCCTCTGACAGAAATCTTTGTTTCTTCACTGGCCACTGGTGAGGTACCAGAGGATTGGAGGATAGCCAATGTTGTCCTATTATTCAAGAAGGGTAGCAAGGATAACCTGGGTAATTATAGCCAGTAATGTCAGTGATAGTGAAACTGTTGGAGAAGATCGTTAGGAATAGGAATGATAATATTTGAAACTGAACGGTCTTGTTAGCAACAGACATCACAGTTTTGATGTTTGCATAAGATGTGCATATTATTGATGTTTTTCTCTTTTAATCCACAGGTGCTTCAGTCTGCCTTGTTGTCTAACAAGGGGCACACATGTGATGGGTCGTGCGACGGTTGCTCTTGGATGTTTCGAGAGAAGTTTGGGCTTCATGTTGTTAGTGTACGCTTAAACTGGACCAGTTGATGGACAACATGACAGATCAGTGACTATCACTGTTGCTGTGCAGATAAATGGATTTCGGCCGGTATCCGTGGGAATTTGTACATTCCCCCTGTCCTTGTGTGGGTTTTCTCTGGGTGCTCCAGTTTCCTCCCATATCCCAAAGATGTGCTGTTAGGCTAATTGGTGTAACAAATTGTGCCTAAATTAGCCTCTCCTCAATCTGCTTTCCAATATGGAGTACCATAAGTGTAGACAAGGGTCATGGGTAGAAGAGGGAACTCACAATGTTAAAATGGCGGCACGGGCTCATTGGGCCAAAGGGCCTGTTTCCCGTGCTGTGTTGTTCTTTGTTCTTTTGTATGTGCGTGGTCATGTCTCACTAATTCAATTGAGTTTTTTGAGGAGGTGACAGAAATGATTGATTTGGGAAGGTTATGGATGTTGTCTACGTGGACTTTAGTAAGACAATTGCCAAGGTCCCTTACGGCAGGCTTGTGCAAAGATTAAATCTCACAGGATCAGCGATGATCTAGCTAGATGGATTCAGAACTGGCTTGGCCATAGAAACCAGAGGGAGCCGCAGCAGGATGTTTTTCTGAATGGAGGTCTTTCCACAGGGATCAGTGCTGGGACCTCTGCTGTTTGTAATATATATATAAATGACTTGGAAGAAAATGTAGGTGGTTTGATTGACAAGTTTGCGGATGATACTCAGATTGGCAGAGTTGCAGATAGTGATGAAGGTTGTTAGAGAATACAGCAGGATATTGACTGGAATATTGAGTGGAGAAATGGAATTTTATCCAGACGAATGCGAGGTGATGCATTTTGGTAGATCCAATTCAGGTGGGAGCTATAAAATAAATGGCAGAACTTAGACACACAGAGAGATCTGGGAGTACAGGTCCATAGATCCTTAAAAGTGAGAGCACAGGTGGAAAAAGTGGTGAAGAAAGCATGTTGGCATGCTTGTTTTCATCGGATGGGGCATCAAGAAAGAAGTTGGCAATTTATTTTACAGTTGTATAAAACGTTGGTTTGGCCACATTTGGAATACTGTGTTTAATTCTGATCCATGCTACCAAAGAACAAAGAACAGTACAGCAAGGAGACAGGCCCTTCATCCTTCCAAGCCTCTGCCGCTCATTGGTCCAACTAGACCATGCGTTTGTATCCCTCCATTCCCAGTCTGCTCGTATGACCATCCAGGTAAGTCTTAAACGATCCCAGCATGTCTGCCTCCACCACCCTGCTTGGCAGCGCATTGCAGGCCCCCACCACGCTCTGTGTAAAAATACGTCCTGCTGATACCTGAGTTAAACCTCGTCCCTCTCACTTTGAGCCTGTGACCCCTCGTGATCGTCACCTCTGACCTGGGAAAAAGCTTTTCCCACTGTTCACCCTATCAATATCCTTCATAATTTTGTACACCTCTATTAGGTCTTCCCTCATTCTCTGCCTTTCCAGGGAGAACAACCCCAGTCTACCCAACCTCTCCAGGAGGACGTGGAGGCTTTGAAGACGGTGCAGAAAAGGTTTACTCAGATGTTGCCTGGTATGGAGAGTATTAGCTCTGAGGAGAGATTGAATAAACTGGGACTGTTCTCCCTAGAAAGATGGAGGCTGAGGGGCAATCTGATAGAAGTTTATACAATTATGAGAGGTATAGATAGGGTGAACAGTTAGAAGCTTTTTCCCAAGACAGAAATGACAATTAGAAGGGCACAAGTTCAAGAAAAAGACAGGAGGATTTTTACACAGAGGGTGATGGGGACCTGAAATGCACTGCCAAGTGAGATGGTTGAGGCAGTTACGTTAGCCGCATTTAAGACTTATCTAGATAGACACATGAACAAATGGAGAATACAGGGATACAAGTGGTTGGTTTGGATAGGCAAAGGTGATCGGTGCAGGCTTAGAGGGCGGAAGAGCCTGTTCCTGTACTGTACTGTTCTTTGTTGACTCATTGTAGTCAAGGGGCAACAATAACATCACTGAATCTGTGAGCTAACTGACCACTGAAACTGAGAGAACTGCAGGAATTACATTTACAAAAAAAAAAATCCGGAAAGGCACGTTAATGCTGGGTGGGAGGGCCTTAACCTGCTCAGTTTTTTAACCATGTTCACCTGGTGCCAAGACTTTCCCAGGGAACCCCATTTTGGTGCTGATATTGATGCAGGAAGCTGCAACCAAGAAAGTCCTGATTGTGAAAAATCCAACAGTCTGTTTCCCAGCAGCTTGATTGCATCCTGACTTCTGAAATGGTAAAGACCAACACCCTTGCTGTGCTTGACCTGGGAGACAGCATCTTTCCCTACCGGAGAAACCTCAGGTTCACCTCACGCCACTTGATTCAGTTTTCCAACTAGTTTTAGCCATTTGTACCGCTAGGTGCTGCTACTGAGCTCTCTGTAGCCATTAAACCACCACCTTGGTGCCACCAACACCTTGCTCTGATCCAAATAGTGTTGTGATTTATAATCTTTATATATAGTCTACATTTATAGCTCATGTGCTAAATGCTGGACTTCAATTTCCTAAATGAAATGTGTTCATTTGATAAAATCTCTAAGTTGCACCATAAATTTGCAGAATTATTTTTAAACTCTGGAGGTGACTAACATGGCAAGGTAATTACAGTTGAGGAAGACAATTTAGCCCATTAGTGGAGGTGGAGTCTGCAGTTCTTAGCAGCACTAAACTACCCCTTAAATGATGCCAATCTTTTGCACTCAGTGCTCTCTGTGTCTGTTCCATACATTGAGAGCTCTAACCCTGACGTGGAACTTAAATTTACTTTCTTAGTTTGAAGTTCTGTTCCCTTGTCGTACTCCTGCTGTCATAATTTAAAAACAAATTTTTCATTGACTATCTTAGAATTTCTAGAAGATAATTTCTTTGATTGGAAGCTAGTGGCATAGTGGCATTGTCACTGGGCAAGAGACCCAGGCTAATGCTCTTGGAGCCCGGGTTCAAATCCTATCACGACAGGTAGGGGAAATTTGAACTAGTTTTAAAAATCTTGAATTAAAAGTCTAATGATGACCCTGAAGCCATTGTCCTTTAGGGAAGGAAATCTGCCATCCTTAGCTGATCTGGCCTACATATGACTCCGGATTCGCAGGTTAAATGCTGTCTGAAATAGTTGAGCGAGCCACGCAGTTCAAGGACATGTAGGGATTGGCAGTACGCCCCCATCCCATGAACTAAAAAAGAGTCTCACCTCCAGATTGAAAGCATAAATCTCTCCAGTCTTTCCCCACAGCTCCTAAGGACACTCAGGGCCAGTCTCATGGTTCTTTGTTGCACTGCCTGATTCTCATGGAACTGAGCTAGTCACAGTACTGTACAATTGATCAGGCCTTTCCATATCCTCTGTCTAATGCAGTTAGTACCACAACATGTGAAATAACTATTGACTTAACTGATTCTTTCTGTCATTGCTTGATTGGGCTTCACTGGCATGCTTTTTATTTGCTCCCCTTTTTAATTCTTCTATTCCCCCATTTAAGGATTCTGTTTGTTGTTGAGGGCTTTGTCTTTTGAAGTGAGATTGAGTTTAAGGTATAAATATAAGGAGAGCTAATTGAAGTGTATAAGATGATCTACTATTGACAAAGTAGATGTAGAGCAGAAGCTCCCTCTTGTGGGGCAATCTAGAATAAGAGATCATAGTTTTAGGATAAGGGGGCAGCAGATTTAGAACAGATGAGAAAAAATAGCTTCTCTCAAAGAGTGGTGAGTCTGTGGAATGCACTATCCCAGAATGCGGTAGACGCAGACTTTGAATAAACTTGAGGAGATGGACGGATTTGTAATTAGTAATGGGTTGTAGGAATATGGAGAACGGGCAGGAAAGTGAGGCTGAGATGTGATCAGCTACGATCATATTGAGTGGCGGAGCAAGCTCAAGGGGCTGAATTTCCTGCTCTCGTTCTTATGTTCACTCTCTACCAACTTTTGCAGATGGGCTGCACCAATGTGAGGGTGAGTGGAAAATGTCACCTGTTGGGTACGTCACCCCCAAACCCAGTCCCTCCCCCTCCCAACATTTATCCAATTCTGTCATCTCCAAAAAGGGTTACTGGAACCAGAGCCCATGCTGTAGCAAGGTTTTTGTGTTAATATGTAAAAAAGATATTATGGTAAGTATATCTTATGAAGAATGTGACGGAAGTCTCGTCATTTCAATAATTGTATCTTGTCTTTCCCAGGTCGTATTGCACAGACGTACAGTGAAAAGTGTGTGGTTATTTTGACAGGGCTGCTGGGCCTCAAACAGGAACATATTACTTCAGGTATAACACTCTTCCGGTCTCCCGCCATCAATATTTGCTCCGATTTATCATCATTCAACTTGTCTTTCTCTCTGTGTTTTCAGCTGTCGTTCAAACTTTCCGTGACCTTGTATGGCTGTGTCCTCAGTGTACAATGGCAGTATGCCAGGCGCTACCAGGCTGCGATGAGAACATTCAAGACAGTGAGGTATGTTAATAGGGATGTGATAACAGTTTGTGTTTATAGTGGCCTGCGGGGGCTTTTTATTTTTTACCTGAAATGTCCCAAGTTCAAAACCTTAGCCAGTCTCAGCCAGATTAATGCATTTGATTTTGTTGTCCCCACACTGGGGTAAATTGTGTGGCTGAGAGGGAAATACTGAGCCAGAATTTCCACACCTGTTCAACCCATGCCCTGCATTTTAGAATCATGTGGGTATCAGACAAGACCTAGATTCGGTTATCCCCAGGGTCATATAGCTCAGCAATACACTATGGACTCAAATAAATAATTGAATAGCATTTAGACGGATTGCTAAGAAAAGTTTACCCCTTGCAGATTTGCAGGATTTGAAGTAAAGCTTTAGAGAATGGTCCTTTTCCAAACAAATTAACTAAGGCCTTCTCTCTGTTCTTCCCTCTACCCCCTCCTCTCTTCAACCAGGGGAAGCAGGCCCTTATCTGGCTCCTTGGGATGCATGGAGAGCAGGTTCCCAATGCTCCTTAAGTCTTGGAGGAGTTTGTGGACAGTCTGAAAATGGAGACCTCCGCAGCAGTGAAGCTGGAGCTGCTCACAGCGATGGTGCGCCTGTTCCTGAGCCGCCCAGCTGAATGTCAAGACATGCTGAGCAGGCTCCTTTATTATGTTATTGGTATGGGTTGTATGAATGCTCTGGGTTGTGGGCCATAGGGGGAAGGATCTCTGCAGCATTATTCTGTCTTTTTATCCGATGGGCAGTTGTAAATTGGTGTCTTGTTACTTGCACCCATGTTTCATTGCGACTCAGTTGTGAGTTGTGTATTGGGCAGCAAAAGCAGTTACTGTTTAAAAAATGTCAGATCCTTGGTGCAGAGATGTTGTTGATTTGAGGCTTCACATTGTTGGTAAGTCTTTAATTGATCAACATGGACTTGTTTAGGTTGGAGAATCTGTGTTTTACGATGGGCAAGAACAGCTGCACATGAGGCAAAGAATGAAGTGATGAGTGGGGAAATCTTTTGTGATTTCATTGTATTTAAGAGGGATGAAAAGCATCAGTTGCGCATCTTATTCACAGGAACTCCTCTCACTGCTAATGTAAAAACCAGCACATAGTTAGGAAATCTTTCTGCTTCTTAGTTTAAAAAGTGAGTTTCAAGTCTCTGGCCTGTTTAGACACAACACCAATGGAAAGGAGCTCCCTTGTCCCAAAAAAGAGTTCAGTGCACTTTGAGTGGAAGTTGTGAATATGGTCAGCCTTGAAAATAACTGAACACAAGGTCAGAGAAACCATCCATCATTGGATTAGCTCCACGATCACTGGGGGAGAAAAATATCCAGAATAGCCAGTCTCCATGGGAGCTGGACAGTCCTTACACAGGAATAAATATTTTCACGATTGTGTAATTTCTAGGAATGGGGAGTACTGTAGAAAGGTTGGTCCTCTTGAGATGATTTATGTTGAAATTCTTGAAATTCCTGTATTAATGTTCTCCTGAAAGGTCTATAAATGTTATTCAGAGTGAGCAAAACCTACTTTAGATTCCTATGAATTTCAAACTATAATTTATTTAACCATTCCTGTCCCACATAAAGAGTTCAGTGCACTTTGGAGTCTTTCTAGTCTGTGTAGTGTTCAGCTACTCGCTGGATAAATTCCAGTGAACTTTCACTTTGCCCATTGATATCAGGGGGAGAGTGTCGAACAAGGGGACATAGCTACAAGATAAAGGGCTTTCATTTAAAACTGAGGTATGTAGAAACTTCTTCTCATAGGGGATGGCGAATTTCTGGAATTCTCTGCCCCAAAGGGTGGTGGAGGCTGGATAATTAGACGTGTTTAAAGTGGAGGTAGATAAATATTTGACAGATGGAGAGCAATGGGGAAATGGCACAGCAAAGGAGCTGAGTCTGGCATCGATCAGCCATGATTGTGTTGAATGGTGGGGCAGACTTGAAGGTCTGGTGGCCCATTCCTGCTTCTATTGCTTGTGTTCTTGTGATTTTCCAGCACTTGGCATTCGAGACAGTTTCGATGTCAGCATAAACAGCAACTGATGACAAAGGAGATCATAGCTGGTGTTCTTCTGCATGTCGTCGGTAAGCTGTTTCAGTGCAGACTGGTCATTAGAGTCATTGAGGTTTACAGCATGGAAACAGGCCCTTCAGTCCAACTTGTCTATGCCGCCCAGTTTTTACCACTAAACTAGTCCCAATTACTCCTATTTGGCCCATATCCCTCACTACGCATCTTACTCATGTAACTGTCTAAACGCTGAGGATCCCTGAGGCACTGGTCACAGGCCTCGAGGTTGAAAAATGATCCATCACAACTGTGTTCTGTCATCCTGCCAATTTTGTATCCAATTGACTATCTCACCCTGAATCCCGTGAGATTTAACTTTATGCAACGAAACCTCGCTAAAGTCCACGTAGACAACATCAACTGCACTGCCCTCATTTACTTCGTTGATTACTCCTTCAAAAAATTCAAATTCGTGGGACATAATTTTCTACTTACAAAACCACGCTGATTGTCCCTAATTAGTCCTTGCCTCTCTAAATGTCTGACAAATCCTATCTCAGAATACTTTCTAACAGTTTACCCACTACAGATGTTAAACTCACCAGTCTGTAGTTCCCAGGTTTTTTCTTGTAGCACTTCTTAGCAAGGGCACAACATTTGCCAACCTTCAATCTTCAGGCACTGACTTATGACTGTTGATGATTCAAATATCTCTACAAGGAGACCTGCAATTTCCTCCCTTGAATCCGACAATGTGGATGTCATTTCATCAGGTTCTGTTGATTTCTTAACCTTGATGCCCTTTAAGACTTCCACATCACCTTCCCTGTAATATGTGCACTCTCAAGACATTGCTATTTATTTCCCTAAGTTCCCTAACACCTATGCCTTTCTCATCACTGAGAAATATTCATTTAGAATCTCAACCATCTCTTGTGGATCTGCACATAGGTGACCTTGTTGATCCTTAAGAAGTCCAACTCCCTCCCTAGTTACTAATTTGTCCTTTATGTATTTGTAGAAACTCTTTGAATTCTTCTTCAACTTTTCTGTCAAAGAAATCTCATGTCTCCTTTTTGCTGATTTTTCTCTTAACTCTACTCTGACAGTCTCTCTACTCTTCAAGGGATCCACTTGATTCCACTGCCTATGTATGCCATATACTGCCGCCTTCTTCTTTTTGACCAAGGTCTAATATCCCAAGTCATCCAGGGTGCCCTACTTTGATCAGCCTTGCCAATCATTCTAAAAGGAATGACTTATCCTGAACCCTGGTTAATACTTTTGGAAGCCTCCAACTTACCAGTCAACCATTTGTCTGCCCACAGACTCAACCAATCAACTTGTGAAAATTCCTGTATAATACCATCAAAATTGGCCTTGTCTCAATTTTGAATTTTAACTTTTGGGCCAGACCATTCTCCACAGCTATCTTAAAACTAATAGAATTATAGTCACTGGTCCCAAAGTGATCCCTCATTAATACTGTTACCTGCCTTTTTTTCTCAAGAGTAGGTCAAGTTTTGCCTCCTCTCTAGTCAGACCATCCATATACTGAATGAGAAATTCCTCCTGAATACACTACAAATTTCTCTTCATCCAAGCCTGTAATGCGATGATTGTCCCAGTCAATGCTGGAAAAGTTAAAGTCTCTGACTATCACAACCCTAATTTTCTTGCAGCTATCTCCTTATATTTTCCAGGGAATTATAGGCCAGTGAGTCTTACTTCTGTTGTGGGCAAGGTATTGGAGAGAATTATTAGGGATAGGATTTATAGTTATTTAGAGAGAAATGAATTGATTGGGGATAGTCAGCATGGTTTCGTGAAGGGTAGGTCATGCCTTACTAACCTCATTGAGTTTTTTGAGAAAGTGACCAGAGAGGTGGATGGGGGTAAGGCGGTTGATGTAGTATATATGGACTTTAGTAAGGCGTTTGATAAGGTGGCCCATGGAAGACTTCTACAGAAAATGCAGATGTGTGGAATAGAGGGTGATTTAGCTAATTGGATTAGGAATTGGCTGGCAGATAGAAGACAGAGGGTGGTGGTTGATGGGAGATATTCATCGTGGAGTTCGGTGACGAGTGGTGTGCCTCAGGGGTCTGTTTTGGGGCCCCTGCTGTTTGTAATTTTTATAAATGATCTGGATGAGGGTATTGAGGGATGGATCAGTAAATTTGCAGATGACACTAAAGTCGGTGGAGTGGTAGATAGTGAAGAGGGGTGTTATAGTTTACAGAGTGACTTGGACAAGTTGCAGAGCTGGGCCGAGAGGTGGCAAATGGAGTTTAATGTGGAAAAGTGTGAGGTAATGCACTTTGGCAGGAATAATAAATGTGTAGAGTATAGGGCTAATGGTAGGACTCTTAATAGTGTTGAAGAACAGAGGGATCTTGGTGTATATGTGCATAGATCCCTGAAAGTAGGCAGTCAAGTCGATAAGGTTGTTAAGAAGGCATATGGAGTCTTAGCTTTTATTGGTAGGGGGATTGAATTTCGGAGCCGCAACGTCATGTTGCAACTGTACAAAACTCTAGTGCGGCCGCACTTGGAGTATTGTGTGCAGTTCTGGTCCCCACATTATAAGAAAGATGTGGAGGCATTGGAGAGGGTACAGAGGAGGTTTACCAGGATGTTGCCTGGTATGGAGGGCAGGTCCTATGAAGAGAGGTTGAAGGATTTGAGGTTGTTTTCGTTAGAAAGGAGGCGGCTAAGAGGGGATCTTATTGAAGTATATAAGATGATTAGAGGTTTAGATAGGGTGGACAGTGATAGCCTTTTTCCTAGGATGGAGAAAGCTAGCACGAGGGGACACAGCTTTAAATTAAGGGGTATGAGTTATAGGACGGATATCAGAGGTAGGTTCTTTACTCAAAGAGTGATTAGGGAGTGGAATGCCCTGCCTGCAGCTGTTGTAGATGCGCCAAGTTTGGTGGCGTTTAAGAGGTTAATTGATAAGTATATGGAAGAGAAGGGAATGGTTTAGTTCGGAGGGGCATTGCTTTTTATTTTGGTCGGCACAACATCGAAGGCCGAAGGGCCTGTTCTGTGCTGTAATGTTCTATGTTCTATGTTCTATATATTTACTCCTCAATTTCTGACTGATTATTTTGGGGACCTGTAGTCAATTCTATCAAAGTGACCTCTCCCTTCCTCCTTTCTCAGTTCTACCCATATAGACTCAGTGGGTGAACTCTCAGATGTGTCTTCTCTCAGCACTGCTGTGATATTCTACCTAATCAAAAAACACAACTCCTCCTCCTCTCTTATCTCCTGTTCTAGCTTCTCTATAGCATCTGCACCCTGGAACGTTGAGCTGCCAATCCCGCCCCTCCCTTAGTCATGTTTCAGTAGTCAAATCTAACATTGGACTTACGGCTCGGGTGGTGTGTTTACGAATCACCTGTGGGTTTTTAAGATTGCCGACCATATCTGCTGCTATTCTCAGCACAGATATTTGTTGATTTGTGTTGACAGAGCTGGATGTGGCTGTGCATGATCATGGGTTGCTGCTTCAACAAAGAGTTGAATTGGTCAAGCGTGTAACCTGTGGACCAAAATCTGATCCATCTTTGGATGTAATTAGTGGTAAAGCCAATGAGGCAATCAGTATCTAGACCAGTCAAGAACAATGGGATCGCTGAAACAGCACAGAAAAGGGACTCCTTGAAAATCCTGCAGGTGGCAACAGATGAGACAGGTAAGGAGTTTATTAAGTTTTGCTCCAGACCGGAACTGCTCATGAATCAATTATGACATGGCATCCTATGCACTGGAGTTGTGTATTTCTATTTGCAAGTCCTAGTTCCTTAGACTTTCTATCTCTGACATTGGGTTACTCTGAATTCCACCAGCAGGGACAGCTCTTCCACTCACAGTGACCTGCCCTATGGAGCTCTCTCCTATATTGCCTTCCTACTTTCCTTCCTGATATCAAAAGCTCTTCAAGTTCTATCTTTCGGGCTGTGATTTCAGTCCGTCCACTCTCTCCTGCTCAGTGCCATGTTGTAAAAATCTTTTATTTGAGGAGTTATCTGTAAATGCAAGTTCTTACTGTTAATCCCCTGGTGCCACCGATTTGAAGTTGATTTTAAAAATATTTGCTCCAGCTGTGATATTTGTAATCAGTTTAGCAATACAATTACTGTTGAACAGTATGAACCAGTCAGAATCTCACCAAACTCTTAGTCATTCTTCATTAGCTGCACAGATCTCTGTATAATTTTGAGTAAGGTTTATTGTTCAGTGTTAATCATTATCAGATGTTGGAACTGATACTAAGCTATTACACAGAGACTGATACGTCCCTTAGTGAATGATTGACCAAGAGACTGTTCAGTGTGTTTTAATCGGTGCTCCTACATACCAAGAATTGTTGGAGGGAAAGCCTTTTATAAACTGCTCCACTCTGATCAGTACTTAATGTGGAACAGATGTAGTTTAAGTTTTCTCCATGGCTCTTGTGCAAACCCACTTGGCCATATCTGCCTGAAGTGTTGTATTTACACTGTTTATATACCATAGGAACACAGCTCTCTGATGTATTGAAGATCCCAAGGCACTATGCATAGTTTAATACATCCTGCAATTTTACACAGAATATTTGACGAGTGACATTTGCAATAAGACAAAGTGCCTTGTGTGAAAGTTTTAAAAGTCCAATATTCCAAACTGCAAGTGGAGAGAAGTGTATCCGTGTAGTGTTTAGCTGTGCAGACTGGAAAGTCCCAGATTTAATTTGTTTGTGCTGAGTTAGCTGATCTCAGTTGCGTAGCATGATGGGCACTGTGCTGTGCTCAGGAGGGCAACAGGTCTGCTGATCACTATCCACTAAGTCCTATTGGAAAACTGCTTGGGTGCAGACCTCAGATCAGGATGGGACTTCGCTGTGATGGTCCTTAGAGTTGAATACCCTGATAAATGCTGCCCACATACACGCATGAGGAACGTCTACTTTGACAAGCTACCAAAGAGCTCCTGACAGCTTTCCTTGTCCGATGGTGAGCTTTGTTCCATATTGTCTGTATGTTCTGGTGTTATTGGTGTTTTTTGTTCGGACTTTGTAATTTTTGTGTTTTCATTTCTCCAAAGACACAAACGTAGAGCAAAGGGAAGAGATGATCCTGGACTCTGGATCAGTCAGTTTGGAGACCAGTGCCCACCTGTCGCCAGAGCAGTTTGAAGAACACTGGACTCATCTGGAAGCTGCTAAAGTTGTGACTCTGGACTGGCACAAAGACTTGTGCCCTGATGCCATCCAGTCAGCCTTTCAGTTTGTTCACATCCAGCCTGTTGCAATTAGCCGAGCTGGAGCCGAGCCCTGGAAAGCCTACCTGTTTGCCAGAAATGAGACTGGATCACTGTTTTTAGTTGAACTGTTAATTGCAAAAGGCAAAGGGGACGTACAAGTTACCATTAAGCAGGAGAATAGCAGCGAAGAGCTGCTCAAAAATTTCACCACTGTTGTTAAGTCCGTAATACAGGCCTTGGACCGAGACTAAAGGTTAGATCTCGAGTACGTTTCTGTAACTGCTGGAGAAGAATGCTGTCCTTACTGAATAAGAGCCAATTTAATCCTTAACTCACTAAGGTTGTAAAATGGTGCATGGTGGCACTGCTGCCTCATAGCGCCAAGGACTTAGGTTCAATTTTGGCCTTGGGTCACTGTCTGTGTGGAGTTTTTAAATTCTCCCTGTGTCTGTGTGGTTTTCCTCCAGGTGTTCTGGTTCCTGCTGCAGTTCAAAGATGTATGGGTTAGGTTAATTGGCCATGCTAGATTGACCCTAATCTCGGGGATTTGCAGAGTAAATATATGGACTTACAGAAATCAGGCCTGGGAGGGATTGTGGTCAGTGCAGACTCGATGGGCTGAATAGCCTTCATCTGCATTATAAGGATTCTAAGATATTGGAGGAATATTATAATTCCAGTGTTTGCCATCTGGCTGGAACTGCGAAATGATTAATCTTGTAATATAGTTTTGAAATGTTTTGATGTGGTAAAGCATTTTATAAATACAAGTTTTATTTTTGAAGTATAAGACATTGGTGAAGCTAATTGATAGTCAGGAAACACTTCAATCGAAGTTATGAATGGGTTTAGTCCAAGGATCTCAAGTTATTAGGAGTTTGCATTTATAAGGGAACTTCCTCTTTGGAACCGATTGTTCACTGCTAAGTCGCCTTTCACGTGATGTTCCAATGCACTATATTTGACTAACATTTTATAACGGAAAATAAAGCATCAAATTTTAGCAAGTGAGCAGCAGTGAAGTGTTACTTAATCTGAATTGGTAAGATTGGTTGATGGATAATTGTTGACCAGGTTATCAGGTGTACTCCCCTGCCCTTTGCCTGAACAGGCAGCATGCTCTGCTTAATGTCTCTCTCAAAGTATGGCATTTCCAACAACACAGTACTCCCTACTGCTGTGCAGAGGATTCTGTGCTCAACGCAAGACTTACGTTTTCAACCCTGTGTCTTGTAGATAGGAGTCCTATCGAGGAGCTGACAGAATTTGACTTGTAGAGATGGATATCAAGCTTCTTCTTCTTGCACGGCTTTGTAGCTAAATGCATGACTCAGTGTGGACTAAATGGACTCATGATTTGCCAGCTTGGTTCTCAATTTGTACAGGGACAACACCTGATTACTCCTAGGGTAAGGATGAAAAAGTCATACAGAATAGCAGTCCCTGATCAAAAATTCAACAACTATCCTCCAACCGTTCTGGAAGGGCTTTGGGGTGTTATTGTGTGAGGACAGAATTAGGCTCACCTATAATGTCTTCCACAGTCTCCACCCTAGCATTCCCTGTCTGAAGTAATACATGAACCATACTGGAGAACAGCTGGGTCCAGAGGAGTTGAGAACAAACTGTTTCGTTCTAGCTATTTTTCTGAACCATATTTAAAAGGGGCTTTCCTTTTTCCCCCTAGCAGATGGAGGAAGTATCAAGTTTGGTCAATATTAAACTAGTGTTTGCTGGTACATTAGATTTCTTATACAGGAATTAGGGCTTATTCATTGTGGCCAGTCTTTACATTTAATTTTCATCAGATTCCAGTTGGACCCACAACAATAGTATTGGCTTTGCAATGACCCAGCAGAGGCGACAGAGGGACTTCACTGGAACATTCTGGGAAAAGTTGGCCCAGCAACATCTACTGAGAAGGGGGAAGCGGAAGGTCTGGTGTCCAGGAGGTCACTGTGAGGTGGTAAAAGCAAGGTGTTGTCTTACTCTGCTATAGTAGTAGAGAATAGTTGGGAAAGAGCTGATTAGAAAGGTGGGTTAAGTAATAATTTTATTACTTGTAGTCTGACGTAATTTCTGGGCTTTATATTTTGTAAAGGTTATATTCGATATTAAGGAGGAGCAGGAAAGAAGGGCCCGAGACAATTGGTTATAATCTGAAACAAAACATCAGGAAAGCTATGATTTGATTGATTGGTAGCAAATCTGCACTAAATTTAAAAGCTAGGTAAGTAGATATGGCTGGACAGGCGATGAGGGAGCCGGTACATCCCACTGTGAGCTGGCCTGATTGTATCTGCAACAAGTATTGGCAGCTCGAGGAATCCTAGCTCAGGGTTGCTAAGCTGGAGTCTGAGCTTCAGACACTATGGCATATCCCAGAGTTATCTGGGCACTTTGTTTCAGGAGGTAATCACACCCTTAAATATCTCCAATTCAGCCATTGGTCGGGGACAGCAAGGTGTGACTGCAAATGAGGCAGGTAGAGGGATCCAAAATTCAGAGAGGCTCATATCCTGACCTCGTCCTACAGGTATGAGGTACTTGCTCCCTGTGTGGATGAGGAAGAGGGCTAGAGGGAGGATAACTGACCACGGCACCATGGTACAGTAGACCATTCAAGAGGGCAAAGCAAAAAGAAGAGTGGCGGTGATTCCATAATTAAGGGGACAGATAACATCCTTTGTAAGCAGGATAAAGAATCCTGTATTGTGTATTGCCTATCTGTACAAGGGACATCTCTAACCAGCTGGAAAGGATATTGAAGTGGGAGGGGAAAGATCCAGTTGTTGTGGTCCATGCTGGGACAAACGGCATAGGCAGGAGGACCTGTTTGTGGATTATCAGGAACTAGGAATCAAATTAAAGAATAGGTCTTCAAGGGTTACAATCTCTGGATTATTATCTGAGCCACGTGCGAATTGGCAAAGAGAGAAGATGATTAGGGAGGTAAACACATGACTAATGAAGTGGTGTGGGAAGAGCGGTTCCATTTCATGGGACACAGGTACCAGTATTGGAACAGGGGAGAATTGTACCGATAGGATGAGCTCCATCTGAACCGACCTTGGACCAGGACCGTAGTGGAAAGGCTAAATAGGGAAATTACAAGGAGTTTAAACTAGTTAATGTCTCAGCAGGGCACAGTAGAAGTTAGTAAAGTTTCCAGAACTAGTCATAGAATAGAGAATATGGAAATTGGAAGAAATAAAACTCCAGGCACAGCAGTTAAAGGGACAAATATGAAAGAAAGGACAATCAAAACAGCATTGAGGGTGGTGTACTTAAATGAACGCTGCATATGCAACAAGGTAAATGAGCTAGAAGCACATTGTAATTGAAGAGGACGATGTTGTGAGTGGCACAGAGATGTGACTGCAAGGGAGATCAGAGGTGAACTCTGAATATTCAAGAATATGTCTCCTATCGAAAGGACAGGCAGATGCGTAGAGGAGGCAGGGTCGTTGGTAAGAAATGAAATTAAATCATTAGCAAGAAGTGGTACAAGGTTGGACAGTATAAATTCTATGTGAGTAGAGTTGAGGAATTGCAAATGGAAAAAGATCGTGGTGGGAGTTATGTATGGGTCTCTGAGCTGTAATGAGGATGTCAGACAGAAAATAAGTCAGAAGATAGAAAAGGCATGTAAGAAAGGCAGTATTATAGCAATAATGGGAAATTTCAATATGCAGGTGGACTGGGAAAATCAAGTTGGTGGCGGATCCCAAGAAAAAGAATTTGGGGAATGTTTATGGGATTTGTTTTAGGAGCAGCCTGTGTAGAGTCCACTAAGGAACAGGAAATTCTGGATCAGGTGATGTGTAATGAGGCAGACTTGATCAGGGAAGTTAAGGTGAAGGAATCCCTAAGGGGCAGTGCCACAATGTGATAGGATTCATCTTGCAGTTTGAGAGGGAGACGTTGGAATTGGATATAACTGTGTTACAATTGTGTAAAGGAAACTACAAGGCTGTGAAAAAGGAGCTGGCCAGAGTTGATTGGAAAGGGAGCCGAGCAGGAAAGACTGTGGGACAACAGTGGCAGGAGTTTTTGGGATAATTCAAAAGGTACATCGTAAATTCATTCCAAGGAAGCAGAAGCATGTTAAGGGGAGGATGAGGCAACCATGGCTGACAAGGGAAGTCAGGGATTACATAAAAGGAAAGAGCATAGTGTGAGGGGAGGAATAGTGGGAAGCCAGAGGACTGGGAAACCTTTAAAAGCAAACAGAGAACAACTAAAAGACAATAAGGGTGGAGAAGATGAAATATGAGGGTAAGTGAGCTAGTAATGCAAAAGAAGATTGTAAGAGTGTTTTTTAGATATATAAAAAGAGCCAAGAATGGACATTGGACCACTGGAAAATGAGGCTGGAGAAGTAATAATGGGAGACAAAGAAATGGCAGAGGAACTGAATGGGTATTTGAATCACTCTTCACAGTAGAAGACACCAGTAACATGCAGAATTTCAAGAAAGTAAGAAGTCTCACAACACCAGGTTAAAGTCCAACAGGTTTATTTGGTATCCTCTAGCTTTCTACTAACTGGATTTTGGTACCAAATAAACCTACTGGAGTTTAACCCGGTGTTGTGAGACTTCTTACTGTGTTTACCCCAGTCCAATGCTGGCATCTCCACATCAGAATTTCAAGAATGTCAGGGGTCAGAGGTAAATGTAATGGCCATTACCAAAGAGAAGGTGCTAGGGAAGCTGAAAAATCTGAAGGTGAATAAATCACCCAGACTAGATGGACACACCCCAGGGTTGTGATGGAGATAAGTTGAGAAGATTGTTCTCTGGGACAGAGTGTCTGGAAGTGCTGGTGGCTGAGTGTGAATTTTTCAATTTGCTTTTTTTCTCTCTCTTTTTGAGTGCTTTTTGCTGCTGTAGTTAGTCCTGGGGCTCGCTGGGAAGGGAGTGGGGAGTATAAAAAGAAAGTGGCAGTAGACAGTGGGCAGCGTCGGGAGCAGGCAGGGGAGTGAATAGGGAAGCAGAGTGAGAGATATAAGGACTTTGGCTCGCAGGACTTGGGCTAGAGCAGGCTTAGGCACAGTGTGCTGCTGGTTTTCCATTGGAATTCACACCTCCAAAGGTGTCCATGACAATGGCAGGGATTAAGGGAAGACGCCTCACCTGTGTACGGTGTCACATGTGGGAGTTCCTGGAGGCGAGACCTCTCCCGAAAGTCCACGTATGCGTCGAGTGTTAGGAGCTGCAGCGTCTGAGGGCTCGGGTCAAGCAACTAGAGCGCCAGTTGGAAGATGCATTTTTAGTCAGAGAGAACGAGGCAATCACGGAAGGGAGGCAGAGCAGGGTGGCAGACCTGGAGCCTAAGCGGGGGGAACCTGACCCTTCCAGGTGGATTACTGTCAGGAAGGGGAAAAAGGAGAGGGGATTCAGTCCAAAGACTTCCCCAGTGGCAGCCCCCCAAAATATCAAAGAACAAAGAACAAAGAGCAGCACAGCACGGGAAACAGGCCCTTCGGCCCAACAAGCCCACGCCGCCGTCCTAACGTCTTAATATCGAGGGCGGAGGGTTAAAAAAGGCAAGGCACGAGTACCAGAGTACCACAAAGGGGAGGAAAGGGGCTAGAAGGGAGATAGTGGTGGGGGATGGGAGGGTTAAAGGAATAGATAGGCGCTTCTGTGGTCCAAGGCGGGACTCCAGGATGGTAGTTTGCCTCCCTGGAGCAGGGGTGCAAGATATGTCAGACAGGGTAGAGGGCATTTTGAAGGATGAGGGAGCACAGGCGGTTGTGATTATTCACGTAGGAGAGAAGGATGTAGGAAGGAAGAGCAGGGAGGATATAAGAAGGCAGTTCAGGGAGTTGGGGGGGTAGGCTGAAGAGCAGGGCCTCGAGGGTGGCGATCTCGGGGCTGCTTTCAGGCGCGGGTAATAGCGGAGCCAGGAGAAATGAGATCCTACAACTGAATGTGTGGCTGAAGGACTGGTGTAGGGCAGAGGGTTTTATATTTGTGGATAACTGGGATGTCTTTGTGAAAGAAGGGCACCTGTATAGAAGGGACGGGGAACACTTAAATGGGAAGGGTGTGAATATCTTAGCTGGGAGGTTAGCTGGAGTGTTTCGGCAGGATTTAAACTAATATGGAGGCGGGGAGGGGATGAGACCGATAGCTCGGTAGAGAGCGAGATGGGAGATAGCGTAAGCTTGGACGAGAAGAGATGCATCGGGGAGAAGGAGGCTCCGAGTGGTCTTGGAGGTCTGGAGTGTGTCTGTTTCAAAGCGAGGAGCGTAACGGGAAAAACGGATGAACTTAGGGCTTTAATGTTTGCGAGGAATTTGGATGTGATTGCAGTGACAGAGACGTGGTTAAAGGAAGGGGAGCAGTGGCAACTGAACATTCCTGGGTATAAGTGTTTCAGGCGTGACAGAGGAGGGTCCAGAAGAGGTGGGGGAGTGGCGTTGTTAGTTAAGGAGAGCATCACGGCGGTGCAGAGGGAGGACAATACAGAGGAGTTAGGAATGGAGTCGCTGTGGGTGGAGTTGAGGAATAGAAAGGGGGCAATTACTATGCTAGGGGTGTTATTATAGGCCACCCAACAGCCCACGGGCAGTTGAAGAAGGCATATGTAAAGACATTTTGGATAGTGCAGAAAGAACAGAGTCGTTATAGTGGGAGATTTTAATCTCCCTAGGGTGGATTGGAAAGTACCTAGAACTGGGGGTTTGGATGGGCAGGAATTTGTAAAATGTGTACTGGAAGGATCGTTGGAACAGTATGTGGCTAGCCCGACTAGAGAAGGGGCTATATTGGATTTAGTTCTGAGTAATGAGCCAGGGCAGGTGGTTGATGTTGTAATAGGGGAACATGTGGCTAACAATGACCACAATTCTGTCTACTTTAGGATTCAGATGGAAAAGGATGCTTGTTGCCCTAGGGGCAGGGTGCTGAATTGGGGGAAGGCTAACTATGGTCGAATTAAGCAGGAACTTAGGGAAACTGATTGGGAACGGTTGTTTGAGGGTAAGTCCACACTAGGCACGTGGGACTCTTTCAAGGGAACACTGAAAATGTTGCAAGATAAGTATGTGCCGGCCAAGAGGAAAGATGGGAAAGGTAGGATTAGAGAGCCGTGGATTACTAGGAATATTGAGGAGTTGGTTAGGAAGAAAAGAGAGGCGTATGATAGGTCGAAGCAGCTGGGAACGGAGACAGCATTGAAGGAATATAGAGAGAGTAGGAGGGAGCTCAAACAGGGAGTTAGAAGGGCAAAAAGGGGGCATGAAATGATTTTGGCAAATAGGATTAAGGAAAACCCAAAGGCTTTTTATTCCCATGTTAGGAATAAAAGGGTGGTTAGAGGAAAAATCGGACCTCTTAGGGACAGAGGAGGGGAACTGTGCTTAGAGCCGGAGGGAATGGCAGAGATCCTGAATGAATACTTTGCGTCAGTATTCACAAAGGAGAGGGGCTTGTTGACAACTCCTGTCTCTGAGGGAGCTGTGGACCAGTTGAGGGAAATATCCATACCGAGGGAGGAAGTGTTAGAGCTTCTAGGTAGCATTAAAACTGATAAATCTCCGGGCCCTGATGGCATTTATCCCAGGCTGCTTAGGGAGGTGCGAGGTGAAATTGCTGGGCCTCTGACGCAAATCTTTGTCTCTTCCTTGGACACAGGTGAGGTCCCAGAGGACTGGAGAATAGCTAATGTTGTACCATTGTTTAAAAAGGGTAGTAGGGTAGTAGGGTTGTAGGGATAACTCTGGAAACTCTAGGCCGGTGAGTTTGACGTCAGTGGTAGGGAAGCTGTTGGAGGGGATTCTTAGAGATAGGATGTATAGGCACTTAGAGCGTTGCAATCTGATTAGGGATACGCAGCATGGATTTGTTAAGGGGAGGTCTTGCCTTACAAATCTGGTAGACAGGTTTAAGCTTTTTCCTAGGATGGACTCAAATAGCACGAGGGGTCACGGGCTTAGGGTGAGGGGGGTAAGGTATAATTTGGATGCTAGAGGGAGTTTTTCACACAGAGGGTGGTGGGGGTATGGAATGCGCTGCCAAGTAAAGTGGTGGAGGCAGGTACTCTGGAGTTATTTAAGAAATACTTAGATGGGCACATGAACAGAGTGGGAATGGAGGGGTATAGAAAACTGATTTAAAATAGGGATCATGAGCCTTGGGAGTCCCTGGGAAGTGTGTAAATAGATGGTGATATTGATGTACTTGTTTTTATCCTACAGGTGCTTTGGTCCACCTTGTTGTCTAACGAGGGCATACACGTGATGGGTCGTGAGACGGCTGCTGTTGGATCTTTTTCGAGAGTATCCTAGTGCTTCACGTTGTTAGTGTACGCTTGACCTGGACCATCTGATGGGCAACACGACAGCTCAGTGACTATCGCTGTGCTGTGCAGATACATGGATTTAGGCCTGTGTCTGTGGGAGTTTGCGCATTCTCCCCACGCTTGCGTGGGTTTTCTCTGGGAGCTCCGGTTTCCTCCCACATCCCAAAGATGTGCTCTTAGGCTAATTGGCAAAACAAATTCTCCCTAAATTGTCTCAAATTTTGTTTTTAATCCATAGATCTATAAACATGGACAGGGATCACGGGTAGAGATGGGAACATCGGGGTGGCGGCGCGGGCTCATTGGGCCGAAGGGCCTGTTTCCCGTGCTGTTTTGTTCTTTGTCATTAGTGGTGGTCTTTCAGGAGTCACTAGAGCCAGGGAAGGTCCCAAAGGACTGGAAAAAGGATAATGTAATACCCCTGGGAGGGAGGCAGAAGGTGGGAAATTATAGGCCACTTAGCCTGACCTCGGTTGTGGGTAAGATTTTGGAGTCTGCTATTCAGGATGAAATTGCAGATTTTTTGGAAACGCATAGTAAAATAGGGCTGAATCAACACAGCTTTGTCAAAGTAAGGTCACGTCTGACAAATTTGTTAGAGTTCTTTAAAGAGTTCGTGAAGAGGTTAGACAAGAGAGCCAGTGGATATGATTTATTTGGATTTCCAGAAAATGCCTTATAGGATGCTGTTAAATAAGCTCAGAGCCAATGGTGTTAGAGGCAAGTTACTAGCATGGATAGAAGATTGACTGACAGAATGCAGCGAGTGGGGATAAGGGGTTCGTTTTCAGAATGGTAACCTGTGACTAGTGATGTTCCACAGGGGTTAGTGCTGGGACCACAACTTTTCACTATATACATTAATGAACTGGAACATCAAACTGAGGGCATAGTTGCCAAATTTGCAGATGATACAAAGATATGTCGAGGGACAGGTAATGTTGAGGAAGTGGGGAGGCTGCAGAGTGATTTGGACAGATTAGGAGAGTGGGCAAAGAACTGGCAGATGGAATACAATGTGGGAACGTGTGAGATTATGCACTTTGGTAGGAAGAATAGAGGCATACACTATTTTCTAAATGGGGAGAGAATTCAGAAATCTGAAGCATGAAGGAACTTGTGAGTCCTGGTTTAGGATGCTTAAGGTTGACATGCAGGTTCAGTTGGCAGTTAGGAAGGCAAACTCAAAGTTAGCCTTCATTTCTAGAAAGCAAGGATGCAAGAGCAGGCTGAGGCTGTGTAAGGCTTTGGTCAGACCCCATTTGGAACATTGTGAGCAATTTTGGGCCCCACATCTGTGGAAGGATGCACTGGCCTTGGAAAGGGTCCAGTGGCGGTTCACAAGAATGATCCCAGGAATGAAGGATTTGTCATAAGAGGAGCGGTTGAGAAGTCTGGGTCCACACTTGATGGAGTTTAGAAGGATAAGGGGTGATCTAATTGAAACTTGGAGAATATTGAGAGGCCTAGATAGACTGGATGTGAAGGGAATGTTTTCACTAGTGGGTGAGACGAGAACTCAAGGACACAAACTCAGAACGAAGGGATGCTCCTTTAAAACTGAGATGTAGAGGATTTCTTCAGCCAAAGGGTGGTGAATCTATGGAACTAATTGCCACAGAAGGCTGTGGAAGCCAGGTCATTGAGTGTCTTTAAAACAGAAATAGGTAGATTTCTGATCAATAAGGGGATCAAGGATTACAGGGAGAAGGCAGGAGGATGGGGATGAGAATCCTATCAGCTATGATTGTTGTTGTGATGGGAGACTTCAATTTCCCAAACATCGACTGGAATATCCCAAGGGTAAGGGGTTTGGATGGGGAGGAGTTTGTTAGGTGTGTTCAGGAGGGTTTCCTGACACAGCACATGGACAAGCCTACAAGAGGAGAGGCTGTACTGGACCTGGTACTAGCTAATGAACCAGGACAGGTGATGGATCTCTTGGTAGGAGAGCATCTTGGGGATGGAGATCATAATTCTATCTCCTTCACCCTTGCATTGGAAAAGGATAGGATCAGGCAGGCTAGGAAGGTGTTTGTCTGGAATAAGGGGAAATATGAAGACGTCAGGCAGATGTTGGGGCGAATAAACTGGAAGGAGGTGTTCTTGGGGAAAAGCACAGAAGGAAGGTGGCAGATATTCAAGGAATGCTTGTCTGGAGCTTTGCACGACAACGTTCCGGTGAGACAAGGAGGTTTTGGTAGGACGCGGGAACCGTGGTGCACGAAGGCTGTGGTGAACATAGTCAGGAAGAAAAGAAAGGTGTATAAAAGGTTCAAAGAGCTAGGAGATGTTGGGGATCTAGAGAAGTATAAGGCTTATAGAAGAGAGCTTAAAAAGGAAATTAGGAGAGCCAGAAGGGGTCATGAGAAGGCCTTGGCTGGTAGGATTAAGGAGAATCCCAAGGCCTTCTACAAATATGTGAAAAGTAAAAGGATGAGAAGAGAAGGGATAGGACCTATAAATGGTGAAGGGGGAAAAGTCTGTATGGAATCGGAAGAAATGGCAGAGGTGCTTAATGAGTACTTTGCCTCAGTTTTCACGGTGGAAAGTGATCTGGGAGGATGCACTACAAGTTTGCGGCAGACTGAAAAGATTGAGTATGTAGATATTAAGGAAGCGGATGTGTTAGAACTTTTAAATGCTATCAAGATAGACAAGTCTCCGGGACCAGATGGGATGTACCCCAGGTTATTGTGGGAGGTGAGGGATGTCATTGCAGAGCCCCTGGCGATGATCTTTGCGTCGTCGATGGAGACGGGAGAGGTTCCAGAGGATTGGAGGATTGCGGATGTGGTCCCTATTTTCAAGAAAGGGAACAGGGATAGTCCTGGAAATTACCGACCGGTGAGTCTGACCTCAGTGGTTGGTAAGCTGATGGAGAGGCTTCTGAGGGACAAGATTTACGAGCATTTGGAGAAGTTTAGGTTGATTAGAAATAGTCAGCATGGTTTTGTAAAAGGCAGGTCGTGCCTTACAAGCTTAATTGAGTTCTTCGAAAATGTGACTGAACACATTGACGAAGGAAGAGCAGTGGACGTGATGTACATGGACTTCAGCAAGGCATTTGACAAGGTCCCACATGCAAGACTTCTTGAGAAGGTGAGAGGCCATGGGATCCAAGGGGCTTTGGCCTTGTGGATCCAGAACTGGCTTGCCTGCAGAAGGCAGAGGGTGGTTGTGGATGGCTCTTTTTCTGCATGGAGGTCGGTCACCAGTGGAGTGCCCCAGGGATCTGTTCTAGGACCCTTGCTGTTTGTCATTTTCATAAATGACCTGGATGAGGAAGTGGAGGGATGGGTGAGTAAGTTCACCGATGACACGAAGGTCGGTGGTGTTGTGGACGGTCTGGAGGGATGTCAGAAGTTGCAGCATGACATCGACAGGATGCAAGACTGGGCGGAGAAGTGGCAGATGGACTTCAACGCGGATAAATGTGTTGTGGTCCATTTTGGCAGATCCAACAGGATGAATGAGTACACTATCAAAGGTAGGAGTCTTAGCTGTGTGGAAGAGCAGAGGGATCTTGGGGTCCGGGTCCATAAGACTCTCAAATCGGCCTCCCAGGTGGAGGATGTGGTTGAGAAAGCTTACGGTGTACTGGCCTTCATTCATCGAGGGATTGAGTTCAGGAGTCAGGAGGTAATGCTGCAGCTTTATAGGACCCTTGTCAGATCACACTTGGAGTACTGTGCGCAGTTCTGGTCGCCTCACTATAGGAAGGACGTGGAAGCTATTGAAAGGGTGCAGAGGAGATTTACAAGGATGTTGCCTGGATTGGGAGGCATGCCTTATGAAGACAGGTTGAGGGAGCTGGGACTGTTCTCCCTGGAGAGACGAAGGTTGAGAGGCGACCTGATAGAGGTTTACAAGATGTTGAGAGGAATAGATAGGGTGGACTCTCAGAGACTATTTCCCAGGGCTGAAATGGTCGCGACGAGAGGGCACAGATTTAAGGTGCAGGGAAGCAAGTACAGAGGGGATGCTAGGGGAAAGTTTTTCACTCAGAGGGTGGTGAGTGAATGGAATCGGCTGCCGTCGGTGGTGGTCGAGGCGAACTCGCTGGGGTCTTTTAAAAGACTTCTGGATGAGTATATGGGATCCAATGGGATTGGGGGTTATAGATAGGTCTATGGCTGGGTAGGTTTTGATGTGTTTGGCACAACTTGTGGGCCGAGGGGCCTGTTTGTGCTGTAGTGTTCTATGTTCTATGGTTGAATAACAGGGAGAGTCGAAGGGCTGAATGGCCTAATTCTACTCCTATATCTTATGGTTTTGCAGTCTGTGTATTGATGATTGTTGTACAGGTCTTGCACTTGCAATGTGGAGCCTTTCCAACAGGAACTATTCAGCAAATGAGGCCAGGTCAGTAGTGATCTGGTTACAGACCCCCCACCTGATGTGGAATATTGTATAGGCCACCAGTGTCTGCATTTGTTTGTACCTCTGCCAAAATCTCTGTCTATAAACCTGATACTAGTAAATCAGCTGGGTGCCATTTAGCTTCCTGTATCACTGATATTTTTCATCATTAGAGACACCCGTTGAAAGCCACACCAAGACTCAGCTTGTGACATGTTCATGAACACTGCTCGCATTCATCATGTGTGTCACAATTGTCCTACCAAGATTCTTTAAGAGCCAGCCCATTTGACACTGTTGTTGAACGTACTTGTGTCCAGGTAGATCCCATTTATACCAACTGACTGCACTGTGTGAGCAGCTGTGGGGAGTGGTGAATTCTAAATCCTTCACCCAAAGTTTCAATGAGGATTTTACTAGAAAGATGTATTTGATTCTTCCAGTATCATTATTTACAGAAAGAATAGCACACTCTGTGTGACCTGCTGCATGTGTTTCTCAGATGAGGTTGAAGAGTGTTTTCACTCCTGATCATTGTTTGGGAATGCTGAAAGATATGATGATGAGCTAAGTTTTTTGAAAGTTTTAAAGTTTATTTATTAGTGTCACAAGAGGTTTACATAATGCTTCAATGAAGTTACTGTGAAAATCCTGTAGTCGCCACACTCCAGCACCTGTTCAGATCCATTACGAGAGAATTTAGCATTGGCTGGAGTGGCAAGGACTGGATTGATTTTGGAGAAGTGGGAACTGGTATGAAAATGGAATAAACTTCATACCATCAAACATGGTGAACACTTAAGAACATAAGAAATAGGAACAGGAGTCGGCCATCCAGCCCCTCGTGCCTGCCCCACCATTCAATAAGATCATGGCTGATCTGTAGTGGTTCAGTACCACTTTCCTGCTTTCTCCCCGTAACCCTTAATTCCCTTATCAATTAAAAACCTATCCACTCTTGACTTGAACATATTCAGTGAGGAAGCCTCTACACCTCATCAGGCAGAGAATTCCAAAGATTCACCACCCTTTGTGTGAAGAAACCCCTCCGCAACTCTGATCTGAAACCCCACCCCTAATCTTAAGGCTGTATCCTCTAGTCCTGCTATCTTTGCTAAGCAGGAAGAGTCTCTCAACCTCTACCCTATCCATCCCCTTCATTATCTTATACGTCTCTATAAGATCCCCTCTCAGCCTTCTAAACTCCAAAGAATACAAACCTAGCCTATTCAGTCACTTCTCATAATCCAACGCCCTCATCTCCAGTATCAGCCTAGTAAACCGTCTCTGCACCCCCTCCAAGGGCAATATACCCTTCCTCGAATGCGGCAACCAAAACTGCACACAGTACTCCAGCTGCGGCCTCACCATCATCCTATACAGCTGCAACAGAACCCCCCCCTACTTTTATATTCAATCCCCCTCGCTATAAAGGCCAACATTGCATTCGCCTTCTTAATCACCTGCTGCACCTGCATACTGTGTTTTTGCGACTCGTGCACAAGGACTCCCAGGTCCCTCTGCATCGTCGCACGCTGCAGCCTTTCTTCGTTTAAATAGTAGTCTTTTCTACCGTTATTCTTCCCAAAGTGGATAACCTCACACTTGCTAACATTATACTCCATCTGCCAGGTCCTCGCCCACTCACTCAATCTATCCAGATCCCTCTGCAGGCTTTCCACACCTGCCACGCAATTTGCTTTTCCACTCATCTTCGTGTCATCAGCAAACTTCGTCACCGTGCACTCAGCCCCTTCCTCCAGATCATCCATGTAAATGGTAATTAGTTGAGGCCCCAGCATTGAACCTTGGGGCACTCCACTAGTCACCAGTTGCCAATCAGAATAGCACCCATTAATACCTACCCTCTGCTTTCTATTAGATAACCATTCCTCTATATAGTCTAATACCCTAACCCCGACTCCCTGCACCTTAACGTTCTGCAGCAAAACTAACTTGCTGCATCTGGGGTTCCAACCTATTTACCAAGTTAGAACTAGAATGGAGCAGGTAGATGTATGCCCACAGTCCTGGGGGTTGCTTTGCTGCTGATGAAAATTAATTGATGGGTTTATAAGGTAATGAACAGAAGCTAGAATTTGTATTTTGAAAAAAGTCTTTTAATGTCCATTCTAAAGATTTCTAGTCTGCTCAAAAACCAGACTGTCAAGAGTCTGTAATGTCATTACAGAGCAGTTCAACTGCAATGAGCTGTTTGGGTTCAAACACAGAGCCTGAACTCAGTCCAAAGTCAACATAAGCAGAGCATCACTTGTGGTTTATAGAGAATTGTTGATGGGAATAGGTCAAAACTTATTTTTATCATTTGACTTGTCAGTACCCAGCCCTTTCTTGGAACTCCATAGCCTGAATTCTCCCGTCCCACCTATGAGTGGAATTTTAGTAGGCAGATTGTTGACAATGTGAAACCCCATTGATAGTTGAGTAGGAATTTCTGGCTTTTAGATTAGAGTGTCAGAAAGTTCTGACCCACGTTTGAATGCCTCTAATTGGTTTCTACTCCTGCCATAGTACTGGAACAACATTGTGTAAGTCCCAAATAACATCCTCTGTGACTGTGACAAAGTAAATTTTTTCTTCTGCTCCACCTGCAGCCTTTGGCATGATTTAATCAATCCATCCTCCAATATTGCTGCATTGTCGTGCAACTGGATGGGACTGCTCTCGGCTGCTTCCATTCTTATCTATCTGTTGTTGTTGTTCGTCCATCGTTCTCGATGAGGACCTCGACACCAGTAGTCGTTTTGAGGCTGGTTGCTGTGTATCCGAAGATGACTGATCAGGCCAATTTGGGCACGGAATGTCCTGGCACAAATTGGACAGACTTGTGTAAACACTGTAGTTGTGGCTCTGGACTTGCGCAGCTCACACTTAAGTTGTGCTTCAGCAGTACACCTTGCTTTGTGAGCTTAACAGCCTTCGTGGATGAGGCAGCGCCAGGTAGGGCAGTTTTGTGCCAGCATTTCCCAGGTGGTCGCGTCTATGTCAAATGACTTCAGGGAGGCCTTGAATGTGTCTTTGAAACGTTTTTTCTGCCCTCCATGCGAGTGTCTTCCAGCAGAGAGTTCCTCAAAAAGGAGCTGCTTGGGTATGAGCTCATCTGGCATATAGATGACATGACCTGCCCACTGGGTCTGTGCTCTCATTAGCAGTGTGTGGACTGATGGTAGACTAGCTGCAGAGAGACCTGCAGTGTCTGGTACTTTATTTTGCCATCGGATGTGTAATATTCTGTAAACACAAGTCATGTGGAAATGATTGAGCTGTCTTGCATGCCTTCGATACACAATCCACATTTCATAGGCATACAGAAGGGTAGTGAGTACTACAGCGCTGTAGATCTTCAGCTTTGTTGCTAGGCTGATTCCTTGACATTCCCATACAGTGGAGTGCAGTCTACCAAAAGTAGAACTTGCCTTTGCTATTCTGCAGTTAACTTCTGTATTAGTCATCACTGCTTGGGAGAGGGTGCTGCCAAGATAAGTGAACTGGTCCACTGCCTATAGTTTCTGCCCTTTGATTGTGATTATGGGTTCTGTGTACAGTGTATGAGGAGCAGGCTGGTGCGTGACTTCGGTCTTTTTAACGTTGATGGTGAGTCCAAAGTTGTCACAAGCTATGGAGAATTTGTCCATACTGACTTGTATCTCTGGCTCTGAGCCAGTATAGAGGGCGCAGTCATCGACAAAGAGGGATTTTCTCAAAACAGTTTCTTTCACTTTGGCAAATGCTTGAAGTCTTCTCAGGTTGAAGAGCTTCCCATTCACTCTGTACTTGAGGGTGATTCCAGCAACTCTCCTGGAAGGCATCATTCAGCATGGCAGTAAACATCATGCTGAACAGTGTGGGTGTGAGCACACAGCCCTGTTTGACACCACTGGTGACTGGGAATGTCCCAGAGGATTCTCCGCCATCTGATACTCTGGCCATCATGCCAGCATGGAACTGGCATACCATCTGAATGAATTTAGGATGGGCAGACAAACTTTGACATGATCCTCCACAGGCCTTGTCAGCTTACAGTATCAAAGGCTTTCGCGAGGTCAACAAAGGTTGTGCAGAGCTCACGATTCTGCTCCTGACACTTCTCCTGAAGTTGGCATGCAGCAAAAATCATGTCAATAGTCCCACGGCATTTGCAGAAGCCTCACTGTGACCTCTGGAAGCAGGCTCAGCTCCAGATGAGTGACCAGACAATTCAGCAGGACTCTTGCGAGGGTTTTTCCCGTTTTGGAGAGCAGCGAGATTCCTTGGTAATTGTCGCATACTTGCCGATTGCCCTTCCTCTTGTAGAGGTGTATGATGGAAGCATCTTTAAGTTCCTGAGGAATGGATCCTTGCTTCCAAAAGGACTGGAACAACTCAGTGAGCTTCTCGATAAGTGCAGGACCAGCTTTATAGATCTCTGTGGGTATGGCATCTGCCCCTGGGGCTTTGCCACTGGATAGCTGGTTGACAGCTTTTGTGACTTCGGCTATTACCAGTGGGTCATCCATGGTGCTGTTGATATTGACCTGGGAATCCTGTCTATTGTCTCATCGTTAATAGATGACGGTCGGTTGAGGATGCTTCAAAGTGTTCAGCCCATCTCTGTAGGATCTGAGCCCTCTCTATAATGAGAGTTGTACCATCTGTACTCAGGAGGAGAGAACTCTGAGAGATTGAGGTTCGTAGAGAGTGTTGAGGACTTCATAAAACTGTTTCAAGCCGTTTCTGTCAGCGTATTCCCAGTATTTCATCTGCCTTGACGCTCAGCCAGGCATCCTGCATTTTATGCAGTTTATTCTGGATTGTCCTGCGAGCACTAGTAAAAGCATTTTTCTTGGCAGCTGAAGATGGGTCGTTCTGACAGGCCCGATGAAGATGGTACTTTTCAACAAGTAGAGCCCATAGCTCCTCATTATTCTTATCAAATCAATCTTTGCTGCTTTTGGGTGGAGGGCCCAAGCATCTTCAGTGTAGATGTATGGATAGCATCCCTGAAGTGTTTCCAGCCATCCTCAGCACTGCCTGTGAGGTGTAGGTCAGCAAGCTTGATTTCCAAGTTTTCAGCCAGTGCTGAAGCTATGCTGGGGTTCTTTAGCTTGGCCGCATTGATTCTTTTCATAACTTTGCTTCCTTGTGGTCGCCTCTTGGGTCTGATGCTGAGTCTCATTTTGGAGACAATGAGCCTGTGATCTGTCCAGCAGTCAGCACCACACAAGGCCCTGGTTACTCTGACATCCTGCTTGTCTTTTCTCCTGACAATGACATAGTCAATAAGATGCCAGTGCATCCAGGAGGTCTTATTACGGGTAGGCAGATGGAAGGTTGTGTTGGTGATGAGGTCGTGTGCTGCATAGGTCTTTATTAAGAGTAGGCTGTTACTGTTACACTTGCCCACTCCATGCCTCCCAGTGACTCCCTGCCAGATTGCAGAGTTACTCTCTACTCTTGCATTGAAATCGCCAAGCAAGAACAGCTTGCCAGTACTGCTCACTGTTGATAGTAGGGCATTTAGTTCTTCATAGAACTTGTCTTTCATCTTGTCTGGGTTGTTCATTGTGGGAGCATAGGCGCTGATCAGGGTGGCTTGACTTCTGTTCTGTAGCGGAAGCTGTAATGTCATAAGCTGGTCGTTCACACTCTTGGGTAGACTATCAAATTTCCGAACAAGGTGACTCCTCACAGCGAATCCGACCCCAGCATCACGACGCCCATCGCTGCCGCGACTGCTCCAGAGAAAGGTGTATCCACTTCCAGTTCACTCAACTACCTACGTTGGCAAGACAAGTTTCACTGCAATGTCGATGTTATATCCTGTAATCTCTCTGGCAACTAAGGCTGTCCTTCTCTCTGGTCTGTCTGCTGTAGGATTGTTTAAAAGTGTGCGCACGTTCCAAATGCCAATGTAAAGAGGTGTCACTTTGTGTTTTTATTTTGTTTGTTTGACCGCAAGATGGGATCCCAGCCAACTATGGTAAACTGGCCAGGGTATAGTGAAGCAGGCAATGTTTAGGGCACCTTTTCTAGCCCCTTCCTCATTCTGAGCAGTGTGTTCCTGAAGAAGACTGCTCTGCCGCCCAGGTAGACGCCGAGTTCAACTGCTGCTTCAGTCTGCAGAAAATGGCCATTAGACCTGAGCTGCCTGCATGCAGGTCCATGACTATAGCTCCCAATGTATCCACACCTGCTGCCTCATCGCTTGCCCATTGCCACAGGACTTCAAGGGTTGAACAAGACACTGATGATGATGGTATCAAAACTAGCACCTGATTTGGATTAAAGTGAGGGAGAATTGCGCAGCATCAGCCTCACACTCTCTTCCCAATTCCCATCTAGATCCAGTGGCAAGACAAGAGTTAAGATGGCTGGAGGTGGGACCAGGTGCAGTGGATAACCAAGATGTCTTCTGAGTCTTGTCCTGCTCATTGCATTCCACGACGCATGCAGAGACATCCTTCTTGAGCGTTGGATCTTCTATTGATCTTGTTTGCTCAATCTGCTGAACTGTATCTTCACATGCTGGGATAGACACCTCCCTATCTCACTAAGGGTTGAGGCCCATCAGTCACCCTCACCTGGTTTAGCCGGTTTGTTGAGGCTGTTGTCTGGGGTATGGCCACTGTCACATACAAACAGGTGAGAGCTGAATGCCAGGTGGGGACAAAGGATTGACAAACCCCCCTGAAAGAACGTGACATGTTCCCCTGCCAAAGGTAATATCCCTTCCTGATACCCCATACCCTATCTATCTAATCATAGGCAGAGAATTATTTTGTCCTCCTGTTTCCCATACTGTTACCTCTGGGGTTTCTCCCCAGTATCTATCCCTGGATTCCTTGTTTTTTTCTTGTCTGTACCCTGCCCTTCAATGACATCATCTGAAAGGAATCATAGAGGGGGAACCAAGGCGGAGCCATTTAGAGACAGATTGGAGAGAATAAACGATAACATTTGATTAAGAAAGTTAGAGGCTGATAGGCCCTGGGCTATGCTCCACTGAATCCTTCACCCTCCAGGGATTGACAGACCTGTTGTTGGGAATAAATGTAGTTGAGCAATTAAAGTGTCACCGCAGTTTTGACAGATCATTACATTTCTTTGGAATAAAGGTGCAGTGTGTGATTTAATCAGCTTTAAATGCAAAACACCTTTCCTCAGAAACAAACTGGCCCAATTTTCTGGATTGAAGTCAAACATTATGTCATTTTTTCTTGAAGAGAAACCATAATGATTCTGGAAACAGCCCAGCCAGAATTAATATAATGATATAAAATATCTGCAGTGCAAAGAAGGCCATTCAACCCATCAGGTCTATACTGACTCTCTGAAAGAGCATCCTACCCAAGCCCTCCCCTCCACTGTATCCCTGCGCATTTACTATGGCTAATTCGATCAACCTACACATTTTTGGACTGAGTAGAAACCGGAGCACCTAGACGAAACCCATGCAGACACTGGGAAAATGCAGACAGTCATCCAAAGCCCTAAATCTCTTTGTTATATAACTCTCACCAATGCCCTACCATTAACTGAATAAATCTTGCTCTGGTTCAATCTACCAAAATACATCATCTGGCATTTATCTAAGTTAAACTCCATCTGCTATTCATCAGCCCAGTGGCCCAATTGATCAAGATCCTGTTGCAATCTCTTCACTGTCTATTATGCCACTAATCTTAGTGTCATCTACAAACTTATTAACCATACTTCCTGAATTCTTAGCCAAATCATTAATGTAAATGACAAATGACAGTGGACCCAGCTCTGATACTTGAGGCACACTGATGGTTACAGGCCTCTAATTTGAAAAACAACCCTCTGGAACCTCTCTTCTGTTTTCTGTCATCAAGCCAACTTTGTAACCAACTGGCTACCTCAACGAATGAATTTTAACATGCAGTACCTTGTCAAAGACCTTGCTATGTAGACCGATCAATTGCATTGCCCTAATCTATCTTCTTGTTTACCTTTTCATAAAACCCAAATTCATGAGGTATGATTTTCTACTCACAAAATCGTGCTGATTGTCCCTGATCATTTCTAGCCTCTCTAAATGCCTATAGATCCTGTCTCTCAGAATACCTTCTAACACCTTACCCACTACAGATGTTAGGCTCACTGGCCTGTAGTTCCCAGGCCTTTCCCCGCAGCTCTTCTTAAACAAAAGCATGTTTTTTACTCTCCAATCTTCAGACACCCTCACCTATGGCTGTCAGTGATTCAAATATCTCTGTTAGGCACCTATGTTTTTGGAAGTGTGGATATTATTATATCATGGGAAATACACTACAGTAAGGCTATTATATTGAAGCAAGATCTCAATACGTTTCACCGGTCATGGAAAAAGGGTATCGTGCTTTGGTTCAGGAATCAACTCCCCATTTATAAGGTTCCTATGGTAAAAATGGTTTTGGCTTATAATGTTTTGACTTGCAATGTGGTTTTCCAATTTTGTTGTAAGTTGTGGACTGCTTGTACGTCCTTCTGTGCTCTTTATGAGCCCAAGACCACCCACCAAATCCTCCAAACAACTGACCATGCGTTCACACTAAATGACATATAATCTGCATCTCCTTTTTCATTTTGAAGAAAATTCTATCCCACCAAACTGCAGCTCAAATCTCTTCATGACGAGATACCAGTACACACAGAATATAGCTATTAATAAGATGGTTTTCAGTTATCCACAGAAACCGAGCCCCATAGTTGCAAGAACCAACTTTCCAATGTTTATCTGAGTTGTATGAAAAGGACTTGCAGCTTGCTAGCAGCACATTTTCCTATGTCAGAACTGCCACAAATGTTGTTGGCTTTCAGGTGTCCATTGATGTCTATCATCTCTTTTTTTAAAAAACTTTGTTCCTATATCCACAGCCATCACCTAAAGTGCACTTTTTTTCTTGTGGCAGTCAATTGAGTGGTGGTAAAGCAGGGAAATTTTCCCACATCTCTCCCCTATCTGTAAAATCTGATATTGCACTGATGTATATTCTAGAAAAAAGATAGATGGGCTAATAAATTGATAGTTTTCTCTTGGTGATATTTGTGTGCTTGTACAACACTGGGGAAGCAATAAAAATAAAACATTGCCAGCTTGTCCTCGAGAACGTGGGGAACACATACAGATTGATATTACACATCTGATACATTCATCAAGCTAATAATGGGTCAAGCTCTGCAACTAGTTGAAGTAATCATAGAGGGGGAACCAATGCAGAGCCATTTAGAGACAGATTGGAGAGAATAAACGATAACATTTGATTAAGAAAGTTAGAGGCTGATAGGCCCTGGGCTATGCTCATCTGAATCCTTCACCCTCCAGGGATTGACAGACCTGTTGTTGGGAATAAATGAAGTTGAGCAATTAAAGTGTCACCGCAGTTTTGACAGATCATTACATTTCTTTGGAATAAAGGTGCAGTGTGTGATTTTATCAGCTTTAAATGCAAAACACCTTTCCTCAGAAACAAACTGGCCCAATTTTCTGGATTGAAGTCAAATATTATGTTCATTTTTTTCTTGAAGAGAAACCATAATGATTCTGGAAACAGCGCAGTGAGAATTCTGAAAGGCAGTACTTTTCAGTTTCTGTAAACCTACGTTAACTTCATCCCAATATTATTGTCCCTCTTCCTGATAACTCTGAACTCTGCATTCTCTTCCTCTGTCTCATCTCTACAATTGGCTTGATTGTCTCATTTCCCTTTCTATTCCATAATTACACCCTAATCTATTCTATCTAATTCTTATTTTATCTGACTGAACACTTTGCAGGTTACTGAGCAATGTAGGACGCAATTCTTCCAAAAGTGCTGAATTGGGGAGAAATCTGGTCTAAATCATGACTATTCTTTCAGTTCAACTTCAGACTGAAATCTCCACACTCTGTACAATACAGAGATCACAACTGTGAATATCATTAAACACAGGGGGTGGGGGGATCTTATTCACGTCAAATAGATTCAAACTGGCGCAGCAACCCACGCATGCCCACATCTCTGGGAGATCGCTGAAAAGACATCCCAGCATCCAGATCACTGCCACCCAAATCTCCATAGACATTGCTGTCCTCATCACTGGCCCCCATGACCCAACCACTATATCGCTGGCCTCATCAATGCCCCCTTGTCCCCATACAGAAAACGCTGCCACCTCCCCCATACAGGGAACCCAATCCATCATGCCAATCACCCTCCCATCCATTGACTTTGTCCACACTTTCCGCTGCCTTGGCAAAGCAGCCAACATGATTAAAGACTCCATGTAGCACAGACATTCTCTCTTCTACCTGTTCCCTTCGTACAAAAGTCTGAGATCACATACCAACTGACTCAAGAACAGCTTTCCAGCTGCTGTCAGACTGTTGAATAGACTTACCTGTGGGTGAAGGCAGGCACATCTGATGCTCAGGTACGCGGAGGTCTGCTGGAGGCGAGGATTCAGCTGTCCCCAAGCCAGATGTCGGGCCTCAGGATTTGTTCATACAAGGCTGGTGGAGATGCACCAGGAAACATGGGGAGTTGTGGAAGGACTGTCAACAATCAGGCTGTGATTACAAGGCTATTTTAGGAGTCCAACAAAGTGCTGTTGCAGGAGATGGTGCAGATACATCGTGCAAACCTTGCTAACACTGCCAGGGTGGCAACCGCTGTAGAAAGTCTGACTCGGGGATCTGTCTTCATGGATAACAGGGTTCATCTTGGAGACACAAGAGACCATGGAGATACAGAATTCGATGGTTGTCAGGGGCACGGGGGAGACACTGCTGATCAGGCTGGGATTCTCGCTGGCATTCTGGAGACACAGCAGGTCGTCAGTGTGAGCCTCGACTTAGTTCAGGCTCAGAGGACTACTGCTGAGGCACTCCAGAGCCTGGCTCACTCACAGCATGCTGTAGCAGAGGGACTCTGGAGCTTGGCCCAGTCTCAAAGGGCCAAGGCTGAGGGGGGTCACAGATCATGGAGCAGACACATCTGAGTCTCCAGGAATGGCAGAGCTGCTGGAGCGCAAAGCAGCTGCCCTGGTGTTCCATGGAGTGCTCCCAAGGCCTCTTAGCAATCCAAGGGAGGAGGAAGGGCCTTCCACCCAGGAGGTCCCGGCCATCTCGAAACTTCCCTCCTTCCTCATACCGGGTCACCTCAGGGCCAGCTAGGTGAATAGGACAGGGGGAAGAGTAAGGGCCTAGGTCACTTTGGAGAGGGAATAGCAACTGCACATGTTCCTGAGGTGTGTTGGATACGTGATGATTGCAGCCCCCCCACTGCACAGCACCAGCTCGGTAAAGCGGCTTCAATCGATGCGTCCCTCGCTGCCCTTCCCTGCTGGACACCTGGCATCATCGCCTGCCCTCTCCTCCGACTCCTCACATGGCAGGACATCCATCTTGCTCCCTTACTGTTCCCCCTTCTCCTCCTCCTGCTCCTCCTCCAGCTGTTCTCCTCACTGCTGGGTGATGTTATGAAGAACATAACAAACTATGATTATGTGTGAAGCACACACAGGGTCACACTGGAGAGCTCCCCCCCTCCTCCCCGACTTCTCTCCCTCAGAGCGGTCTAAAGCAGTGGAACTGTATTTTAAGCAGGCCAATGCACTGCTCTACAATGGACAGGGTGACTGCATGAGCCTCATTGTAGTGAGTCTCTGATTCAGTCTCGGGCTTCCGCACAAGCATTATCAGCCATGACCTTAAAGGGTAGTCTTTGTCACCCAGTAGCCACCCCGGGAACTGGCCTGGTCATGAAAGAGCCCAGGGATGTCCCATTGCCCGAGGACAAAGCTCTGGATGTCCTGCATCAACCTGCATGATTCACATGAGATGGTCACAGACAATTTGAATGCTCAAAGAGTGGAAGCCCTGCCTGTTCAAAAATTGATGCTGTCCTGCTTGTGGGGCCTGCAAGGTGATGTGTGTCCTGCTCACTGCTCCCTGAACATAGGGAATCCCAGCGAAGCTGAGAGCCTGGGCCTCCTGCTTTACACAGCCCACTTCTGTACTGCCCTGCCCGAGCACACAGGGTATCTGTGACCTGCCGCACGCATCTGTGCATGGGGACCTGGGAGATCCCAACAGTCGCCATGGGAACCTGAATTGAGCCAGAAGCATAAAAACTCTTGGCAGTTGTTGCTTTCACGTCAACAGGGAGTTTGCGGCCACCCCTCCCCTAAGGTGCTAGATGTGTGAGTATCTCACAAAGGTGCTACATTGTGGTCTTGGAGAGCTGCAGCCAACAACAGCACAGAGAGGCCTCGAATGAATTGCGGGGCATGTATCTTCTTGGCCTGGGCACCCTCTGCCTTCTATGCACCCTCTCAGGAGCCTTCTCACTCACCTCCTGGCCCTCAGTGGCAGCCCCCGCCCTCCTTCCTGAGGGGTTGATAGTGGCTGCTCCTGTGGCGGTCTCTCCACGCCCACCACCTCCTGAGTCACCGCCTCCTCCTTCTCCTCTGCCGCCACCATAATGGCCAGCTCCAAATGGACCAGTCTGAGATCCATCATCACAGTGGGGTTTGGAAAGAATGACATTGGCTGCATTGACCCAGCACCACCCCAATCTCTCAGTTGGGCACTTCCCCCACTTGTGGAATATGGCAACACCAACACAATCCATGGTGCCATGCGTGATCCTATTAGGCTGTGTGACATTACCATCATGACAAACGCTGGCACAGATTACGAAGTTGGTGTGCAGATGTGGGCAATGCGCAGACTTGAGCCATTGCTATGTGCGTAACTGCAGCATCTGTTACAGACATGTGTTGCTGGTCCATTGCAGGGACAGACTGTAATTCAGCACCAGATGTGTTCCCAGTGACAGCAGATTCCAAGCAGTCCATGTCTGACCCTCTGGCCTGAAGGAGCAGCTGCTTCATCTGGTTAGGGTCATGGTGCACTCCTCCCCCACCCTGCAACACCAGCACTCAATCGAGTCCCTGACCACACCCTGTGGCAACCCAATACTACTGCACAGTGCCCTGGAGGGGAAGGTGAGCATGATTCCTTCATGGACCCTCACCCAGAGAACTCTAGAATATAGAAGCACCCCCCTCCTTCCTATCCAGGCATCACTAGTCCATGGGCCAGCACCTGAAGATAGCAGGAAGAAGCCCATCAAGCATCTCCAGGACCTGCCTGCAACACTGCCCCCCTCCACCCCGTGCTCTACTAGCAGCACATACCTCCAGTAAGTGCTCACGCCAGTTCAAGGCTACTACACCGCCTTGAGACTTTTATATACCTATTCTGACTTGCACCAAAGTGACATCATGCCAAAGACATAGGAGACACTAACATGGACGGAGATTGCTGTGTTGATCCTGATAGTGACATATTGAACTATGGTAAGTGGCACACTGGTTTTCAGCGCAGTCCCGGAGGTGCCATATTTTTCCAGTTGGGAAATGCGCGTGGGTCATACATGTTGATGGGGAACTTGCAAAGTGTCCGACACGCGCGTCTCCTGACCCAACCCAACCCGCCAAAAAAACGTGTGGCTGGTGATGGGAGAATCAGCCCAGAAATTTCTAGTTTCTTTCAGCAGTAACAGCAATGGATGAAGGCACAGAAATAACAGAAAAGCTGATAGTAGGGCCAGACAATAGGGCAGAATTCTCCCATCCTCACCACGGTGTTTTAGTGGAGGGCAGGAATGGAGAATCCAGAAGGAGCTGAGAATTCGCAAACCCGCCAGCATAAACACAGTTTAAAATTGTCCCAATGGCGACTGGTTTTTCCCGCTGCTCAGTGGCGCCAATACCATGGACTCTCACCCATGCGTGCTCACTAAAACAGCTGCTTGCTGAAATCTCATCAGGCCTTCCAATCTTGCGTCACGTGAGTGGGAAATCAGGAGAATTTCAAATACATTTTTGAAAGAGTAACAAGCACAAGATGGACCTCAGATGTTCACTTTGAAGTGAGTGTAACATCCTGAGCCTACCTGCCATCGTACAAGGATTATATTCACTGGAGTTTAGAAGAATGGGATGAGATCTCACAGAAACTTCTAAAATTCTAACAGGGTTAGACAGGGTAGATTCAGAAAGAATGTTCCCGATGGTGGGGGACTCCAGAACTAGAGGTCATAGTTTGAGGATAAGGAGTAAACCTTTTAGAACTGAGGTAAGAAGAAATTTCTTCCCCCAGAGGATGTTATATGTGTGGAATTCACTACCACAGAAAGCAACTGAGGCCAAAACATTGCCTGATTTCAAGAAGAAATGAGAAACAGCTCTAGGCACTAAAGGGATCGAGGGATATTGGGGAAAGTGGGTATTAGAATATTGATTCAATGCTGAGTCATGATCAAAATGAATGGCAGAACAGCTTGAAGGGCTGAATGACCTATTCCTGCTTCTATCTTCTATGTTTCTATGAATGCCATTCATCAGTGGCCAAACAGATTCCTCTCATTGACCATGAGCGATTGAAAGTTCAGAGTTACACCAATACAAAGAATGGAAGCTACTTTAGTTCCATCATTTCATTCACAAATTATCTCCCTCCACAGGGCTTCTGACATCTCATCTCTGAAATGGAATTTTGCTTAGGCACAAGATTCACTAATGTTCTGATGGGAAGGAAATCTGTTCTCCTTACCTGCTCTGGACTACATGTGACTCCAATGCCATAGCAATGTAGTTGATTCTTGACTACCTTCTGAAATGTCCTAGTAAGCCAATCAGTTGTATCGATGACTGCAAAGTCTCAACAAAGAAATGAATCTGGACAGACCACCTGGCATTGAGAGTTTCCTCTCAAAGTTCAAAAAATTTGCAGCTTAAATAGATTGGTGATTCTAAATTCTCCCTCAGTGTAGCTGAACAGGCAGAGTGTGGCGACTAGGGGATTTTCACAGTAACTTCATTGCAGCGTGAACATAAGCCTTCTTGTGACTAATAAATAAATTTTAAACTGTTATTTTGCCCCTTTCTGGTAAGAATCACCCCAATGAGTTTTTATGGCTCTCTCCTTGTAATATATGTAGGCTTGGGGAGCAATATCATGTGCTAATCCTCTGATTTCAGCTATTGTAGTATGTTCCTCCAATGAAGTATGAGATTCCACAAGGCTGAGGAGGGGGGACTCATTTGTCATGTAAGCATAGAGTGCAGAGTTGGCTCTTCAGCTATCAAGCCTGCACTAACACATGAGAAATACCTGAACTCCCGCCAATCCCATCTGCCAGCACTTGGCTCATAGTTCTACGTTATGACCTGCCAATGCAATTCTTTCCAGTTGCTGAAAACCTACATTAACTTCATCCTAATATTATTAACACTGAAAGCTCTGAATTCTGCATTTTCTTCCTCAGGTTAGTTCTGTATACATGCGTTAGAACCCTAAGCTGCAAATTAGTTAGTCCATAGTTGTTGTATTGTGAAAGATTAAATGATGTGCATTTGTTGCTCACAGAGGAAGCACCACTTCATTATTTTGCCTCAAATATTTCTGTGTTCTGTGTCTGTTCACACATCCATGATCCATAGGTACTGCCGACATCATTCTTACTGGCATCTTCCAAAACGTTCTCCCTTATCTTAATCAATCTTTTAATAGTCTCTGCATAGCTTTCCAACATGTTAGCCAAACACTGAATCAAACCTGCCAAATCTTAGTTCGTCTTTAGTTGCATGTTTTGAATTTTCTACTCTGTTGCAAGAACTGTTTTAAGTTGTGAGCTCAGGGTCTGCACCTTCTGTCTGTAGCTGCCAGATCAATAGAGTTCACTGTGAATGTCCTTGAGATAAAGGCAGAAATAGTATTGATTATGAAACCACATTTTGACTTCAGTTAAAAAGGACTAAAGTCAAAATTTATTTGAACCAGAGCCTAAATTCTTTTGAGTCCGCCCAGTGTCTTGTGCACTTCATCATAACATTGAAGTGGAGCTAGAAAGACTTGAGTGTCATAAAACCTGTATAGTTTTCTGAACAGGCCCTTAGTCCCTATTTTGAAGCCATTTCACATTGTAAAAACCTGTATGAATTAGCTGTAAACTGAGGAGGAGAGATAGTTCGATTTGCAATTCCGAGGATTGAGGACCTCTATGCAAAGTTAGCTTGGGGCTTTAAGTGCATCAAGTTAGATCTTAGTCACACTTACCAGCAGCTGGAGTTGGATGAAAACTCCAAAGATTGGTCACTCTTAACATTCACAAAGGGTCATATCAGTATACATGCTACTATTTGGAGTCTTATTGGCCTGTGTGATGGAAAGTTTATTACAGAGCATCCCCAAAGTGGTGGTGTATTTGGATAGTGTCCGAATTACTGGAGTGCCTTCTGAGGAGCACAGGGCAAACCTGAAGATTTAAAGGAACGGGCATCATTTAAAGTGGGAAAAATACATCTTCCAGGCAAATGAAGTTACATACCTCAGCTTCAAGGTAGATGCCAAGGGATTACTTTCTGTAGAGGACTAATCAAAGCTGTAAAGAATTTGCCAAAACTTAAGAATGTGACTGAATTAAAATCATTGCTTGTAATGATAAATTATTATGGGAGTTTACTGCAAAACATGCCTGTGACTATGGCCCCCTCACACCAGCTTCTGAAAAGTATTAGCAATGGAAATGGGGAGAAGCAGAAAAAAAGGTATTTGCTGAAATAAAGCAATCCTTAGAGTTTTCAACACTGCTGATCCAACCAAATCATTGGTGGTTATCTGTGATGCATCACCTTATGGTCCCACAAGATGTCAAATGGAATAGAGAGGCCAATCGCATTTGTGTAAAGAACTTTATCAGATGTTGAGAAATATTCTCAAATTAGCGCAATAAGATTCCGGATTGTAATTTATACAGTGAAGAAGTTTTATTAATATCTACAAATGAATACATTTCACATCGTATCAGATCACAAGATCTTCTAAATATGCCACAAATTGCCTCTGTGAGGGTAAAGAGATAAGCCTTATCATCTGCGTACAGCTATTTCTTCCGGCATAAGTCAGGGATGAAATAACAAATACAAATGCATTCAGTTGCTTCCCTCTGCACAGATAATCCAACACCAGCTGTATTACAAGCATTGGCTCAGGAAATTGCTAGTCTTACTACCTATATAAAAACCTGGACCAAGAGGGACCCATTGCTATCAAAAGTTAAGAGGATGGTTTTACCAGGTTCATTTATTGTTAAATATAGGTTATATAGGTTAAGTTAAACCATCATAATTTGCTGTATAAGACTATAAGATGTGGGAGCAGAAGTTGACCATTTGGCCCATTGAGTCTGTTCCGCCATTCAAACAGATCATGACTGATCTGATCTAATCCTCAACTTCACTTTGCCACTTTATCCCCATAATCTTGGATTCCCTTACTGATTAAGTATCCGTCTGTCTCAGCCTTGAACATAATGGAAGGAATTTTACAAGATTTTTCTTAAGCGTCCCGCTGGCGTGAAAATGGGAGAGTGGCAGATCCATTTTTCAGGCAGGTTTTCACTCCCAATTTGATGCACTTAGTCACTGAAAATATTGGCCAGACTGTTTCTAACCACTAGAGGCAGTGGGCGGGGCCTAATTCACCAGACAGCCAGCAACTGAGATCAGAACCACAAACAGCACATGTGCCAAAAAAGCTCAAAAATGCAGCTCTGCTAACAGAACACGTCCCCAGGCCAGATACACCCTGCCCTTCCACTCTACGGATATTGGAAATCCCCCATAACATTACTGAACCACTTATGTCCCCCTGAATCCCCTCCCTGCAATGGACCTCCAGCACATGTCCCTGTTAGGCTCTGATGGTCGACTGACATGATCATCTCTCTCCCCTATCCCGATCATTACAGAGGCATAAATTCCATCCCCCCAGTCTCCCAGCCCCCACATTCACCCCCACACTCCGCCAGCAACACAGCAGTCCCACTCCCCACCACAGCCCCCCAGCAACACAGTACCCCAATTTCCCCTCCTCCTCCACTAACATACACCTTGAATCCATGTTGTATTGACCACAGACACTGCTGCTTAACAAGTTCTGAGGCTGCAGCACTGCCACTTCTAAGAGTTTCCAACACATCCCTTACCTGAACAGTGCTTCCTGCTGCCTGCACAAGGTCCCAGAAGCATCCCTGGGACCCCAGGTCAATGCTCGGACCTGGGTCCATGCTATCATTCCAAGATTGGACTCTATGATCAACAACAGCCTCCCCACCCCCACACATTCACAGGCCGCCCCCCCCCCTTCACCCACACCAAACCAAAACACAACATGGCCGCTATGAAACAGCCCTCTTTGAACAGCAGGGAGCAGATTGAATGCAGAATCAGTCACTCACTCCTCACTCACCTTCATTGATCAAGTGGCAGAATCTGATTTTTATACATGAGGTGTTTACCTGACTAATCTGGCTGTGGCAAATGAAGTGGTAATGGCAGATGAGTTGCGAAGGTTGGGAGTGAAACTCACTAATGACATTATGATGATTGCAAAAACATATAAATTATGTCTCACCCATTTTGGGTGGGCTGTTGATTGACCGATTTTTATTCCATGTTAAAATGGGAATGAGCGCAAATAAGGGTGCCATTCCTGATAGATACTTTACACCCAATCTTACACCATTTTCCCGCTACAAAACAAGCATAGTGAGGTTGTAAAATTTATTCGAATGAAGAATTCCACAGATTGATTTCCCTCTGAGAGAAGAAATTCCTCCTCATCTCTGTCTTAAATGAGTGATCCATCAATCTGAGATTATGCTATCTGGTCCTACACTCTTCAACAAGGGGAAACAACCTCACAGCTTCTACCCTGTCAAGCCCCTGACAATCCTATACGTCTTAATAATGTCCCCTCTCATTCTTCTAAACTCCAATGAGTACAGGCCCAACCTACTCAACCTCTGCACACAAGAAAATCCTTCCATACCCAGGATCAACCTAGTGATCCTTCTCTGGACTGTCTCCAATGTCAGTATATCTTTTCTTAGATAAGAGAACCAAAATTGTTTGTAGCATCACAGGTGTGACCTAACTTGTGTCTTCTACAGCTTTAACAAGACTTACCTATTTTTATACGCCATTTCCTTCAAAATACAGGGCAACATTTCACTTTGCCTTGCCTGTTATCTGCTGAAGTTGCATGCTGGCTTTCCGTGCTTTATGCAAGAGGACCCCCAAATCTGCCCCCCACTCCCTGTGCTGCAGCTTTCTGCAGTTGTTCTCTATTTAAATAATATTCAGCTCCTTTATTCTTCTTACCAACTTCACATGTCCTACATTATATTCCATCTGCCCAAGTTTTTGCCCACTCATTTAATCAATCTATATCCTTTTGTGGACTCATTGCATCATCCTCACCACTTGCCTTCCCACCAATTTTTGTGTTGTCTGCAAACTTGACAACGGTACATTCATTTCTCTCATTTAAGTCATTAATACAAATTGCAAATAAATGTTGCACCAGTTCTAAACTCTGTGGCACTGCACTTGTTTTAGGTTGCCATTCTGGGAATATTCCTCTTATTTCAACTCTCTGTCTTATATCAATTAGCCAATCCTCTATTCATGCTAATAAACTACCTATAATACCATAGGCGCTTATTAAATAACTTTTTGTGTGATACCTTATTGAACATTTTTTGCAAATCCAAGTATATTACATCAACTGATTCCTCTTTATCTGTACTGTTCATTACTACCTTAAAGAATTCTAATAAATTTATCAGGCATGATTTCCCCTTCATGAAACCACGTTGACTCTGCTTGATTATATTATATAAATGCTCCGCAGTTACATCCTTTATAATGGACTCTTACATTTTCCCAATTATAGAAGTTAAACTAAGTGGACTATAATTACCTGTTTTTTTTGTCTCCCTCCTTTCTGAATAAAGGTTTTATGTTGCAGTGTTCCAATCCTCTGGAATTTTTCTAGAATTTAAGGATTCTTGGAAGATTACTATCCTTGCATCCATTATCACGGTAGCTACTTCCTTTAATACCCTGGGATACAATTCATCAGATCCAGGAGACTTAGTGGCCTTTGGCCCCACTAATTTCCCAAGTACTTTTTCACTAGTAATAGTTATTGTATTTATTTCTTCTGCCCTCCCCATCCCCCACCCTATCTGCCTTTCGATTATTTAGTAAGTTTGGAATGTTATTAGTGTCTTCCACTATAAAGACTGACACAAAATATTTGTTTATCTTCTCTGCCATTGCCTGGTTCTCCGTTATTATTTCATTCTCTAAGGGGTCTATGTTGACTTTGGCATCTCACTTCCTTTTTCTACGCTTGAAGAAACTCTTGCAGACCATTTTTATTTTACTTGCTATTTTACCCCTGGAAGAATGGGATTCCTACCTAGCTAATATGATTCATAGGCAGAATACAGTCTTTCAGAGGACAGGAGATCTTTCAGGAGTTAAATGATCTTTAAGGCAAGCCAACAGTAACAATTTATACATATGTGAAATAAGTCAGAGGATCAAAACAGGTAGTTATGATTTCAATAAAAATATTGATATTTAAATGTATTTTAAATATATAGTTCACTTTAGCCAAGCAAAGTTACCAAAAGACATGATGTTAAATGCCAATAGTTTAAACCAGAAGTCTGGGAACTCGTGACCAGCTGTACTCTTATTGGGATGATTCCTACGAGGGTACATATGATGAACTTTATACTCACTGTCCAGGCACAAGGATTGATATGCCCCTGGACACTGAATCACATGTTTATTTAACTCGGCAGTGAGCCGCTGGGAGTTAATCTTGCTGATTAACTCTTTCCTGCTAAGCTCCTTTCCTACTTCCCAATGAACACTGTCCTCAATATTTTATAATTATCCTCATTTAAGTGTAGCACAGTTGTTTACAAGCATCAAAGAATCTCTACAGTGCAGAAGGAAGCCATTTAGCCCATTGAGACTGCATTGACTCTCCAACAGGGTATGTTATCCAGGCCCTCTTCCCTGCCTTATCCTCAAAACCCCATGTATTCACCATGGCAAATCCATACAATCTACATACCTTGGGACACCAAGGGCAATATAGTACGATCAACCCATCTAATCTGCATATTTTTGTACTGGGAAGGCAACTGGAGCAAATGGAGGAAGCGCCTGCAGATAGAGGGAGAAAATGTAGTGCTAACCTCTGTGCCATCTTGCTCTGACGTATGTTTGTCACTCTCAGGCTGAATGCTAAGAGTTATGGCAACTATTTCCTCGGGGAGTTTTCACCTTGATACTATTCATTTAACTTGCCTCATTACCAGATGCAAAATAGCCTGATCCCTGGTTGGAACCACAACATATCATTATGGGAAACTGTCTCTGAACACATGCTATGAATTCTTGTTCATTGTTACCTTTGTCAATTTGATCTTCACAATTTATATGAAAATTAAAGTCATCCATGATTAAAGTACTGCCCTTTTTTACATCCCTTTTTATGTTCTGATTTATTCTCCATCTTACAGTTTAGCTACTGCTTCACTGTCTGATATGGGGAATTCCTCCTTCTGCTCTAAAAACCTTTCATTAGTTACACAGGCCCTCGCACTTGGTGTCTGGAAACTAATTCAAATGGAGCAAAACTGGTGGACCCAGGTTGTGAACTGGGCGAAATCTAGACTTTATCCTAGTCATGAGGGCACTCATAGCAGTATATACTGATCATCGATTTAAGGATTTAATGTTGGCATTCTAGCATCCCCTGCAACTATAGACTTCAGCCAATGTAACAATCTTACTGAGGCCAATGTTCCATCACCATCAAACCACATTAATATCATTCTCAAAGTGCTGCTCAGCAGTTGCAGTCAAGCTCCAGAGTCCTTCATTTGCCTGCCAGAGTGTAGCCAGCTGTTTTAAATGCCCCATCCCCCCCTCCACCTTGCTGCTTCTTCCTTATTGGTTGAGCCTCCACTCTTCTATTATGGGAGCTCAGATTCTTCGAGACCCAGCGGAAATCTATTGTTGATTCCCCTCGACTATCATAAAATCCCTCCTCCATCAAGTCTGTTCTTTCCCCAATACCCCCACCACAGGAGGCCCTTTTCTTCCACTTAGTGAATGGCCTGGAATCAATTGGAGGCAGGACCAGATCGAGGGGGGGGGGCTGTGAAATGGACTGGAGACCTTCTAAAGGGGAGACTTGAAGTCACTGATGCTGGTTCTTCCTGAGCTCTTGCTTTAGTGGGGTGCCAGTCTTTTTAGCCTCCATCTTGTAATCCATGGACTCATCACCAGAAGGGCACACATGGGGTATACTTCCAGTCATGGCTCAACACTGGCACGGGTCATGCCCATGGCTGGTAATAAGGCTTATACTGGCATGGGCTCCCTACTCCTGAAATGATTCAGGTGTTTCCTGACAATTTTGCCTTGCACTTATGAAACCCAAATCACCTTTTCTTCATTATGATCCTGGGATGCAACTGAGACTGTCCCTGAAGTTCCTCACGTGGACTGGGTCACCAGTTTTCAACATCATCCTTGCAAGATCATATTTCTTCTTCTGGTTCCCTTGTTGGGACTCCACTCTCCCCACCAGGTTTGGGAGCAGTAAACTTCATCTTGTCCGAAACCTGTCCCATTAATGATGCTGCTGGGGTGATTCCTGTCATTGTGTGATGGGTAGTCCTATAGTCGAATAAAAATTGTACCAGTTTTGGTCTCCATGGATGCTGCACGTTGCTTTTTCATGATGAGCTTAAAAGTCTGCACCGATCATTCAGCCAGCTCTTTTGATGACGAGTGATAATGGTGCTATCTGAATGTGTTTGATTCCTTTCGAAAGCACGGAGGTCTGAAACTCTGTACTAGTAAAGGCAGTGCCATTGTCAGAGACCAGGACTTCAGGTGTCGCGTGTGTAGAAGGCAATGCTGAAACCCTTGCTATTAGGGAACTTTTAAAACAAAATAGATTAGTCCAAAATTGGGACCAAAATATACCTTATATATAACAAAGATATCATGATGCGCCTCCTATGTGTATTATATGAAGGTATTGCCTTAAACACAATATAATCAATAGCGATGAATTTTTAACAATATTGTAACTTTGCTCCCTAGAATCTGAAGGCTGTCCCTGACCTTCCTTGACTGCCTGGTGATGCGGCTTGGGCTCTGCCACTGCAAGAGATTCTGTGATATTTTACTAATAAATCGCTCTCAGTTGAGGGATTTAAATGAAACCTTTCCCCCAATCAGAGGACACTGCTGTCTGATGACTCCTGTAGTTCCTGAGCTCCTTTCTTTGCATTATTCAATGGTACAGCAACCTCAATGCCTTCTTTTAATGCAAGTTGGATTCTGCCAATACTTGTTTTTGAACTGTCACATGGTTAATTCCTCAGACCTGTCTATCTCACAACATATCATTCAATGGTGGCCCGAATTCACAGTGCTCTGCCTATTTTTGTAACCTGGTCAGAAATTTGGTGAGAGATTCTCAGCGATTCACCCTGCAGTGTTAAAGTGGTATCACTGGAGTGTTGGGTAGGTCAGATTCTTTATTATATTAAAGGTTGGAATCCCACATGCCATCAACAGGACGACTTTCTGCTTCTCGTCCCATCAATATTGTGGGCCCTAATAAAATAATCTATATGTTTTGTGTTTTGTGACCTGTTTTCTATGCTTGCAGTGTAGGTTTCAAGTTTCCTGGAAAGGGACATTTTTCTGAATTGAGGAGTACTTGTCTTGACCGTAAAGGTGGTCTGGAGGAAAGAAAAAAACTCATTTTATTCTTCGTCATCAATCTTTCATCACCATCACCTTTTATGTGCAATGTGCTCAAAGTGCAGCTCAGCGGCTGCTGTGTGCTGATCAGCTCCAAGGACCTTCGACTGCCAGCCTGAGTGGGCCAGCTCACTTAATAGGGGAGGTCATATTCTACAGGTCTCATGGGGAAATCTATTGACAATCCCCCATGGCCATTAGAATACCCAGGTTCCCCTCTGGAATTTCTTGTACATGATATGTGACACCTGATCTGACTGGATCTCAGTGGGAAGTCCATACCTGGTGCAGAATTGGGTCTGTTCCTTCTTCACATTCTTTCAGGGGAACAGCATCTGAGGAGCAGTAGTGCTGATAGTTGGCCCCCCTCTTAGTTTTGGGTAAGGCCCTCAGATAGTCCATTAGCTGAGGGGATCTCCAAAAGCTGGCATGGAAATAAAAGTTGGAGACTATATTGCAGGTGGAGTTTTCTCACAACTTCTACAAAAACCTGATTGTGTCCTGTGAGAGAGTGGCTAGTCAGAACGCTGACTGATATGGACTTGGCTTTTGCGTATGCTGACATGGCCAGTCATGAGAATTTTATGAGCTAGCAGCAAGATTTCCTCATGGAATCTTGGCAGCATCACTAATTGGTATAGTCCACTCCTTATTTGCAGCTCTGTTGGGATACATTCCATGTCCTCATCAGCACCTCATTATTAATGTTGAAAGACAGCCACTGTGTTAGCAGTCTGAGCTCAATTTTTTAACTGTCGCTACCAAGGAAGATTTATTTATTACCACCTTGAGACTCCTTTGAGACTCCTGAAAGACAGATTTTCTGAAGGGTGTTCCCCTTGCGGTGCCCTGTGTTTGTTGAACCTCACTCAACCAATACATACACTGTAAAAAACAGCATATATTTAAAGAATGAAAAGGAATTTATTTGCTAATGCATGCATCAGGAGAGAGTCATTGAAGCTTGACTGTGCTCTCTGACCCAATACTGCCCGGTAAAATTATTATACTATTCTTAACATTTCAATATCCCACTTAGTCTCATTAATCAGACTGAAGGGCCCAACCATAATTTTGAATATTATTACCTTAGCCAATAACGTTCTACCTGTCAACAGGAATAGTATTTATTAGCTTATTGCCCATGTAGGTTCCTTCCCTTTTACCTAGAAAACCTAACCGACGTCATTACCAGTAACCAAGGGCATTATTAACATCTGTGGTTTTTAATTGAAAGGAGTCACTCTTTTGCTGGAACCTGGGTCTCCTTTATCAGCTTGAGAGATTGCTCCAGCTCACTACCCTCAAACGAATCCATTCCCTTACATACCACGCCTGTGATTAAATTTGCTTTTCACATACCCAAAAACAAATAAGAGGAGCTGACTTTCTGTGCTCCAATGTATTAACAGTATTGGCCTGTCTACCACCGTATTTCCCGTCATGCTGCATTCAGAACAAAGTTGGCCAAGGCGAACAAGACAGTGTTGAAAATACAGTTTAAGCTTATAACACTTGTTTAATTTGTGAATATGCAGCTTATAATAATACCTTTGCAATTTATAATACCTTTGCATATATTGTTCCAGGCACAGTGTAAATTTTTAATATATCTATAAGAGACTTTATAATCTAGTCTACTTTTTATGGTAAAACTAAAATGAAGGGCCTGATACTGGAATTCTATACACTTTCCCCATTAGATCCTGCCCTTGGCACGTGGCTATAGCCCAAGATAAGGCTTCTAAATAGAAGCATCCCAATACTTATTCCTGGGTCCTGAAGGATGATTGGCGCCTTGATATCCTTGCTTGCTCAACTTACCTGCCATCACTGGTACCATCCCTTCTGTGGATTGGACAACCTTGCACAGGCACGTTTAACTACATTGATAAGCACCATCAATGCCAAGATCATCATGAAGAATATTACAATCCCTTTTGGACTGATGTTCCTAAGGAGCCCGACCAGCCTGAAGTAAATGGTTCAGGTCTTTGAATTTCTCCATCTCTTTCCTGCTATGATTAACCAGATTAGTTATGTTTTCCAAACTATCTAATATGTCCGCGCAACACCCTGATACAATCACTGCACCAGTCTCACCCCTTGCCGCCAAGACTTAATCCAATGTCAATCTGTGTTGAAGTACCACAGAGCACATGGCTACCATCTCATCATTAACCTTAGCAAGGGCTGTTGGTGTACCATTAATGACTTGTTCCAAAATGGGGCACAGAATCAGAATTTCATGCATTGCATTAGCTACTCTATATTGGGAAAACAATATGCCAAAGAACCGTTCTATTTCTGTAATAACTTGTCGGTGCCTTAGCAGGGGAGGGAGTTTAGGACTGTGATATATATATAGGATTACATACCTAAAGTAATACAATCTCTTCCATCTGATAGGGAGCCAATGATATCTCCAGAAATATCCAATGTGTTTTATTGAGTCGGATAAATGTTGCCTCCTCTTAATCAATGAGAAATATTGAAAGATTTGTCATTATTCAGTCATAGCTGGGTAGTACGATCTACCACGTGTTCAATTTACTTATGCCCAAGTTTTCCCCTTGGCCTTCCACGTTTCTAGCACAATATATCCCTTTTGGTTTTGGTGTTGGCTGTTTCAAAATTAAATTAGAAGCTGGTACCCTTAGGTTTTCAATAGGTGTATATGACTTAACTTCCCTGCACAAGATTCATTGTTAAGAAATTATTTCCTTACCTCTCTACATGTATGGGGATGTGTGAACATACCCAACATTTTACCTGACTAGTTAGTCTAGCACATGCGTGTACCATATATAAGTAAGTATTAACATGTACCTTCCGAGGGGAACACTGAAGAACTTCAGTTGCTGGTCCCACCTGAGTCAAAAACTGTACATTCAATGCTGAAAAAATATAATAACATGCATTTATAATAGCATTGTCTACAACTTCTATCTTACAATCAAACACAATTATTGATCAATGTCATGTAATAATATAGCTTGTTTACAAAACTTGCACATTCACTGCGCCACACTTTGCGCATGCTGGCGGCTTGATTTGCTTTTGTGTTCGGGAATGTCTGGTTGATCTCAATTGAAGCTGTGCCTTGATTGTAGTCTTCATTGTAGAGCTCTGGGTATCTTTGCTAGCACATAGTCTACTACAATGCAGATGGCCTCACGACCTTAAATTTAGCAGTCACAATATATTTGATTTAATCAGATTCTCTGTACTTCCACTATTATATTAAATCATTCAGATGCTGGGTCAGGTTCACTATCTTCAGGATTGCCACCAGAATACGGCTTTAACTGAGTCCAGTGTTTCCAGCGTGGGCCACACTTCTCATCAATTAGGGCATATATCTGGCCTATAGCCACCACATGAAAAGGCCATTCCAAGTGAGTTCCTAGCCCCTTTTTGTCTGTCATGAGTTTCACCATTATCTTATCTCATGAAGGAAATTTAAGCGTACTCTCTCCCATCAATTTCGTCCAATCTTGGTGCTGCTGTTGCGCGATCACCTACTTTTTAAGAAAATGTAGCTGGTCTATTAGATCCCTCCATATTCAATTCATCCTCTCCACCATCCCTCAATTCTGAGGATGATATAGTACGTGAAACCTCTACTTTATTCATATGACAGACTACTCTTTGAAAGCTCTCCATGTGAAATGATTGGAATCCAGCTGAAGAGGCATTCCTTATCTAGAAATTATCTCATTTAATAATATCACAGCTACTGTTGGAGCTGTAGGCAGCTTTATATGAGAATACTTCAACCCATCGAGTAAACTGGTCTACAATTACTAAACAGTAGTTTCCCTGTAGCCATGGTAATGGCCCTGTAAGTCCATTTGTAAATTCTCCGAGGGTCCTTTGAGTCTGGGTTAACTTCCCATTTTAATCTTGCAGGGATATCTTGGCACCACTAGGGTGCATTGACAATACCAGCATTTCTTCAACAAATTAAGCACTCTGTCCCTGCTTGTGTATGCTATTCCGTGATAAATTTTAAGCAGCAAATGCTGAATTACCTTAGGAACTATTATTCTTCTTTCTCTTCTCCTTATTCCATCACAACCTTACCATCCTCCATCTTTTTTTTCCATTGCTCCTTTTCTTCTTCATCTGCTTGTTCCTGCACTTGTTTTATATCTATACCTGGACTGTCCTCAACTGCTACAGCTGCTAACCTACAGGCCGCGTCCATTCTCAATCCTGCTTTACTAAGGCCTTTGCTGCCTGGTTGGCAAAATGGTTTTCTTGCTGCACTTCATTCTCAGTTTTCCTATGAGCTTGAACTTTTATCTAACATTGCTGCTTCTAAAGGGACAATGGTTGCCTGGAGTAAATTCCTGAGTGTGCAGGCTATGAGGGTCATTTTTTCCCCATCAAGATGAGGGGCTATGAAACATTGTCTACGAGGCACAAGCTATTGCCCTTATACACTGAGTAACTGAATGGAGTTACACCCCATCAGTCTCAATGTCCCTATACTACTGAGCAACTATAGCTGCCTGTATTGCATCATTTTCCTTACAGAACATGTGGAATGGTTTGGTGACCAAAGCTGGGACTGTCACTAAAGCCTGCTTCAAATCTGAAAAAGCCTGTACTTCTGCACCTCCCCACTCTATCTTTCCTGACTATCCCTTCCTTCCATTATCAAGTTCTGTAAGGGCTTTACCGCTCGGGCAGAATCTTCCACAAATTCCTACTACAGTTAAAAAGTCTTCAATATTTGTCTTACCCCTTTTCTGGTGAAAAGACTTTGTACAAAAGTAACTTTCCCCCAGTCCTCTGGAAACTATATTTTTTTCCCCCAAATACTATAACCTAAGAACATCTTTGAAACAGAGATCAAATCTTTCAATTTGATCCCAGGTCATAACTTATCTTAATTGTTTGTTCTTGTCTTAAATAACATCATCTTATTATTATCATCTTATATAACATAACTTGCTTACAACACATTTTCTTATATCAGAATCATCCCAAACTCAGAAAACAGTATTTTGGGCTTTCAGCTGCCCATTAGTGTCCATCTTATCTCTTCTTCCCTTTAGGAAAACTTTGTTCCTTCATCTATAGTTATCACCTAAACCTAAGACCCTTTAAATGTCTCTCTTGTATCCATTGCATCCCATTTTGATTCTGCCCTCCTCTGTTTACTATAGGCTCTGCTATAATATATCTTTTATTATCCTATTCATTTTCCTTTCTCATTTATTCCATTGAATTATTTCCCTCATCTCTAATTATATTAATCTGTCAATTTGGTGTTATTGGTGGCCTCTCTCTTTTAGCCCGTCTGGTACATAATACAGTTTTCAACCTTCCTATTCAAACAAAGAATATGCTTTGTGTTCAAAACTACTCCTCCAGTTTTGTGGTTAATTCAGTACTTTGCATATCCATGTCACACATTTTAACTGGAATGCATTATAACAGAATAACAATTTCCACGATTAAACAAACATTCCCATTCTACCTAATGCAGCTCTCCTTTCTATTCAATTTTTGATTTTATGTCGTAAAACTACTTTGAGTCTTATAACACAAAAATCCATCCTGTCTGGGACAGAGTGGGTTAATTCTCTGTTTGTTTCAGCAGGGCAGAGTAATAATTCTTTCCATTTATCATTTCATTGTCAGCGTTATCAAGACTACATTTTTGCAAGTAACAACAAGCTTGATCCAGATTAAACCAAAATTATTTTTATCACTTTTAAATATCCTGGCTAAATTAAAATTTCAACAGTAGAGTCTGGCTGGCTCCTATATCCTGCAGTACAATATAGACTTACCTACCCAAATCTAGGGAAATGTGGCCATCTTTCCTTCAGATACAAAATCCCAGTAAGTCTCTGGGATTTGTTTAACTCTATCTACACTCAGAGGAGTGCCCCTACTGAGATTCACAGCCAGAATCTAGTCTGCCATGCTCTCCAAATGATTCGTTCTCTGCACAGGGTGAGAAAGACAGGTTAAATTGGTTGATCTAAAGCATCATAGACTTAAGAGGGGAGTAAAGGTTTAAAAGCAGGCACAGACTGCTTTTACAACTCTCCAGTTTAGTTCAAAATTTGCATGATTAATATTTCCACAACTCTGCCCCATAACCAACACAGCCAAATACAAAACCAAATAAACTGTGTGCCTAAATGGTGAACTTCCCTTACCACTTTTCAGGCATAACGTAATGCCATCTTGAAATTGATTTTCCTTTCCCAACATGGCAAATCTCTATCAGATTCCTATTCTTGAAAATGACCATGAATCGCACAATTACATATTCTCTCTCTCTCTCTCTCTGTGCCATATACAGACAGTCTGTGCCTCCTTTTTTTTGAAGAGGTGACAAAAACGGTTGATGAAGGACAAGCCATTGATGTCGTCTACATGGATTTCAGTAAGGCGTTTGACAAGGTTCCTCACGGTAGGCTGACAGAAAAGGTGAAGGTGCATGGGATACAGGGCCAGGTATGTAGATGGGTTGAGAACTGGCTTGGGAGGAGGAGACAGCGGGTAGTAGTGGAAGGCTCTTTTTCCAACTGGAGGTCAGTCACTAGTGGTGTGCCACAGGGCTCAGTACTAGGACCTCTTCTATTTGTGATTTATATAAATGACTTGGAAGAAGGGGTAGGTGGTGTGATCAGCAAATTTGCTGATGACACTAAGATACTTGGATTGGCAGGGACTGAGGAGCAGTGCCAGGCAATACACAGGACATAGATAGGCTGGTAGACTGGGCAGATAGATGGCAAATGGAATTTAATCCGGATAAATGCGAGGTGATGCATTTTGGCCGGAATAATGTAGAGGGGAGTTATAGGATAAAAGGTAAAACTATCCTGAGTATAGAGACGCAGAGAGACCTGGGGGTGCAGGTTCACAAGTCTCTGAAGGTGTCAGTACAGGTGGAGAATGTGATAAAGAAAGCGTATGGTATGTTAGCCTTCATAGGAAGGGGTATAGAATACAAGAGTAGGAGTCTGATGTTGCAAGTGTATAGAACATTGGTTAGGCCTCACTTGGAGTACTGCGTCCAGTTCTGGTCACCGTACTACCGGAAGGATGTGGAGGCCTTGGAGAGAGTGTAGAGGAGATTTACCAGGATGCTGCCTGGTATGGAAGGGCTGTCTTATGAGGAAAGGTTGAACACACTGGGGTTGTTCTCCTTTGAAAGACGTCGGCTGAGAGGGGATCTAATAGAGGTATATAAGATTATAAGGGGTATAGATAGAGTAAATGGTGGTAAGCTTTTTCCACCATTAGAAATGGATAGAACGAGGGGTCATGGCCTTAGGGTGAGGGGGGCTATGTTTAAGACGAATATTAGAGGGCAGTTTTTGGTAGTGTAGTGGGGGTGTGGAATGCACTACCGAGTAAGGTGGTGGGAGCAGGCACGCTAGGGTTGTTTAAGGGTCTCTTGGACAGCCACATAAGCGGTCTGCAGATAGAGGGATATAGGACGACTGTTTAAATATCTTATTTGTTTCCACAAGCTGTTCGGTCCACCTTGTTGACCAACAAGGTGCATGCATTCGGCAGGTCATGCGAGGGCTGCTCTTGGATGTTGCTTCAAGTCGTTAGTGTATGCTTAAACTGGACCATCTGATGGGCACCATGACAGCTCAGAGACTATCGCTGTTGCTGTGCAGACACATAGATTTGGGCCTGTGTCTGCGGGAGTTTGCGCGTTCTCCCCGTGGTTGCGTGGGTTTTCTCCGGGTGCTCCGGTTTCCTCCCACGTCCCAAAAATGTGCTCTTAGGCTGATTGGGTAACAAATTGTCCCTATATTGGTCCTTATATGGGAATCTTCCACAATAGGCATAGCCTAAAGTCATGGATATGTCATTAAGACGTTAGGATGGCTGAGCGGGCTCGTTGGGCCGAAGGGCCTGTTTCCCGTGCTGTGTTGCTCTTTGTTCTTTGTTCTTTGTTCTAAGCACCATGATGCTGGTAAAGTGGATTGAAGGAAGGCATGTGCCCATTGCCGTGTACTGGGTGTATCTAGAGTGTAACCTTTCATTAGGACCACAGACTGTGGAGTCATTCCCAGTTTTCCTATGCTCCTATGCAATGACCTGGCCAGATCAAACATAACAACATCACCAGTGGTTTGGGAAAAATCCACTGAGATCAAGGAGAGCAAGCAGCTGCAGGAAAAGGTAGCTGGCATTTTCCTGACTCTGTGATAACCTGGGCAATGGCCAGTCAAAGTCTTGACGTAGAGATGCCGACGTTGGGGTAAATACAGTAAAAGGTCTGACAACACCTGTTTTAAATCCATCGATTTATTTGATAGTAAGCTCACAAGCTTTTGGCTTTATGGCCTTGGTCAGGCGAATGAGGTGTTCTGGTCTACAATAGCACACATATCAGCACAGACAGTTTACAGATTGCTGATTAGAATGCGACCCTTTACGCCTAACCTGCTATTCAAATCTTAAAGTGGCTAACAATGTGAGTGGAAGGAGCATGGTGCACAGGTTAGATAGATGTGTATTGTCTTCAGACAGCACAGCAAGTGAGGTTTTTTGCTAACCCAGGCAAGTCATGGGGGTTACAGATAGTGTGACATGAAGCCAAGATCCCTGTTAAGACCATGCTCATGTGTGCGGAACTTGGCTATCAGTCTCTGCTCAGCGGATCTTCACTCTCGTGTGTCGTGAAGGCCCCCTGAAGACCGTTTACCCGAAAGTCGGAGGCCGAATGCTCGTGATCGCTGAAATGTTCGCCAACAGGAAGGGAACAGTTTTGCCTGGTGATTGTTGAGCGATGTTCATTCATCCGCTGTCATAGTGTCTGCATGGTCTCCATGATGATGATGATGAACATCTCGCCAGGGCCATCCCCATACCCCCACTTCTTGCCTTCAGACGACCACGCAACCTCAAACAGACCATTGTTCACAGCAAACTACTCAACCTTCAGGAGAACAGTGACCACAATACCATATAACCCTGCCACAGTAACCTCTGCAAGTCATCCGGATCATCAACATGGATGACATCATCAAACGTGAGAATACCATTCACCAGGTACACAGTACATACTCTTGCAACTCGGCCAACGTTGTCTACCTAATACGTTGCAAGAAAGGATGTCCTGAAGCATGGTACATTGGGGAGACCATGCAGACACTATGACAGTGGATGAATGAACATAGCTTGACAATCACCAGGCAAAACTGTTCCCTTCCTGTTGGCGAACATTTCAGCGATTACGAGCATTCGGCCTCCGACTTTCGGGTAAACGGTCTTCAAGGGGGCCTTCACGACACACGAGAGTGAAGATCCGCTGAGCAGAGACTGATAGCCAAGTTCCGCACACATGAGCATGGTCTTAACAGGGATCTTGGCTTCATGTCACACTATCTGTAACCCCCATGACTTGCCTGGGTTAGCAAAAAACCTCACTTGCTGTGCTGTCTGAAGACAATACACATCTCTTTAATCTGTGCTCCGTGCTCCTTCCACTCACATTGTCAGCCACTTTAAGACTTGAATAGCAGGTTAGGTGTAAAGATTCGCATTCTAATCAGCAGTCTGTAAACTGTCTGTGCTGATATGTGTGTTATTGTAGGCCAGAACACCTCATTCACCTGATGAAGGCCATAAAGACAAAAGCTTGCGAGTTTACTATCAAATAAATCGGTTGGATTTAAAACTGGTGTTGTCAGACCTCTTATTGTACAGACAAAGTCTGCCAGAGGAAGCCGCAATGATGGTGCAGATGGAATTTTCTGAAGGGGTGCGCTGTATTTATTGAACCTCACTCAATCAGTACATAAACTGAGAAAGACAGCACATATTTAAAGAGTGAAAAGGAATTTATTTGCTAATGCCTACATCAGGAGAGAGATAGAGTCACTGAGGGTTAACTGTGCTCTTTGACTTAATATTACCTGGTAAATTATGATGTTATTCCTAACATTTCAATATCCCACCTAGTCTTGTCAATCATATTGTAGGGCCCAATCACAATATTAAACACACAGGCTTCTTGGCACTACCCTTCCTGTGCTGAGGAGGGTGCCCAGAGTTGCCCTCTTTCCCATTGGGGGCTCAGTTTCTGATTATCCTTCCTGCTTCTATCCTTTTCAATTGGTGGGCAGTGACTCAGGGAGGGTTTGTGGGTCAGCTCATAATTATCGGCCAGTATGCTACCTGCCTGGGTCCGGGACTCTCTGCTCTCCTTGGTGAACTTTTATTGGAAAGGATGTGGAGTTTTTAACCTCCTCTCAGAGAATTATTTCACCGAGTTTTATGGAAGTGGTTTCTGTTTTAAGTGCCCAAACCCATTGGTCAAAAGCAAATTGCTTAAACCTTTCAAATTCAAGGTATGCCTGATCATGTTGTTTACTGAGGGAATGAAATTCTGATAGTACATTTCTGGCACTAACTAGTACATACTTAAAATATCATCGTTCACTGCCTCACAGTCAGTGACATTTAGTCAGGCAAGAGGGAATAAACCTTTGCCAGTTTTTTCTAAAAGCTTACTCTGCGGTAATAGGGCCACTGTTGGACTGGCCTCTTTAACTGCTATAAAAAAGATAAAGAAATCCCCTACCTCTGCATTATTAAATGTCAAAATTAACTGGTGGACTGAGTTGACTCAACCCTTAAATCTGACTCTTGGTGCCTTCAAGGGACACAGTAGGATTCCTGCTCCTTAGCTTGAACTGTTTTAGTTGGAACTTTCTTTCCTCTCTCTCCTGAAATTCTCTGTTTTCCTTTTCTCTTTTCTGAGATTCCAATGTCCACTCTCCGATTTTAATCTCTTTACTGCCAGACACTCCATTCTCAAGTGTCATTGCAGATGTTCTCCACCCCTGAGTTTAACATTCTGGGTTTTGTTGCTTTCAGCTGAAATGCTAATCCTAAGCACCTTGCTAATTCTTTTAACTGTTGGAGGGACAGAACTTTTAAATTCTCAAAAGCAACTTGTTGTTGTGAGACTTCTTACAGCTGTTCGAAAATGGACTTTTTAAACTGCAGTAGTACAAACTAAAGAAAGACCTTTTTGTAGTTTCTTAAAACAGCTTTCAAGGGCAAATTTATCTTCCCCATTTTTATCTGTTTGTTTTATCTGTGGGAACAAATTCCAGACACCCACGTCCCCAGTTTGTTATCCCTTTGTGGGAACAGTATCAGCAAAAGGAGACCCCAATCTGCTTCGAAACCCAGATGTAGTAAACTTCCCAGTTTATTACAATCACTCCCAGCTGAGTTTCCCTAATTCTGTTGACCCAGGAGAGGTCCCATTGATTTATCACCATCTGGCTGGTGTACCCCCAAATTGTTACAAACTCAGGCGAGCTGGATTGACTGGCTCCCTAGCACAAGACGGATGCTTTGCATTCAGACTCATTAAAGGAGTGGTGGGATGGACAGTGCTGGGAAGGGAGCCATGGTAGTGTCCAGTTATGAAGGCAATGCAGAACTCATTGAAAGGCAGAATCTTTGGTCTAGGGCTAGCAGGTTGAGTCAGTGACTAGAGATGCTCCCTGGGCTTGCAGCCAGAAATAAGGGAGTACAGGCAGTCCTTGATGTAGTGGGCCACGCTACAGCACTATGCATAGCATCCTCATTGTATTTCTGCACCAGGGAGGAGCAAACCTGTATGTATAATTGGGATAATGCACAGCTTGGTGTTCAGGCCCTTTTCTGTTTCTTCTGCCTCTGCTCTGGTCTGTAGATGGGATGGTTATGGTTATAGGAGGCAACCCTCACTTGGTGAAAATATAATGAAAGGTATTTTTAATGAGGACATCATGATCGGCATAGGTTTGGAGGGCGGAAGGGTCTGTTCCTGTGCTGTACTTTTCTTTGTTCCTTGTTCTTTGATCTTTGATCATTGTGTGGGGAGAAGGTATATGTGAAACTCTCTTGAGGATCCCCTCTATAGGTGACCATGCGTGCAGCCTCTAAAGGGGAGGTCCACAGGGAACATGGACACATCAATGATAATGGGCTCAGGAGGAGGGTAGGAATGTTGCCCACAGGAACAATGTGATCCAATGTTACTGGGGGAAGCTGGAAAATATCAGGAGGAAGCTGTCGCTGTGGTACATCATGCACCATTAATGGTGCAGTTTTAAATCAAATGCACATCTGTACGGAAGGGCTCTGAGGCATTGCGTGGGGTGTGCAATGTTGGACTAAGGAGCCCTCAGACATGTTAACCCATCCCAATGTCCAAATAACCATCCTAATTTCCGAATTATACTTCTCAATGTCTGAATAATCCTTCCCAATTTCTGAATATTCCCTCTCGATTTCCAAAGTGTGCACTTTTACAGCTGGAAACAAGATGAGTATGCTCTGAATCGCAGGAAACTGGGCCATTGTTAAGAGCAGAGGAATTTAGAAGGGATGTCAGCTTCACCTTAAGCATCTTTAGTGAGAAACAGCTAAGGAGGTGCTGATATATTGTGGTTAAAATCAGAAAATTGGATGTTAGAACAGGGGGTTAGGAGTCTGCAGCACGGACCACTCAGTGATTGAAGGAGACACCGACATTTAGTTGGGTTGCAAAGAGAATATAGTTATATGGGAACTGAGCAGCCATAGGATGAGGACAAGTGCTCAACTCTGGGATAAAGACCAACACAGATCTGATTAACCTGTTCTTGTGTAGTTATTTTAGCCCAATTTTATGGATGTATTATGTTCTAATGATAAATGGTTGAAATATATTCAGATGAACTTCAAGAGATTAGGAATTTAATTCTTATAATAAATATTGTTCAGCATCTAAAATGTTGACTCAGCTGCATTGATGACTACAATTTCTTGGGAAAAGGGAGAGTCAAATCACAAAGTATTTTGTTATGTTTAATGACAATCCATCCTGTCTGGGAAGATTAGATCTGGACACAGATTCAATATTTGAAAAAAAAGTATCAAGAATGCAACAAATATTGTCTGCTTTCACAATGGATAGATTGTATGCATACATGGTCCAAGAAAATTCTAAGTGTTGAATTCACATGAAACCTGGAGTAAATCATGCTATTTTTTTCAGTGCAAGTTCAGAGAAGAATCTCCCCCATTTTCCCACCAATTGTTGGCAATGGTAAATCATTAGATGGAGTCAGAGTTAGGGGAAAATAAAAAAGTCTAAATAAGGTGAATGTGCATATATGTGAATGCATTGAGCGAGGTTAATAGAATAGGTGAACTATAGGCCAGGTAGATAAGTGGGATTAAGATATTATTGCTATTACAGAGACCCAGCTCAAAGAAGGGCAGCAGTGGACGTTAAATAGAAATATAGAAAATAGAAGCAGGAGTTGACCTTTTGGCTCTTTGAGGACGGACGAGAACATTCATCCTCTCCTACATTGCATGGTCGTCCTCCTCTGCAGGGAGCTGGTGGTCACCAGCACTGCCACCATGTAGGGTTGTGACCTTGCTTGAGGGTCTCCTCTCTGTCTATAGGCACGAGATGTGGCAATGCTCCGAAACGGTATCCAGTAGTCTGTCAAGAGATATCTCCGTGAATCTTGTGATTAACTTCTCAGCAACCATTCTTTGCCTGGGACCATGGACAAGTTGCTGGGGCAGCCTTTCTATGGACCAGCCCACTGATGAAAATGCTCAGCTGGAAAAAGAATGCGTAAATCAGAATTAAATTCAATTTGAAATAATTGCTTTCAAGATCAGTGTAATACTCTCATTCTTCACCTGTGCTGCAGCATTCAGTTGGTAATGAGAAATAAGGTTTTGGACATCAGCAAATCTCTTTTCCTTTCCGCTAAACTCCACTGACAAGGTGGGTTAGATGGAGGGAAAAATAAGAGTGCAGGAGTCAGAGCCAAGCGTCACTTGGGGAGGAAAGAAGGATTTGGCCGTCTCTTCTTCCATTCTCGCTAGTTGTTGTTTTTGAACCAATAAGGGGAATGGCAGCAGGGAATTAATGACAACCTTAAGGGCCTATTGGCTTTGGAAGTTATAATGGACATCCTCTGCAGATTGGATAAACCATGGAGATCCCTGCAAAAAGTGGTAAGCTTTTTCCACTATTAGAATCTGATAGAACGAGGGGTCACGGCCTTAGGGTGAGGGGGGCTATGTATAAGATGAATATTAGAGGGCATTTTTTCATACAAAGGGTAGTGGGAGTGCGGAATGCGCTACCGAGTGGGGTGGTGGGAGCAGGCACGCTAGGGTTGTTTAAGGGTCTCTTGGACAGCCACATGAGCGGTCTGCAGATAGAGGGATATAGGAGGACTGTTTAAATACTTTATTTGTTTCCACAGGCTATTCGGTCCACCTTGTTGACCAACAAGGTGCATGCATTCGGCAGGTCGTGCGAGGGCTGCTCTTGGATGTTACTTCAGGAGTGGCCTAGTGCTTCATGTCGTTAGTGTATGCTTAAACTGGACCATCAGATGGGCAACATGACAGCTCAGAGACTATCGCTGTTGCTGTGCAGACACATGGATTTGGGCCTGTGTCTGCGGGAGTTTGCGCATTCTCCCCGTGGTTGCGTGGGTTTTCTCCGGGTGCTCCGGTTTCCTCCCACAACCCAAAAATGTGCTCTTAGGCTGATTGGGTAACAAATTGTCCCTATATTGGTCTCTATATGTCATTAAGATATTAGGTCAGTGGCGCGGGCTCGTTGGGCCGAAGGGCCTGTTTCCCGTGCTGTGTTGTTCTTTGTTCTTTGTTCATATATAATCGTTCTCAACCTCTGAAAATGGATTATGGTCATGGTGGATGCGAGCCGCTGGGAAAAGGTCCCTCTTAACCCAATCTGGCAGGCAGAGGATATAATGGTCAATAGTTACTGTAAACTCCAAACTACAACAGTCCAAAACTGTCATTGATCAGCAAAGGGAGGGGGGGGGGCGGTGTCAGAGTATCAGAGTCATTCACATAAGTCAATCTCTTTAACAACCTTGTAGAAGATTTGACAAAGCTTTGAATTTAAATTAATAAAACTGAATTGGATTGATTTAAAATACTGAGTTTAACTCAAGGACATGAGTAGGTTGAGATTATTGACTAATATAATTCAATAGCTAAGTTATTAATGCAGCTGAACTCAACTTTTCCCTTCCACAGTTAATCGAGTGTCAGGCTCTCACTCCAGGGAGAATTTTAATATTATCCACCATTCAGGAAATCCACAATTTTCGTTACAAAGCCTGAGGTAGAAGGAGATGTCTTTTTGATGTACAGCAATACAGACTGAAGCTCAGCTCAGGATCAGACTCAATGACAAGATTGTCAGCATTCTGGCTCAAAGTGACCATGGAGCAGAACGGAACAAGAACAAAGGAAGCTGGAGAAATTCAGCAGGTCTCCGGATAGAGGCTGCTGGACCTGCTGTGCTTTTCTCCAGTCCTCCTCTCCTTTCAGGTTCCTTGTTTTAAGGAACAGAACGGAATTGATGGTGAATTCACAGAATTTGTGGTGGGGTTGAAGGTAAAAGCTTTGGTCTTCTCAATGTTTAACTGAAATAAATTGCAATTCATCAAGGATTGGATATTGAACTCATCGCCTGACTCTACACAGCAAACCTCTGAAAATGAACAGCTGTAATAATGATTAGATAGATTCTGTCTGTCTCATCACCACATTCTTAAACAGAAATTCCAGAATGGTGATAAACATTGTCCTTGCCAGCAACACCCACTTTCTGTAGAACTGATCAAAAATAATGTTGAAATTCCAAGTAACTAAACTGTGATTGGCTCAAATACTAATCCTACTGCTAGGTTGAAACATATAAAACCAGAGATGGTGAGCCTCAGTCTGTACATCAGACAGGAATCCAGAGGCAAAGCATCATAGCAAGACTTCCAGAAGCCAGGTAAGAGTCAAATAATTACTTCTTCTTTCTGAAACATCTCTTCACAATCAGAGTTCAGCTTAAGATGTGAAATTGCCATCTCCCACATCAGACGTCTGTCAAATACAACACTGCTGATTGATCTGGCTTCAAAGAGTTTGTGAAAGGAGAAAGTGGCACATTTCCCCTGCCTTCACATGCAAGTCTCTTTTTTTTTAACCAATAATCAGCCTGAGTCTTTGTTTTACCACTCTTTTATTATTTATCTGCTAATAGAAGAGCTTGCGATTCACTTTAATGTTAGCTGCCAGTAACTTTTCATGCTTTCTCCACACTTTTCTCATTAGTATTTTCATTCCCTGCTCCCCCGATTCTTCTACATTCAGCCTGATTCCCCAATGTATTTTCTTCCTCTTCATCTCCATCTCTCTGATTATCCAGGGCACTCCAAATTTATTTCTTCTATGTTTTCCCTTCAACATTGCCTGCTCTACTTTTTTCCTGATGATGGCTCCTTGTTCAGCTAATGCTTTTTCTGCCAATATGGATTCCAAACCACTTGAATTGAAGTTGGCTTTCCCCCAATTATCCCTGCTGTGATGGTTCCTTTTTTTTAATCAAGGCCAATATAAACCTTATCACACAATGGGCATTGCTCTAACTGCTCTCCCAGTGATATCTGATCCACTTGGATCAACTCATTCCCTAGAGTCCAACAGTTTCTGTCACTGGACTAGAAGAATATTGTTGCTGAAAGTTGTCTTGAACACATTTCAGGAACTCACACCCCTCTTGTCCCTTTCCACTATTCTTATTGAAGTCTCCCATTATAATTATTCCACAATTCTTGCACTCTCTGTAATTCCTCTGCAAATTTGTTTCTCTACATCCCTTCCACTAGTTGATGGTCTATAAACGACACTGATCAATGTTAATGAAGTTTTTTCATTCATTACCTGTAACCAGAGAGATTCTATTCCTGACCCTTTGGAAAAACTTCTCTCTCCATTCCAGAAATGCTATCTTTAATCAATACCGCTATGACATACAAAATGAATGGCGGAGCAGGCTCAAAGAGCCAAAAGGCTTCTATTTTCTATATTTTTATTTAACGTCCACTGCTGCCCTTCTTTGAGCTGGGTCTCAAGCTTTATTAAGACTTATAAAGCTCCGGGGCCTGATGGTATTTATCCCAGGCTGCTGAGGGAGGTGAGAGATGACATTGCTGGGCCTCTGACGCAAATCTTTGTCTCTTTGGACACAGGTGAGGTCCCAGAGGACAGGAGGATTGCAAATGTAGTACCGTTGTTTAAAAAGGGTCAAAGGGATAACCCAGGGAAGTATAGGCCGGTGAGCTTGACTTCAGTTATAGGTAAGCTAATGGAGAGGATCCTCAGGGACAGGATGTATGAGCATCTGGAGCACTGCGATCTGATCAGGGATACGCAGCATGACTTCATTAAGGGGAGGTCGTGCCTTACGAACCTAGTGGAATTTTTTGAAGAGGTGACAAAAACGGTTGATGAAGAACAAGCCGTTCATGTCGTCTACATGGATTTCAGTAAGGCGTTTGACAAGGTTCCCCATGGTAGGCTGATAAAAAAGGTGAAGGCGCATGGGATACAGGGCCAGGTACGTAGATGGGTTGAGAACTGGCTTGGAAGGAGGAGACAGCGGGTATTAGTGGAAGGCTCTTTTTCCAACTGGAGGTCAGTCACTAGTGGTGTGCCACAGGGCTCAGTACTAGGACCTCTTCTATTTGTGGTTTATATAAATGACTTGGAAGAGGGGTTAGGTGGTGTGATCAGCAAATTTGCTGATGACACTAAGATGCTTGGATTGGTGGGGACTGAGGAGCAGTGCCAGGCAATACAACAGGACATAGATAGGCTGGTAGACTGGGCAGATAGATGGCAAATGGAATTTAATCCGGATAAATGCGAGGTGATGCATTTTGGCTGGAATAATGTAGAGGGGAGTTATAGGATATAAGGTAAAACTATCTGGAGTATAGAGACGCAGAGAGACCTGGGGGTGCAGGTTCACAAGTCTCTGAAGGTGTCAGTACAGGTGGAAAAAGTGATAAAGAAAGCGTATGGTATGTTAGCCTTCATCGGAAGGGGTATAGAATGCAAGAGTACGAGTTTGATGTTGCAAGTGTATAGAACGTTGGTTAGGCCTCACCTGGAGTACTGCGTCCAGTTCTGGTCGCCATACTACCGGAAGGATGTGGAGTCCCTGGAGAGAGTGCAGAGGAGATTTACCAGGATGCTGCCTGGTATGGAAAGGCTGTCTTACGAGGAAAGGTTGAACGCACTGAGGTTGTTTTCCCTTGAAAGACTTCGGCTGAGAGGGGATCTATTAGAGGTATATAAGATTATGAGGGGTATAGATAGAGTAAATGGTGGTAAGCTTTTTCCACCATTAGATTCTGATAGAATGAGGGGTCACGGCCTTAGGGTGAAGGGGGCTATGTATAAGACTAATATTAGAGGGCATTTTTTTCACACAAAGGGTAGTGGGGGTGTGGAATGCACTACCGAGTAAGGTGGTGGGAGCAGGCACGCTAGGGTTGTTTAAGGGTCCCTTGGACAGCCACATGAGCGGTCTGCAGATAGAGGGATATAGCAGGACTGTTTAAATACTTTAATTGTTTCCACAGGCTGTTCGGTCCACCTTGTTGACCAACAAGGTGCATGCATTCGGCAGGTCGTGCGAGGGCTGCTCCTGGATGTTACTTCAGGAGTGGCCTAGTGCTTCATGTCGTTAGTGTATGCTTCAACTGGACCATCAGATGGGCAACATGACAGCTCAGAGACTATCGCTGTTGCTGTGCAGACACATGGATTTGGGCCTGTGTCTGCGGGAGTTTGCACGTTCTCCCCATGGTTGCGTGGGTTTTCTCCGGGTGCTCCGGTTTCCTTCCACATCCCAAAAATGTGCTCTTAGGCTGATTGGGTAACAAATTGTCCCTATATTGGTCTCTATATGTCATTAAGACGTTAGGATGGCAGCGTGGGCTTGTTGGGCCAAAGGGCCTGTTTCCCATGCTGTGTTGTTCTTTGTTCTTTGTTCTTTGTCTCTGTAATAGCAATAATATCTTAATTCCACTTATCTACCTGGCCTGTAGTTCACCAATTCTATTAACCACATTCAATGCATTCACATTCACCTTATTTAGACCTTTTTTACTTTCCCCTGACTCTGACTCCATCTAATGATTTACCATTGCCAACAATATTTCTGTCAAACTCTCCAAATATTCTATTTATGCTGATATGGCTCTCAGATATTTCCTCCTTATCAGTTAACACTTCTCTACTTCCCAATGCCAGTGTTTTGTCTCTCCATTCTGAATTTTCCCTCAGGATATTATCCCCCTTCCAATGTAGTTTAAACCCTCCCCAATAGCATTCGCAAACATTCTGTGATGACATTAATCCTGGCTCTATTGAGGTGTAATCCATCCTTCTTTTACAGGTTCCACCTGCCCAGGACTAGTCCCAAACCCTCACAGATCCACTTCTCCAGCCACGGGCTGAACTGCTCAATCTTCCTGTTTTTGTGCTCACTTGTATGTGGCACTGGAAGTAATCCTGGGATTACTGCTCTTGAGGTCTTGCTTTTTAAATCCTTTCCGAGCTCCTTAAGATTTGCTTTCTGGATGTGTTTCCTTTTCCAATCCATGTTATTGGTCCCAATGTGGGTCATGATCTCTGACTGTTCATCTTCCCCAAAACAGAATGTCTTACAGGTACTCTTTGAAATCTTTGATCCTGGCGCTAGGGAGGCAATATAGTATCCTGGAGTCAGGTCTATGGAGGCCTGTCTTCTCCCTGAACTATGGAATCCACTACCAATATAGCACTTTCACTCTTCACGCTCCCCTCCTGCACAGCTAAACCATTCATGGGACCACAAACTTGTTACAGTCCTCTGAGGAGCCATTATATCCAAAATGAAAAAGCAGTTAGAGAGTCAGATAGTTGCAAGAGATTCCTGCAGGGCCTGCCTATCTCTTTTAGATATTCTGGCAGTCACTTCTTCCCTGTGTACTTCTTAGCAGGAGGAGGCAGCATAGTGATCATGAGCAGCTGCATCTTCTAATCCCACCACTGTCAATGGGGATTCCAACTGAAGCCATCCCCTGCTGTCAGGAAACTGTGTCCCATCGGTGGGACCTGAAGATCCCGCTGGCATAAAAAACCAGAGAATTCTGGCCACGGTCCCAAAAGTATAATCTTATAAATCACATAATTATCACAATTTTTTCTGGAAATAGTTTATTTCTTCTGTATTTTACTCTCAATTGTCTCTATATCTGTTCTGTAGGGCCCAAACCACACACTATTCACTCCATGGCTCTGATATATCACCCCTCTGTTTGTCAGCCTGGTTGGGATGACCATGATGGGTTTAAACTGACCCATTTTTGACTATCAAGGAAAAAATCATTTTTCTTACCTCTGTTTTATTTTAGAAGTAATAAAGAGAAGAGTGCAAAGGAAACACTTATTTTACTGGCCCCAGATTGCATGCAGCCAATTCTTGCAGATCAATCTTCAATTTCTGAGACTTAAGAACATTCCTGAAGAGTTTACAATCCACTATCAGGGAGCATTTTAGATTTTAAAACTGCATTTGTGTCTGATGGTATCTTTCTATTATCTTTTACAGACTAGCAGAATGGGAAACCACATCACTGGCAGTTATAATAAAGTCAATTATTCTAGCCGCACAAGTGACCCAAAAACCCGCTCCATCAAGACTGACCCAGCGTAAGTATGTCTGAGACATTTAGCTTGGTCTATATCATTGTTTCAAAGTTCACAGCTTCAGGCACCCGGGATCAATTCCTGGCTCCGGTCACCATTTGCATGTTCTCCCTTGGTATCTGTGTGGGATTCCTCTGGGTGCTCCAATTTCCTCCCACAGTTCAAGACACGTTTTGGTTAGGTTGATTGACCATGCTAAGTTGTCCCTTATTATCCAAAAATGTGCAGGTTAGGTGGATTGGCCATGCCAGTTTACTCCTTAGTGTCCCGGGATGCACAAATTAGAGGGATTAGAAGGGTAAATATGTAGGATTATGGGGTTAGGACCAGGGTGGGATTGTTGTGTGCAGACACGATGGGCCAAATGGCCTCCTGCACTGTAGGGATTCTATGTTAAAAACAAAGAGTTATTTCAGCTTCATGTGTTGGAACCAGAAGCTGGAGTATATTTTGTTTTCGAAAAGGCTTTTGAGATGCTGCCACATAAAAAAGTTACCATACTAAGCTGTTACTATATTGGCATGGATAGCTGATTGTTTAACTAACAGTGAACAGAGAGTTAGGATAATGAGGTCATTTTGAGAACGGCAATCGTAATTAATGGATTGCCACTGGGATCAGTACCAACTGAAACATCTGCTCAATAAAAAGCATTACAGAGGTTGACTTAAGGTAAATATGTTCCGTACATTTAGCTTCAGTGCAGTTTCACCCTTTGAAGTGAATAGTAATTGACAAGGTGCAAGTCAAGCTTCATGTATTCAATTTTCGCTGTGCCCTTGTCCAGACAGAATTCTTTAAATTAATGATTTATGTCAACAACAAAACAGATTCATTTCATGACAAATGATAGATTGATTTTTGATTTTATGGATTTGCACAGAGATTAGACCTGGGGCTCCTTTATCTAGCTGCTACTTTCCATTCAAGATCATGTAGGACTGTAATTATGGGGAGAAAAACACCAGGTTTGTTCCAACGAGTTTTAATATTACTTAGCAGGAACAGGAAATTGCTGATTAATTATTAACTATGTTCCACATTTAAGGGAAAGTTTTTCTTCAATATGACGTCAGTATAACATTTGGTTTTGCAGGATTTGGCAAGCGATAAGAATTGCATCAAATGTGAAGTTCACCAAGGAAGTGTTTATATTAAAATACTGAGTTCTGAATAAAAGCAGATTTCCGTCTAAGTGATTGAAAGAAATTCAACATAATGGAGCACCGAGCGATTCTCCCCCCAAAAAATCTAATGACCCAACAGACGGGATTAGGAGGGTTTTTTCCACCTATCGTTGTGCGTGCTTAGTTGAATCAATCTCCAGCAGTCCATGCCTCACAGTATGCCATAGAGGGACTCATGCTGATAATGAGGGGCCTGAACCCACTGGAGAGACTGACATCAGTGCACTGAGTGGGCCATTGCGCATGCGTCGATCTGTTAATGGTGAATTCAGTGCATGAGCACTGGCAATCCATCACCGGCTCCTGACCACCAGTATTTGATTGCTTCCCTGGACCATGTCCCTGATTGCATTCTCCTGACCAGTAGCCACCATGGCCACTCACCCTCATGCCCAGCCTGAAACTCCCCATGTTCATCCTCTTCCCTCCCTTTCCAACCAATTGCTAATGCAAAGTGCCCATCAGGTTCCTCTTCCCTCACAATCTTAGTAGGCCCTACCCCCTCAAGGCCCCACTCCCTTGGCATTGATCAAAGTCCGGTGGGCAGTGCCAAGATGCCAAGCTGACAACATTCGAGCATTGCAGCAGACTGGAAGAATTGCTCTCATTATGTAACTTTAAGAGACCGCATAGAGACCAACTAATGCACTGTTCATGTAAATTCCAGGTTCAATTCCTTATCAATGTCAAGCTGCTTGATCTTAACTTGGGTTAAAATATGAAAGACATAATTCACTTTCATGGACTACTTGGGGAGCAGAGATTAGAATGTACTATAGAATCCATGGGCACCATTTTCTCTACTGAGTCAGGTATAAATATCAGCATGGACAACTAATATCCACAAGCAACATAGAACATAGAACATAGAACAATACAGCACAGAACAGGCCCTTCGGCCTTCGATGTTGTGCCGACCAAAATAAAAAGCAATGCCCCTCCAAACTAACCATTCCCTTCTCTTCCATATACTTATCAATTAACCTCTTAAACGCCACCAAACTTGGCGCATCTACGACAGCTGCAGGCAGGGCTTCCACTCCCTAATCACTCTTTGAGTAAAGAACCTACCTCTGATATCCGTCCTATAACTCATACCCCTTATTTAAAGCTGTGTCCCCTCGTGCTAGCTTTCTCCATCCTAGGAAAAAGGCTATCACTGTCCACCCTATCTAAACCTCTAATCATCTTATATGCTTCAATACGATCCCCTCTTAGCCGCCTCCTTTCTAACGAAAACAACCTCAAATCCCTCAGCCTCTCTTCATAAGACCTGCCCTCCATACCAGGCAACATCCTGGTAAACATCCTCTGTACCCTCTCCAATGCCTCCACATCTTTCTTATAATGTGGGGACCAGAACTGCACACAATACTCCAAGTGCGGCCGCACTAGAGTTTTGTACAGTTGCAACATGATTCTGCGGCTCCTAAATTCAATCCCCCTACCAATAAAAGCTAAGACTCCATATGCCTTCTTAACAACTTTATCCACTTGACTGCCTACTTTCAGTGATCTATTGACACATACACCCAGATCCTTCTGTTCCTCAACACTATTAAGAGCCCTACCATTAGCCCTATACTCTACACATTTATTGTTCCTGCCAAAGTGCATTACCTCACACTTTTCCACATTAAACTCCATTTGCCACCTCTCGGCCCATCTCTGCAACTTGTCCAAGTCACTCTGTAAACTAAAACCCCCCTCTTCACTATCTACCACACCACCAACTTTAGTATCATCTGCAAATTTACTGATCCATCCCTCAATACCCTCATCCAGATCATTTATAAAAATTACAAACAGCATGGGCCCCAAAACAGACCCCTGAGGCACACCACTCGTCACCGAACTCCACGATGAATATCTCCCATCAACCACCACCCTCTGTCTTCTATAATAAACATAATAAAGGAGCTATCACCGCTGTTTTCAGACAATATTCATAGAAATAAACGTTCCAGTACTGATTAATGATTAGCCAGCTGGACTAAGAGCCCAGGCTGATTTTATTTTGTTCCCAGCACTGTTACAGCAAAGACAATTTTTACACCTTTAGACTGCCTTCAGCTACGTCAGCTTAGATATTAGTCAAATCATGTCTCAGTTTGACACTGGTCAGTACTTTCATAAATATATCCACCAGGTACATTTGTCAACAATAGTGGAAACACATTCCTGGAGGTTCCACCACATGCCTGCTAACTTCTACAAGATTAATGTTCAGTTCCTCAAATCTCAGGACAGTCCCAGGAGGTGAGAAAATCTACAACCAGGGAATGAGTGATAGAGGGTGATTTAGCTAATTGGGTTAGGAATTGGCTAGCAGGTAGAGGACAGAGGGTGGTGGTTGATGGGAGATATTCATCTTGGAGTTCGGTGACAAGTGGGTGTACCTCAGGGGTCTGTTTTGGGGCCCCTGCTGTTTGTAATTTTTATAAATGATCTGGATGAGGGTATTGAAGGATGGATTAGTAATTTTGCAGATGACACTAAAGTCGGTGGAGTGGTAGATAGTGAAGAGGGGTGTTATAGTTTGCAGAGGGACTTGGACAAGTTGCCGAGCTGGGCCGAGAGGTGGCAAATGGAGTTTAATGTGGAAAAGTGTGAGGTAATGCACTATGGCAGAAATAATAACTGTGTAGAGTATAGGGCAAATGGTAGGATTCTTAGTAGTCTAGATGAACAGAGGGATCTTGGTGTGTATGTGCATAGATCCCTGAAAGTAGGCAGTCAGGTCGAGAAGGTTGTTAGGAAGGCATATGGCGTCTTGGCTTTTATTGGTAGAGGGATTGAATTTCGGAGCCGCAACGTCATGTTGCAACTGTACAAAACTCTAGTGCGGCCGCACTTGGAGTACTGTGTACAGTTCTGGTCCCTGCATTATAAGAAAGATGTGGAGGCATTGGATAGGGTACAGAGGAGGTTTACCAGGATGTTGCCTGGTATGGAGGGCAGGTCTTATGAGGAGGGGCTGAGGGATTTGAGGTTGTTTTCGTTAGAAAGGAGGAGGCTAAGAGGGGACCTGATCGAAACATATAAGATGATTAGAGGTTTAGATAGGGTGGACAGTGATAGCCTTTTTCCTAGGATTGAAAAAGCTAGCACGAGGGGACACAGCTTTAAATTAAGGGGTGATAGTTATAGGACGGATATCAGAGGCAGGTTCTTTACCCAAAGGGTGGTTCGGGGGTGGAATGCCCTGCCTGCAGTGGTTGTAGATGCGCCAAGTTTGGTGGCGTTTAAGAGGTTAGTTGATAAGTATATGGAAGAGAAGGGAATGGTTTAGTTTGGAGGGGCATTGCTTTTGATATTGGTCGGCGCAACATCGAAGGCCGAAGGGCCTGTTCTGTGCTGTAATGTTCTATGTTCTATGTTCTATGTTCTAATTTCTATTGTATTTGACAATTATTGTGTATTCTCTGGTATAGAAAGCCGGCTGGTGATATTCCTGCCTACGTTTATGTCAAAAATGACACCAAGACCGTCAAGCTGACTGATCCACAGTAAGTTTTTTCTTCCAGTTCCTGGCATTCTTTCCCCTCCTGAAACAATATTGGACAGCACTGATTAAAATACACTGCTCACATTGGCTCAGAGTCAGATAGACCACTTCTCCAGTTCAGTTCCCTGTCTGCACTCTGCATTCCAATCTCAGCCAGGGCAGTAGGACATGTGTGATAATGGAGTTCAGTGTTTCCTGTCTAAGGTGGGAGTGAACTGTACTGAAAATCACAAAGTATGGAAGTTGAGCAGGCTTGGATCAATTGTATTAATGCCCATGTTAAAATAATCTCTGGTATGTTTAACATTGGAGATGACAACATAATATTGTATAAGCTCACACAGTTCCCTATTTTTGAAAGACTTTGAAGGAACAAAGATCAAAGATAATTACAGCACAGGAACAGGCCCGTTGGCCCTCCAAACCTGCACCAACCATGCTGCCTGACAGAACCCTATCCTTCCAGGGACCATATCCCTCTATTCCCATCCTATTCATGTACTTGTCAAAACACTCCTTAAAAGTCACTACCGTATCCTCTTCCACTACGTCTCCTGGCAACGAGTTCCAGTCACCCACTACTCTTATGTAAAAAACCTGCCTTGTACATCTCCTTTAGATCCTGTGACTCACACATTAAACCTATAGCCCCTAGTAATTGACTCTTCCACCCTGGGAAAAAGCTTCTGACTATCCACTTTATCCATGCCTCTCATAATTTGTAGATTTCTACCAGGTCTCCCCTCAACTTTCGTTGCTCCGGTGAGAACAAAGCAAGTTTCTCCAACCTCTCTCATAGCTAATGCCCTCCATACCAGACAGTATCCTGATGAATCTCTCCAAAGCCTCCACATCCTTCTAGTTGTGTGGTAACCAGAATTGAACACTATATTCCAAGTGCGGCTGAACTAAGTTCTATAAAACTGCAACATGACTTGCCAATTTTTAAACTCAATACCCTGGTCAATATAGGGAAACATACCATCTGCCTTATTGACTACTTTCTCCACCTGCATTATCACTTTCAGTGATCTGTGTACCTGTATATCTAGATTCTTTTGCCTATCAATTTACTGCCATTTACTGTATATTTCCTATTTGTATTAGACTTTCCAAAATGCACTACCTCACATTTATCTGGATTAAACACCATCTGCCATCTTTATGCCCAAGTGTCCTACTGATCTGTATCCTACTCTATCCTCTGACGGTCCTCATTGCTATCTGCAAATCCACCAAACACCTGCAAACTTACTAATCAATCCATTTATACTTTCCTCCAAATTATTTATATATATTACAAACAGCAAAGTTCCCAGCACTGATCCTTGAAGAACACCAAATGTCACAGCCCTACATTCAGAAATGCACCCTTCCACTGCTACCGTCTGTCTTCTTTGACCGAGTAAGAAGTCTGACCACACCAGGTTTAAGTCCAACTGATTTATTTGATAGTGAACTCACAAGCTTTCGAGGTTTGCCCCTTCATCAGATGAATGAAGAATTCTGGCCTCAGACAGAGCATATGACAGTAAAGATAGTTTACAGATTACTGATTAGAATGCGAGTCTTTACACCTAACCTGTTATTCAAGTCTTAAAGAGGCTAACAATGTGAGTGGAAGAAGCATTGAGCACAGGTTAAAGGGATATGTATTATCTCCAGACAGCACAGTAAGTGAGGTTTTGCAAACCCAGGCAAATCATGGGGGTTACAGATAGTGCGACATGAACCCAAGATCCCTGTTGAGACCGTCCTCATGTGTGCGGAACTTGGCTATCAGTCTCTGTTCAGCGAGTCTGCGCTGTCGTGTGTCATGAAGGCCGCCTTGGAGAATGCTTACTCGAAGGTAAATCTCTTTAACCTGTGCTCAATGCTCCTTCCACTCACATCGTCGGCCTCTTTAAGACTTGAATAGCAGGTTAGTTGTAAAGACTCGCATTCTAATCAGTAATCTGTAAACTGTCTATGCTATTATATGCTCTGTCTGAGGCCAGAACTCTCCATTCGCCTGATGAAGAGCAAACCTCGAAAACTTGTGAGTTTACTATCAAATAAATCGATTGGACTTAAATCTGGTGTTGTCAGACTCCTTATTGTGTTTACCCCAGTCCAACGCCAGCATCTCCACATCATGACCTCTTTGACCGAGCCAGTTTTATATCAACCTTGCCAGCTCACCTCTGATTCCATGCGACTTCACACTCTGCCTTGTCAAAGGCCTTAATGAAGTCCATGTAAATGACATTCACTGCCCTACCCTCATCAATCATCTTCATCACTTCCTCAAAAAACTCAATCAAGTTTGTGAGACATGACCTCCCCTCCACAAAACTGTGTTATCTCTCACTTATAGTCCACTCATTTCCAAGTGGGAATAAATCCTGTCTATCTAATCCTGTTTATCTGGGAATTGTTGATTGATGGGGCTGGAGATTCTGGGAAAGGCAGAGCTTCAGTCACCTCACAAATGTGGAGCTGATCCATCCCAATTCCTGGGATGGGACATATGTGACTGCATGAAATCGGTGCTAATTCATTACTGGGATCACTGGGCACAAAACGCAGGAAATTCAGAATCGATGCACACTGAAGTAGTTGGGTGTCCAAAGGGAATGAAACATTTGTTGCCTTTGTTAAATGGGCCAGTTTCTGTCTCAGAATCAAACTCTTTGAATAATTTGTAGTTCAGAGCCTGGCCTCTTACAATTGGAAAGCCTTCAACGGTCTATTCCTCAGGCACCCCAGTGGCCAGTGTTGTTCAGGAAACTATGGTAGAATTGACGTCATTACACAGCTCATGACCCAATCCCCAAATGAGTCAAAAATGTTGATGGATGGGTAAAATGATGGAGGTCCAAGTACCTCCCTTACTGCATACAAGATCAATGATATGATGCGGAAGAAAATTCCTTTCTATTTTATTATGAATTCTCTTCTTTCAACTATGTGAAATAGCCAAATGAATGTCCTTGTTTGCAGGCTTTTTATTGTGACTGGAAAGGCAATGTCACCACTGGAGCCTGTTGAAATGGGGGAAGAGAAGAAAATTACTTTCACAGAAAATCCAGAAGGAGGTTGTGCAGGACTCATCAGCTACCAGTGTGGTGATGAACAACTGGTGGTACTCTTCTACAAACCACCCATCTTCAATGATTCAGACCCTCCAGTGTGTATCTTGAGCATTCGCGAAAGCAAAATAGCACTGGATGAGAGGCTGTACCAAACCATGCTCCAGGAGAAGGAAAGTGATGGCTTGTTTAACAAGAAATCAATCAGAGAAATAGAGCACTTGCAGGTCCTGGAGGCAAAAAGCCTGAAAGTCTCTGTTATGTTAGAGGATCCTGCTTCGATTGGTTTAACCGTTGCAAATAAGAAAAGCAAATAACCAGCCTCATTAATTTTAGGGCCACTCAAATGTTAACAGTCAGTGCACTGTCTTATTAGTTCAGACCCTTAATAAACATTAACCAAAGATATATGTGATTGTGCTTGTGTGTTTACTGTGAAATTTTGGTGGTGTGTTAGAATCTAAGGGCTAAATGTTTTTCTTTGAAATCGCGACTTTCTGATGTCTTTCCAGTTTTAATTTGATTGAGTCCAACATTGCTCATACACACATTTCCCTTTTTGAAAAATTATCTAATATTGCTTGAAACAAGCCAGTCACAAATTATAATAGAAATATTTTGGAATTTTTGACATTCACTGAATTGATTGAATAGCTCATCTGAAAGGCAAGATCTCCAACAGAAAAGCATTCCCTCAGCAGTATATGCAGTAATAGCCTAGAGTTTGTGTTCAATCATCTTGAATTGCACTTGAACCCACAATGTTTTGACACAGAGACATCATGTATGAACTGAGTAACATCAGACACATTATTATATATATTTCAATGTTCATAACTTCCACCAAGAGATGTAAAATTCTGACCTGTTGGAATTACAAGACCTTAAAGTGCACTGACCCACTCTGGAAAATATTGTTGAATCCTTTACTGGCTGGGGTTGGATGTGTTTGGAGCCTGCAGCCACTAAATGCCCCTGTGCAAGGTAACTCCAGTGAACTCAAGGAAGTTGTACCCCCTTTTATACCACACTGACTGCCAGAAAGCAGGTTAGTTTATGTATGTATGAACCTGACAGGTGAGAGAGAAGGTAAATGTCCAGGTAGGTGCATGGATTTGAGTGGTCCAGATATGAAGGGTTCAGGTTGGGCCCATTCAGGGTGCCTGTGTCCTTGTTGGAATCATATTAGGGAAGGGGTTACCTCCCTAGTAGGGACATCCTGTTAGGCTGAGGGAAAGGGGGTCACATTGTAGAGGTGATGGTTGCTGGGGATTTGATTAGTCATGGTGTGAAGTTCCAGAATTAAATCTTCGCTCTGTTAGGATATTATTGGTTAAAACTGGCAAAAGCATCCAAAGTAAGTGATTTAAATTGTTTATCAGATAGTTCTGAGAGCATCCCAAATATCTAAGGGAAGGTTGCACTTCCAGACAAATGCTACATAAAGCCTTATCTGGGAAAATCCGAGTGGAATTCTTGGTGCACCTTTGGGGTACTCCTCAAATGCAATACTGGGGAGCCAGTAAATTACAGGCCAATGTTATCCAGGAACAAAAGCAAATATAACTCAGATATTGGAATAAATTAGAATGTTAGGCACTTGGAAATGGAATACAAGTGTCAGGTAAAGTCCATTGCCAACAAGAGAGGATCTAACCTTTGTCTGTTGACACGAAATAGCATTACTATTGTGGAATCCCCCACTATCAACATCCTGGGGGTTACCATTGGTTAGAAACTGAACTGGACTGGCCATTTATATATTTATTTACATATGGATACTCTTCTAGTCATGATTGGAATACAATTAAGAGGAACAGAAACTCTCTTTGATCAAATGGCAGCATCATTAAAAATGTTTTTCTGGAAGCAACCCTTCCTGCCATCTTGTTCAGTGCAGACTGGAATGCCATAGCACCAGAGAATGCCAGAACAGAGAAGTCAATGGTGACTCAACCGCCTGTCAGAGACAGTTATGTTAATAACAGATCTAGTGTCGAAAACAGTTATATTCAATTTGGAAATGGGGAAAGAAGACGCAAATGGGATACTGATAAAAGTTGTTTAAATCAAAGGAACTCTAGAGGATTGTGAATTGCTGTTTCCAGTGTGGTTTCCCATACCACTACATTGTAAACTGCCCGAAAAAAAGAAATTGTGTCTTTGAAATCACATGTGACACACATGTAGAAACTAACAATGATGAGGATAAGGACCAGGAAGGCATTGTTCTGGTGGCAGAAAAGTTGAGTCCTAAAATGAATGCCTAACGATAAACTCTTTCAACTGTGCTGTTTTAGACAGTGGATGTACATCCACTGTCTGCAGCCAAGATTAGCTACATTGTTTATTTAGAGTCTCCGAATCTTAAAGACTAAAAGAAAGTAAAAGAACATGATAGTTCCACCTGCTTTAGATTTGGAGATGACTACACTCTAACATCCTTCAAAAGGGTGATACTTCCCTGTAATATTGCAGGAATTAGTTTATTTATAGCAACATGTGCGGCTTCCAGCGATACACTTTAGTTGTTAAGCAGGCCTGTGATGAAGAAAGCTCAGATGGCCATCAACTTGAAACGGGATAAAGCTGTGATATTTGGGAAAACTGTGGATCTACATTTTATAAGATCTGGCCATTATTGTCTGCCTTTAAGTGAATCAAAATTATCAGGCCAAAGGATTCGTGAGGCATTAGTGACACTAACAGATAACCGCATGCTGGACAAGAGGGAGATGATTCTGAAACTCCATAAGCAGTTTGCTTATCCAGCACCACAGAAACCGTGAACACTGCTGCAAGATGCAGGTGTGAAATTAGTTTAAAATATAGAAGGACACCTCCCCATCCAGTCATGAGTCTACCATTAGCACGAGATTGCAATGATATAGTGGCAATGGATCTAAAGATATGGGACAAGGAGATAGGCATCTATCTATTGCAATTTGTGGACATAGCCACCTGGTTTAGCATATCCATGGTGGTTTATAGCAAAGATAAAAAGACCATTGTAGATAAAATTACAGTATTCAAACAGTATTGGGGGCACTGTCTCAATTGTTGATGGACAATGGGGGCGAATTCACAAATGATGAGTTTCAAGATATATGCGAAAATTTAAATCTCGCAATAATGCATACTCCAGCAGACAGCCCATTCAGCAATGGCATCTGTGAAAGAAATCACACAGTTATAGATGACATGCTGCATAAAATGTTGGTGGATCAAGCGGGATGTAAATTGCAGTTTGCATTAACATGGGCAGTGCATGCAAAAAAATCATTACAAGTGGTGGTGGTGGTGGGAGGGGTGGGGGGGGGGGTGGGGTGGAGGGGGGGGGGGGCGCTATAGACCATATCAGTCGGTATACAGGAGAAATCCAAAGTTGCCATCAGTATTAAGAGATGCTGTCCCAGTGCTAGAAGGAACAAGCATTTGCTCCATGTTTTCTGCAGAACTGAATGCTATGCATGCAGAGAGAAGGGCCTTCATTCAGACTTCATAATAGGAGCAGACAGCAAGGTAGTTATAATACAACATGGTAACCAGACAGTGTGAACCCACTCTTCGAGAGTAGTTGGACTTGGGTATAAATATGGAGCATATGAGCAAGACGCAGAAGTGCAGGAGGCACATTGTACCTCACGTGCACATACCCTGAGTTATTATGATGAGCAGAGGGAATCTGATGATCAACAAAGTACCAGTGAAGCAGGGGATAAAGCTGCTACTTCAAAGGTACAGTGGTATCATACATACCCAAAGGGTCAAGAGGTAGAGGGAGGCCACTATAATTGGGGAAACAGGAAAGGCCTCAGCAAAGTACGAACACTGGCTCAACATACAAAAATGAGGACAAGAATTCAAAGCTATAGATTGGAAAAATGGGATGGGGTGGACAGAAGGAAACAAAATGAAGCGTAAGTCCTGAAGATGAGGTAGTAAGACTTTGTGACCCAGGAATAAGTCATGAATCTGTGACCAAAGGTGTGTCAACTGAGAACAACATAACAACCCTGATAGAAACAGAGAGGACAGTAGAGGCCAGAATTTAATGAGGCAGGATAGGAATCAAACCAATGACAGGAATAGGAGCAGAAACCCCCCCATAATAAGGGAATATTGACAGCTGCAAACAAAATGGAAGTAAGAAAGATTAAACAAAGGGAGTTGGACAGTTGGAAGGAGTTTGGACTGTAAACAAAGGTACCAAATGAAGGGCAGCCTGCTTTATCCCAAAGGTGGGTTTGCACAGAGAAAGTTTTGCACGATGGACCATATAAAGCGAAAGCCATATTAGTACATTAGTAGTATGAGGAACATTTGGATGGGAGAGACATTAGGGTTGATTCACCCACAGCAGGGAAAGTAACACTGAACTTTTTTATTTTGTTGTTCTAGCATCTCATAATTGGAAGTGTAAATCAATTGAGATCAAAGCAGCACTTCCGCAGAGTGAAAAATTTCAAAGAAAAGTTTTTTGAGGCCACCCAAAGAAGCAAGTCATACACAGAGACATTTGTGGAAATTAAATAAATGTGTATATAGGTTGACTGGTGCATCAAGGGTTTGGTATTTTATTATGATCTGTATAACTGAAGATGGGTTGCATCCAGTTAAAAGCAGACCAAGCAATGTTTTACTGAAAATGAAAGGAAAATTAGGTTGAATTTTTATAATGCATTTGGATGATTTCCTATGGAATGACATAGAAGAATTTGAAAAATGGATAATTAAGAAGCTGAAAATAGAATTTAAAGTTGGGAATCAAGCAGATGGTGCTTTTCATAAGATCATAAGAAATAAGAACAGATGTAGGCCATCTAGCCCTTCGAGCCCGCCCCACCATTCAATAAGATCATGGTTGATCTGAATTGGATCAGTTCCACTTTCCCACCTGCTTCCCATAACCCTTAATTCTCTTATCTATCAGAAATCTATCTACCCATGAGTTAAATATATTCAATGAGGTAGCCTCCACTACTTCAATGGGCAGAGAATTCCAGAGATTCATCACCTTTTGAGTGAAGAAATTCCTTCTCAACTGTGTTCTAAACTGTCCCCCCCCCGCGTTATTTTGAGGCTGTGCCCTCTAGTTCTGGTTTCCTTTCTAAGCAGAAAGAATGTCTCTACCTCTATCCTATCTAGCTCTTTCATTACCTTGTAAGTCTCTATAAGATCCCCCCTTCAGCCTTCTAAACTCCAACGAGTACAGGCACAGTCTTTTTAATCTCTCCTCGTAAACTAACCCTCTCATCTCCGGTATCAGCCTGGTGAACCTTCTTTGTACTCCTTCCAAGGCCAACATATCCTTTTGCAAATAAGGGGACCAAAACTGCACACAGTACTCCACTTGTGGCCTTACTAATGCCTTGTACAGTTGCAGCAAGACCTTCCTGCTTTTATATTCTATCCTCCTCGTGATAAAAGTCAATATTCCATTCGCCTTCTTGATCACCTACTGCACCTGCAGACTGAGTTTTTGCAATTCGTGCACAAGCACCCCCAAGTCCCTCTGCACAGTAGCATGCTGATTTTCGATATCTGACAAAGTACATTTGGTGTAATGATGAGTCAACAGGGATATCTCAACAGTATTGATCTCAATCCCATCACCTGAAAACAGGAATGGGCCAACAAAAAAGAAACAGAATTCTTGAGGAGTATGATAGGACAGCTAAATTGGCTAAGCACACAGACAAAACCAGATGGGAGCTATAATGTCCAAGAGATCAGTATTATGCTGAAGCGTACCAAAATCAGTGAGACCTTGCAGGCTAAGAAAACATTGAAAAAGTTAAAATTAAAGGAGTGTGTAATTAAATTCTCAGCACGAGGAGAATCAGAAGATATTAAATTGGTTTTGTTTGGTGATGCTTCACATGCCAATCTACCAGATGGATATTCGAGCGGTGCTGGATTCATAATATTCCTAGTAGGTAAGAAGGAAAATATTGCCCCTTGGCCTTAGAAGCAAAGAAAATAAGAAGTGTAGTCAAAAGCACATTGGCAGCTGAAACCCTGGTATTAGTGGAGGCGTTGGATATGGGAAATATTCGTCAGAACATTAACAGAATTATTTTTTATGGGCACAGCAGGTAAAAAAGTACCAGTTGAGTGTTATGTGGACAATGTTCATTCAACAAAAAGCATAGCAGAAAAACGAGTAAGAATTGATTTGGCCAGCATTAAGTAAATGCTGAAAAAGAAGGAAGTTTCCAAACTTAACTGCATCAGTATAAATTTATGTATCCGACCGTTTAACAAAAAAGGAGTGGAAAGTCATTAAGAATATTAGAGCATGGTCATCTGAAATTATTTTGAAAAAAAATTAATAAAACAAAGGGAATTTGTTGGAATGAAACCGGTGACAACTTTGTGTTGGGTATAATGTGACCAATGGGAACAAGATGTAAGGATCAGCTGACCCAATAAAGCATGCAACCAATTACAGTGTGATGTAATAGTCAGCTGACCAGCTGATTCACTGTCAGCTATATATAGAATTGTGGGGAGTTTGGAGATACCCAGGGCAAGGCCCTAAGTTTGGAGAATAATGTTTCTTTATCAAATCTTTTCTTTGATTTATAACTGGAGTAAGCTTTGTGGTATTTTCAGTAGCTACATTTTGAAGAACTCCTGAAAAAACAATGGCTTCCCTAAATTCATTGGAGTTGCTTTGCACCAGGGTTTTGGGGACTATAATTTGTTAAAATATTTATTTTAAATTGGGTTAATGTTGATTTGTTTTGTGGGTTTTCTGCTGGGAGGGTTTCAGGGTAAGGCTTGATTAGGTTGCTTGACAGGAACTATCATTTGGCTAGCAAGACTAGGCTTATACATAGAAATCAAGTCAATTGCTGCTTGCAATCTTTGGACAGAGGTAGCTTTCTTGGTGTCTCTTTCTCTCTGGATTTGGTGACTGGATCTTCCAGGGAATAGGTCTCTTTCACTGAGGTTCTGCTGTTTGGGGATAGACCTTTCTCTGGAAACTGCTGCATGAAAGTCAGAAGACGTGTATCGTTATGATTCTGTCCAGAGGTTTAAAAGGCTTGAAATCTAACAATATGTGCATTTGTAACATCTTAGTCTGAAGTGGGATTTATGTCTGCTGGGATGTAGTGCACATTGGAGCTATAGAGATAATTAGCTGGTAATTATTATACCTTACATTGTTTAAGTATTTTCAACTGCTAAAAGATAAGCAGATATTTAAAAATTAAATTTTAACTTGTGTTGTTAATTTTTTGTTTTGAAAAAGGTTTCCTATTGGATCCATCTGACCACAACTAGAGTAAAACATCTTATATTCTCCCTGATGCCAAAATCAAAAACGTGGATTTCTGATTTGGTCCTGAATAGTATGTGTTTCCCTCTGTGCAAGAATATTGTGGGTTCAAGTACAATTCAAGATGATTGAACATAAAATCTAGGTGGATATTGCATACACTGCTGAGGGAGTGCTGTACTGCTGGAGATCTTGCCTTTTTAGATGAGCTATTCAACCAGTTCAGTGAATGTCAAAAATTCCAAACTATTTCTGTTATAACTTGTGGTTGACTTTCCTAAAGATATATAACTCTGTTATCTGTGAAGTTCTAGTATATGTAAATTTTTAAAAAGGGCAAATGTGCGTATAAGCAATGTTGGACTTAATCAAATTAAAACCGGAAAAACATCAGAAAATATGGAATGTGGTGTTTTGGTGCTTTCAAAGAAAAACATTTAGCTCTCAGATTATGAAACACCATTGAAACTTCATAGAAATCACACAAGCACGCTCATATATATCTCTAGTAAATACTTATTAAAGTTCTGAACTAATAAAACAGTGCACTAACTGTTAACATTTGAATGAATGGAAGATTAATGAGGCTGGTTATTTGGTTTTCTTATTTGTTATGGTTAAACCAATGGAAGCAGGATCCTCTAACATAACAGTGACTTTCACCTCCAAGACGTACAAGTGCTCCATTTCTCTGATTTGATTGATTTCTTGTTAAACAAGCCATCATTTTCCTTCTCCTGGAGCACAGCTTAGTACAGACCCTGATCTAATATTATTTTGCTTTCTTGAATGCTCAATGCACCCTGGAGGGTCTGAATCACTGAAGGTTTGTAGAAAAGTACCACCACACTGGTAGCTGATGAGCCCTGCACAACCTCAGTCTGGACTTTCCATGAAGGTAATTTTCTTCCCTTCCCCCATTTCAACAGGCATTGTCTTTCCAGTCACAAACAGTAAAGGATATTCATTCATACATTTTGCAATGAAATGTGAGATAATGCATTTTAGAAGGTCTAATATGATAGGAAATATATAGTAAATGGCAGAAACTTTAAGAGTATTGATAGCCAAGGTGATCTGGATGTAGAGATAGAGAGGTCACTGAAAGTGGAAATGCAGGTGGAGAAGATAATCAAGAAGGCATATGGCATGCTTGCCTTCATTGGCCAGGGCATTGAGTTTAAAAAGTCATGTTGCAACTTTATAAAGCCTTAGGCCAACTTGGGATATGGTGTTCAATTCTGGTCGCCAAATTACCAGAAGGATGTGGAGGCTCTGGAGAGGATCCAGAAAAGGTTTACCAGGGTGTTGCCTGGTATGGAGGGCATTAACTATGAAGAGAGGTTGGAGAAACTTGATTTGTTCTCACTGGAATGACAGAGGTTGAGGGGCGACCTGATAGAAGTCTACAAGATTGAGAGGCATGGACAGACTGGATAGTTAGAAGCTTTTTCCCAGGGTGAAAGAGTCAATTACTAGAGGGAACAGGTTCAAGGTGCGAGGGGCAAGGTTTGAAGGAGATGTATGAGGCAGATTTTTTACACAGAGTACTGGGTGCCCAAAACTTGTTGCTGGAGGTGGGAGGTGGAGGGTGGGGTAATGGAAGTGTATATAATAGTGACTTTTAAAGGGCATCTTGACAAATGTATGAATAGGATGGGAATAGAGGGATATGGTCCCTGGATGGGTAGGGGGTTTTAGTTCAGTCTGGCAGCATGGTCAGTTCAGACTTGGAGGGCTGAAGGGCCTGTTCCTGTGCTGTAATTTTCTTTGTTTTTTGAAATAGAAAGGAATTTTCTTTGGGGTAATGTCATGGATCTTGAATGCAGTCAGAAATTGTACTTGAGGCAAGGTCCATTTACTTAGCCCTCCATCGCTTTACTTATCCATCAACATTTCTGATTCATTTAAGGATTGGATTCATGAGCTGTGATAACGAGGTCAATTCTACCATAGTTTCCTCAACAACATGGGCCATTGGGGTGCCTGAGGAATAGACCATTGAAGGCTTTCCAACTATAAGGATCCAGACTTTGAACTGCAATTCATTCAAAGAGATTGATTCTGGAACAGAAACTGGCCCATTTAACAAAGGCAGCAAATGTTTCATTCCCTTTGGGCACTTGACTACTGTAGTATGCATCAATTCCGAATTGCCCAGTGATCCCAGTAATGGAATTAGCACCTATTTCATGCGGTCACATATGCCCAATCCCAGGAATTGGGATGGATCAACTTCACGTTCATGTGGTGACCCAAAGCTCTGGCTTTCCCAGAATCTGCACCCCCTTAAATCAAAATGATTCCCAAGTAAATTTGGGGAAAAGTCATTCAACCACAGACAACAGTGTGAGCTTATACAATTTTGTGCTGTCACCTCCAATGTTAAACATGCTGAGATATTTTAACATGGACATTAACACAAATGATCCTCAACTTTCACACTTGTGATTTTCAGTACAGTTCACTCCCACCTTAGACAGGAAACACTGAGCTCCATTGTCACACATGTCCCACTGCCCTCGCTGAGATTGGAATGCAGAGTGCAGACAGGGAACTGAACTGGAGAAGTGGTCTATCTGACTCTGAGCCAATGTGAGCAGTGTATATTAGTCAATGCTGTCCAATGTTGTTTCAGGAGGGGAAAGAATACCAGGAACTGGAAGAAAATACTTACTGTGGATCAGTCAACTTGATGGTCTTGGTGTCATTTTTTGACAAAAATGTAGCAGGATTGTCATCAGCCTGCTTTCTGTAATAGAGAATACACAATAAGTGTCAGATACAATACAAATTAGAAGGATCACTCATTCCCTCATTGTCGATTTGTCATTGTCCCACCCAGCAGTTGTGAGAAGATTGATTCACAGTCGATAATCGTCCAAACAATCAGGAAATGAAGATTCATTTTGTTTCCCAGTTGATCATGGGAAAGCTGTGTGTAGTGAATTTGAGTGGGTGTGGTGACCAATTGTGAGGCATTTGGAGGCTGGCAGTCATGTGACAGAACCTTCAGGAATACGTTCCAGTGACTGTGTTGCATTGTAACGTTAAGGTGTTTGCACTGCAAGGGTTAACATGGCATTGGAGGATAGATCCATGCACAGTAAGATTTAAAGAGTTATATGGTAATAGACTGAGAGAATAATCTAGAAAGAACACTTTGGAAAGGACCAACATGCATGGAGCAGCACCACACATCCTTGGCTTATAGCTGGGATCTGTACGTAGTTAAATATTAACAATAAATGGTTCACGTTTCAACATAAGTCAAGATTTCCTCATTGGAACATCAAACAAATGCATAATGCAATATGATGAGTAACACAGTTTTGACAAGCTATGGCTACATCTCACAAGCTCCATGTTTAATCTGTGATAATAAATCAATGTGGCAATTGACATTAAAATAGTCAGAAAGTGATCCACTTTGCTGACCAGATATAAATCACACATTTGAAGAATTCAACCAGGATAAGAATACTGTGATACAACAAAAGGTCATCAGAAATAGCAGCAGCGATAGACCCATTTGGCTTCTTGATTCTGCTCCATCATTTGATAAGATCATAATGATCTATTGCAGCCTCAACTCTTCTTTCTATCCCCATCTGTCCTTTGACTCCTTTAGCAATCAAAGGTCTGTCCAATTCAACCCTAAATATATTAATGACTCAACCTCCACTGCTCACTGGTGAAGACAATTCCATGCATTAACACACTCAGAAAAGAAGTTCTTCTCATCTCCATCTTAAATAGAAGAGTCTTACTTTGAAACTATGCTACATTCTAGATCACCTAAACATCTTCTCAGCATTTCCCTGTCTTCTTGTTCCAGAATTCTCCTTTTCACAATAAATCATAGAACCTACTGTGCAGAAAGAAGCCCTTTGGCCCATCTGCACCAAACATAATCCCACCCATATCACAACATATTATACCCAATAATCTCTCTAACCTATGCATCCCTGGACACTAAGAGGCAATTTTTTAGCATGGCCAATCAACCTAACCTTCACATCTTTGGACTGTGTGAGGAAACCAAAGTACCCAGAGGAAACCCACGCAGACACGAGGAGAATATGCAAACTCCACACAGATAGTGACCCAAGCCAGGAATCGACCCCAGGACCCTGGAGCTGTGAAGCAGCAGTGCTAACCACTGTGCTACCATGCCGCCCCTCTCATTTTATAAAATTGCCTCTCATAAAATTGCCTCTCATTTCTCAAAAGTCCTTTGAGAATTGACTCAAACTGCTTAATCTTTCCTCATCACGACAGCCCGTTCCTCCCTGGAACTGGCTGAATAAATCTTCTCTGATCTGCTTCCAATGTAAATATATGAGTTTGACGTTAGTGGTAGGGAAGCTGTTGGAGGGGATTCTTAGAGATAGAATGTATAAGCACTTAGAGCATTGCGATCTGATTAGGGATACGCAGCATGGCTTTGTTAAGGAGAGGTCGTGCCTTACGAATCTGGTAGAATTTTTTGAGGAGGTGATGAAAATGGTCGACGAAGGGCGAGCCGTTGATGTTGTCTATATAGATTTCAGTAAGCTGTTTGACAAAGTCCCTCGTGGGAGGTTAGTTGAAAAGGTCAAGGCTAATGGGATACAAGGACAGGTAGCTAGATGGATAAGTAACTGGCTTAGTAATAGGAGACAGAGAGTAATAATAAAAGGGTGTTTTTCTAGCTGGAGGTCAGTCACTAGTGGTGTGCCGCAGGGCTCGGTACAGGGACCTCTTCTATTTGTTATATATATAAATTACTTGGAAAGGGAGTCAGTGGAGTGATCAGCAAGTTTGCAGATGATACAAAGATGGCTGGACTTGCGGATAGTGAGGAGCATTGTCAGGCGATGCAGCAGGACATAGATAGGCTGGTATCTTGGGCAGATAGAGGGCAAATGGAATTTAATCCTGATAAGTGTGAGGTGATGCATTTTGAGAAAAAGAATGTAGAGGGGAGGTATATGATAAAAGGTAGACCTTTTAAAAATATAGAAACACAGAGGGACCTGGGGGTGCAGGTGCACAAGTCTCTGAAGGTGGCAGAACAGGTGAGAAAGTTGTGAAGAAAGCATATGGTATGCTAGCCTTTATAGGAAGGGGTATAGAGTACAAGAGCTGGCCTTTAATGTTGCAGCTGTATAAGACGTTAGTTAGATCTCATTTGGAATACTGTGTCCAATTCTGGTCGCCTTACTATCGGAAGGACATGGAGACTCTGGAGAGAGTAATAGAGGAGGTTTACAAGGATGCTGCCTGATATGGAAGGTCTGAGTTACAAGGAGACGTTAGGCAAATTGGAGCTGTTTTCCTCAGAAAGACATAGACTTAGAGGAGATCTAATAGAGGTGTACAGGATTATGAGGGGTATAGATAAAGTAAACAGGGTTAAGCTTTTTCCTAAGATGGACTCAAATAGCATGAGAGGTCACGGGCTTAGGGTGAGGGGGGTAAGGTATAATTTGGATGCTAGAGGGAGTTTTTTCAGATAGAGAGTGGTGAGGGTATGGAACGCGCTGCCAAGTAAAGTGGTGGAGGCAGGTACTCTGGAGTTATTTAAGAGATACTTAGATGAGCACATGAACAGAATGGGAATGGAGGGGTATAGAAAACTGATTTAAAATAGGGATCATGAGCCTTGGGAATCCCTGGGAAGTGTGTGAATGGACAATGATATTGATATACTTGTTTTTATCCGACAGGTGCTTTGGATGGATCCGCCTTGTTGTCTCACAAGAGGCATATACGCGATGGGTCGTGAGAGAGCCTTGGATTTTTCGAGAGTATCCTAGTGCTTCACGTTGTTAGTGTATGCTTGACCTGGACCATTTGATGGGCAACACGACAGCTCAGTGACTAACGCTGTGCTGTGCAGATACATGGATTTGGGCCTGTCTCTGTGGGAGTTCTTCCTGTGCTTGCATGGATTTTCTCCGGGTGCTCCGGTTTCCTTCTACATCCAAAGATGTGCTCTTAGGCTGATTGGCAGAACAAATTATCCCTAAATTGTGTCAAATTTGGTTTCAATCATAGATTTATAAACACACACAGGGATCACAGGTAGAGGTGGAAACATCGGAGTGGCAGCGCGGGCTCGTTGGGCCAAAGGGCCTGTTTCCAGTGCTGTTTTGTTCTTTGTTTGTTTATCCCTCCTCAAGTAGAGTGACCAAAACAGCACGCAGTATTCTCACTGTAGTTTCAACAATGACCTGCATAGTTCCAGCAAGATTTCCCTACTTATATATTACCATTTTCTTTCTAATAAAAGCCAACATTCTGTTTTCCTTCTTAATCACCTGCTGTAGCTGCATACTGATTTTTTGTGATTTACATAGAAAGACACAAAGGTCACACTGCACCACAACATTCCTCATACTCTCCATTTAAATCATCCTACTTTTTTACTCTTCGTATCAAAGAATGGGGTTTTCTGTGCGCTCCCAATGGTGTATTTTGCACTGGCAAAGGCAGCCCACAGTTGGCCAGTGACAGAATCTTCCAGTCCTTCCACCTTTATTCACATGCTGTTGGAGAATCCGTGACTGGAGGTTTGCCTACAATGAAACTGGAAGAGCCTACCAGGAGAAAGTCAGAATAATTTGGCCAAAATGGACAACCTGATATTTTCCTAAATTTCAATATTCCAATACTCTTCCCACTCATTTAACATATATCTATACCTTGCTTTTGACTCTTTGTTTCCTCCCCACAGCTTGTATTCCCATTACAGTTATTATTATCAACAAATTTGGATACAAAGCAGTTCGTCCCTGCATCCAAGGCTAAAATATAGACACTAATTCCAGTGGCGTTCAACTAGTTACATTATCTCAAAATGATCTCATTATCCTGACTCTCAGTTCCCTGTTAACTGGACCCTCAGCTATCCATTCTAATATATTAATTCCAACACCATGGTTGGGATTCTCCCAAAACAATGACAGTGAAGAAGGTTTTCTAGGATTGCAATGGGATCTTGATCAATTGGGTCAGTGGGCTGATAATGGTGATGGAGTTTAATTTAGATAGATGTGAGGTGATGCGTTTTGGTGGATCGAATCAGGGCATAACTTACTCAGTTAATGGTAGGGAATTGGGGAGAGTTATAGAAGAAAGCAAACTTAGAGTACAGGTTCATAGCTCATTGAAAATGAGGTCACAGGTGGACAGAATGGTGAAGAAGGCATTCAGTATGCTTGATTTCATTGGTCAGAATATTGAATCAAGAAGCTTGGATGTCTTGTTGAAGTCGTAAGGCCACACTTAGAATACTGTGTTCTGTTCTTGTCCCTACTGTTATTGTAGGAGGGATATTATTGAATGAGAAAGAGTGCAGAAACGATTCACTCAGATGTTACCAGGGCTTGATGGCTTGAGTTATAAGGAGAAGCTGGAAAGACTGGGACCTTTTTCTCTGGAATATAGAAGGCTTAGGGGTGATCTTACAAAGCCTATAAAATAATGAGAGGAAAAGATCAGCTAGATAATCAACATGTTTTCCCAAATGTAAGGAAGTCTATAACTAGAGGTCATATTATTTCAGATGGGAGGTGAGATACCAAAGAGTCCAGAGGGGCAATTTTTTCACACAGAATGTGGTGAGTGTCTGGAACGAGCTGCCAGAGACAATAATAAAGGTAGGTAAAATTTTGTCTTTTAAAAAGCATTTAGACAGTTCCATGGGTAAGATGGATATAGAGGGATATGGGTCAAATGTGGGCAACTGAGATTAGTTTAGTAGTTAAAAAAAGGGCAGCATTTATAAGTTGGGCCGAAGGACCTGTTTCCATGCTGTAAACCTCCATGACTTTATACAAAAACCATTTTAAAGGATAAAATATTCCCTGGTGGTCGGGTTGCAAATTCTTTAGGACTCTCTTGGTCTCAGAAAATGAAGCTTTAACTTCTAGAGACTACTGCAAACAATTATGGATCAGTAAAATAGTACTAGTTTCCTCTCCTTTGAACTTTGTGTTACTTCTAAGCAGTGATTAGAAATGTGATTGATGATAAGTGATTATTGGATCAATCAAGTCATGAAATATTTTTCACTGCCTAATTGATATTGGGAATTTGGTGTGTCCTGAGGGTAATAAGTTTAGCTATTATTGATGGGAATTTGGGAATTGGTGGACAGTTTTGGAGATCATTTGAAGAAATCTCCCGGAATACATTTAGTTGGCTTTTGACCAGATGGGTAAGTTTACAAAGACACTGAGCTGTACAAAACTGAACCATACACAACAGGAAAGCCCATGTTTGATCAGTGATGGGAGCTATGCTGACCTTGCTGCTCCTGTGCTGGGAACAGGATAACATCAGGCTTGTTTCTGTAATGCATCCACCAACCTAAAAACCTGATATCTATGGATCAGTTTAAATCATTACTGATTGTCCTATGGGTAAATTATTTGCAGTGGCTGACTATCCAGGCTCACATAGGAAAGGATGATATATCAGAGCCACAGAGCAAATGGTGCTCCCAGAGTCTTTTTAGGCCTACAGAACAGGCATAGAGAAAATTGAGAGGGAAACAAAGGAAAGGCAATCAATTTCCAAAAAAACATTGTTACAATTATGGAGTTAATCATCTTAACTTTTAGGACTGTATCTTTTGGTTTATTAGATTATTATAATTTGGAATGGAAGTTTGAACTGTAGGGTAGCTGAAATGGGTCATATAACATGGGCTGCAGCCTGTTTTACAGTAACCCTGGGTGGCTTCATTGTTAGAGATGAGAGGAAGAGTCAGATTGTTTTACTGAGCCTGAGGTACAAAGTATTAATGTTTGGAGATAACAACACTAGATTCTAATAAACATAATGCTGGCATTCAGTTTAAAAACTGAGTCCCCAAGGAGTTAGTTGAGACTGGAAGGTTTTCCTAGCTTGGAGCTGGTGAAAGGTATATTATTGTGGAACACACCAGAACAGATATGTGATAAGTAACAAGGAAATACATATTTCTACAGATGAATGTATAATTGTCAATGTAAGAAAATCATGTTGAGAAAATAGTGTTTTTTCATCATATGACACCATGAAGTCTGCAAATGAGAAAAATTGACATGCTCTGGGCAATAATTGTGTTTTTCATTTTCCTGGACATGAACAATTGTCCTTGTTGCATTGCTGCTCGTTTCTAATAAACACTTATTCTCTTTTCAAACTCCCTGGTCTATTCTTAAACATCAGTATCTCCTTCAATCACACTATAGTACATGATGCAGACTCACAAACTTCTGTTCTAACATCAAATTCTATTATCTTTCCAGAAAACACAGAACATCCACAGCTTCTCCTTGTCCTTAAAAGTTTAAAAAGTTCATTTATTCGTATTACAAGTAGATTTACATTAATACTACAATGAAGTTTCTCTGAAAATCTCCTTGTTCAGATGCATGGAGGAAGAATTCTGCAGGGCCAATTCACCTATCCAGCATGTTTTTCAGACTGTGGGAGGAAACCGGAGCACCTAAAAGAAACTCAAACAAACTCAAACAAACGTGGGACAATGTGCAAACCCTGCACAGACAGTGACCCAAGCTGGGAATTGAACCCAGGTCAATTTCAACATTAGCTGGGAATTGCAATGGCTCCACAATACAGAATTTGATCTGGTGCTGGTACATACAGTTATGCTTAAGATAGGAAACAATTGGATTGAATGAAGGAGTAGGAAGGAAAATTTGTTTGAATGCAGACAGCAAACCGTGGAAAGGATTTAGACAAATTTGCAGATGTTTCAGTGATGTTGAAAAGAATGATGTTGAAAAGTGAATCTTAGTACACCATGAAATGAGGACAATTGCTTGAGTCTCGGATAGCAACAAGAGAGCAGAAACTTTTTTTTATTCATTCATGGGACATGGGCGTCGCTGGTGGGCAAGCATTTATTGCCCATGCCTAGTTGCTCAAGAACAGTTGGGAGTCAACCACATTGCTGTGGCTCTGGAGTCATATGTTGACCAGACCAGAGAAGGACAGCAGATTTCCTTCCCTAAAGGACATTAGAGAACAAGATGGATTTTTCCAACAATTGACTATGGTTTCATGGTCATTAGTAGGTGCTTAATTCAGATTTTTTTTATTGAATGTATATTCCACCATTTGCCATGGCGGAATTTGAACCCGGGTCCACAGAACATTAGCTGGATTAATAGTCTACTGTAATACCACAAGGCCCTAATAATGTGATAAACGTAATTATATGGTTGAAGTGAGTGAGAAAGGATTATCTTTTGGAATGCCCCAGAGACTGATTTCTAGATCTCTGTGTGTCTAGTTCAGACTGGATAAAATCAACATCTGATTTACTTCCAGGAAATAATGTAGGTCAAAGAATCAACGTGAGGGGAGAACAATGGAAATATAATCTTTATATTCAATGTGAAAATGGCACTTGCAGAACGCTGGACCTGTTAACTCACAGGTCAGTAAAATTGAAATTAATTGGTGTGCTGATGAAACACAAAGGAAAATATTATATGTCAATGTCAACAGGGCCACTCTACAAAGTAATTTTTTTATCTTTTAAAAAACAGAAAAGACTTTACGCTGGCCAGCCATGACTAATGTCAAAGGAATTTCTAACCTTCAGACAAACAACAGAGTCCCAATTGCTCTGAAGTTGAACTGTGAGTGCCAACAATCAATTTCTAAGGAAATACATCAATCAGGGTTGAGGAAGATGCATCATATCTTACAAAGGAGGAAATGGGGACTTTCACAGGAATTTCATTGCAATATGAATGTAAGTCTGCTTGTGACTAAGAAATAAATTAACTTTAAACTTTATAAATAATAAACTGTCATGAAAATAAAACTTTTCTGATTACAGAAAGGTAATGAGAGGAGAAATCAGGGCTGTTTAAATTAATCCTCTTCCAGTATGTAACACTGGACTAAAAAATGCATCAGGAATTTTGAACATTGAAACGTAAAATAATGAGGATATAATGTTTGAGCATTTTTATTAGAGGAGAAAGTAACGTACTGAATGATAAGAGTTGTACTAATGAATGGATTAAAACCAAAGAGAAATATTAAGGCAAATCATTTGGTAAAACCAAGAAAGAGATTCCTTTGCTATGGTTCTTAAATATGATTATGATAGCCTGAAATATTTTTCTACTCTCCCTCTTCAAGCACAAAGACCCTTGTCCTGCAATAATGTCAGACACATTTTGGTTGCTAATCCACATAAAATCTAATATTACCCTTGATAAGCAGATGTACAGGATACACACATCTCAAGTGAAATCTGACAAAGCTATCACTCTCACTCCACACATTCCTCTTAAATCCCACACTGAAATCCTCTGTAGTCAAAGCTAATGTTGAGATTAACTCCTTAGAATCCTACAGTACAGAAAGAGGCCATTCAGCCCATTGAGTCTGCGCCAACCACAATCCCATCCAGGCCCGATCCCCATATTCCTACATATTTACCCACTAATCCCGCTAACATATGCATTCCGGAAACACTAAGGGGCAATTTAGAATGGCCAATCAAACTAGTCCGGACATCTTTGGACTGTGGGAAGAAACCAGAGCACTCACAGGAAACACAGGCAGACACAGGAAGAACGTGCAAACTTCACACAGAAAGTGACCCGACTTGGGATTCGAACCCAGATCCTTGAAGTTGTGATGCAGTAGTGCTAACCAGTGTGCAGCCTTGCCACCATTTTTTGCCTTCATCTGCATGTTAGCTCAAAATGACAAATCTCCACGAGAGGCCATTCAAAACTGAATGTGCCCACCATATCAATCTCCAGACCCTTACGGCAGCCTCTAGTTTTTGCCTGTAAGGAAGACAGTGTTGAGGTTCAGTCTCTCAGCCCTGAACCTGTACCTTCCCTGCTCCTTGCCACTCATAAGTTTAACTACCCTCAAGTATCCTTGGCACTGCCCCAGCTGATATCAGAGCAGCAGGATCTTGCTGCTGCCTCACGGCGCTTGGGACCCAGGTTTGATTCCCAGCTTGGGTCACTGTGCACAATCTGCATGTTCTTCCCCCATCTGCATGGACTTTCTCCGGGTGCTCTGGTCTTCTCCCACAATCCGAAAGATCGGCCATGCTAAATTCTCCCTCATGTACCTGTACAGAGCCGGATTGTGGCACCAAGGGGGTTTTCACAGTAATTTCATTATAGGTGGGATGTCCAGGTAGATTCTTCACTCAGAGAGTGGTTGGGGTGTGAAATAGGCTGTAATAGTGGAGTTGGACACTTTAGAAACTTTCAAGCGGAATTTTGATAGCACATGGAATACACCAGAATTATAGGGAGTGGGATAGCTTGATCTTGGGATTGGATATAGCTCAGCACAACATTGAGGGCTGAAGGGCCTGTACTGTGGTGTAATGTTCTATATTCTATACTTACTTAACATCTTTGGAATGGATCCCAGAAATGATTAGACTTCAGATCCTCTTTAAAGATGCAGTTCCTTTGGATAATGATTCTATGACTCTATAATTCCTTCCTAAAACTGACTGGCATTATAAGCATTGGCAATAGTCATTTATGCCCACTTTGTATGACCCAGTATTCACTATCTTATGCATCATAATTGGAATGCCATTGGGCTTATCTCGGGTTGGGTTCAAAGAGATTCATTAACCATGAACATGGCACATTCAATTTAAGTGAGACTTCAACCCAGAGGCTTCTGACTAAGGAGAGAGATGGCACCATTGAGCCATGCAAATACAGCTTAACTTTGCCAAAACCCAGTGAAACAAAGCAAAGATATCAGAGCATTCATATCTTTTTACCCTGCCTCTCAGACACTTCAGCACTGGAATTTGATCACCTTGCTCTCTGGACATCCTAACCTTCATCACCTTGATCATCTCAGAATTAATTCAGTGCTTCAAGTATCTGGGGAAGTTCTCCCAGCTTTGAGCAATGGAATCATGGTGTTCTTATGCTATTATCATTCGTATAAACCATTAAAGTTTTGGTAGGAAAACCTCCAATTTTGTATGTTTTAAAGGAAAGGGAATCTGCAAGTGATGAGCACCTTTCACATCCTCATGTCCCAAAGCATCAAGCAGCAGATGTGAAGGCACCAGGCAGCAGATGTTAAAGCGCACAGCAGCAGATGTGAAAACATCAGGCAGCAGATGTGAAAATATCAGGTAGCAGATGTGAAAGTACTTAGCAGAGATGTGAAAACATTAAGCACCAGACGTGAAAGCATTCAGTAGCGGATGTGAAAACATTAAGCAGCAGATGACTTTTTTCATGATGTGTAATCACAGTTGCAATGTGGGAAGCAGCATTCAATCAGCAAGATCCCACAACCATGCACATTGTTGCTTGAAGCTGTGCACAGAATGTTTAGTTCTGTTTAAATAAATAATTAGCAAGAGATATAGAATGACCTTATACATTAAAAAAGCCTAAACAGTTCCATTATAAATTGTTTAGAATTCTTGGCAACCGTTTATCACAAAGACCATTGATTTGTAGTTTTATTCACTTGGTTGATGTAAAGATTCTGATCCCCGATCCTCAGTTATTTTCCCGTTATACTACTAATAGTTTATTCTTGCCCCAGTCTGACTCTTAAGAATTTGATTGGCAGTGGATTGTTGCTGTAACTATTTTCCTTGTTGTTCAAAGACTTTTTCCCGATCTCAATTCAGCAGTGGTGAAGTGGTATTGTCACTGGGCTGGTTAATCCAGAGGACCAGGGTAATGCTCTGGGAACTTGGCTTAAATCCTACTGCGGCAGATGGTGAAATTTGAACTCAATAAAAATCTGGAATTAAAAGTCTAATGATGACCATGAAAGCATTGTTGTCTTGCCTTCCCCCCACTCCCTGCTGCGGTGAAGTAGCAAAAGACAATTCTCCACACGTTTGTGTCTTCAGCCATGGAGGGTAACGTTTTAGGATTATGGGATAATTGGACAAGGAATATTAGAATGAGGATTAGAGTGTTTTTATTAAGGAATGCTGCTTGTGTTTATATATTTGTTTAGAATGAAAGACTTGGATCACTGAGGGCAGAACGCTGGTGTTCTTGGCTCAAACTAAAGATAAAGTGTTCACTATCCTGAATTTCCTCAATAACTTTCTCAAGAGCAGTCTCGAATGAAGTCATGGTGACAACCAAACTTTCCCTCCTCCTGTCTGAAGATTTGCCCAGAGTGCAGGTGGACATTCTGGAACAGGGTAAAGGGCAGCTGCTGGCAATCTGTACCTCTGAGTGCCATGAGTGTGTTTCCTGGGCTTATATCACACACAGGAGATCCTTTGAAGCTCGCCTGGGCATTTCAATGGGCACTGAAAAAAGTTCTTCTGCACGTATTCTGAACCCAATTACGTCAAATACCAGAAGATGGAGATTCTGAGGGAACTGGTGAATAATGAGAATTATTAGCACACACTTGATAGATAAGCAGATACACAAGTTTCTTTTCTTTTAACTGGAGTAAAAATGAGGATCAGATTCGATATTAAGGCACATTTCAAATTGTAAAATTGGGTAGCTGGCTGCACCTGAGACGAATCTTCCAGGAAAATGTCAAATCCATCCTGGTAAACATAACTCCTTCAGTACTGGCTCCAGATACCTGGAAGTGTCAACTATTGAGATAGATTACAACATTTAGTCATGTGTAGCTTCATGCCCCTTTTTGAATGGTATAAAGCCATTGGTAGGAACACCAATCTCATTGGCTTGCCCATTGCTAAAAATAAATGGTTAAATAGAGTGTGAAACTGCTCACTCAAGAGGGTCTACTGGTCAGGAATAAACAGTGGTCCCTATCTCTCACTCCCTTTTGTGAAACCATTCCACTGTGGCTCTTCTAGGTTGTATTTTACTACCTGCAAGAAAGAGAGATATGGTCGTAGGTGGCATAAGGGTGAGCTCATTGATCAGGAATAAACGGTGAATCTTTCTCCCTCTCTCTTGTGAAGGTGTCCCAATGTGACACTTCTGGATTTGAACAGCTGCAGAAGAGACACCCATAACTATCAGTGGCATTTATGACCAGTCAGTACGGAATACAAGGACCTTTACAATCTTGAATTTATGAAATGAATGAAGTCTGTTTTGAGATTTTTGTGAAACTTCAGTCAATAACGAAATCCAGCATGCTCTGGTGAGAGAGGTATTAAAAAACAATAGTTCCACTGAAAGCAGTTATTTTATCTCCAGTTATCGGGAACAAGGTGGCTATCGATGCCAACTTCATAAATAGAGTTATATAACTTTGAGCTGATAATGCAGGTGATAGAGATAAGGGATTTCTCAGGGCCAGACGAGAGTCATGTAGGTTCAATTTGGTGGAAACCATCCTCCCGTTTCATGTTGAGCGTCTCATGGGACAACAAGAGAGAGTACATCCATAATTTATAACCAATAAAATCCCATGAGGTCAAGATGTGTATTGTTGTTGGCTGGAGTTAATAACAGGATGATTATTTACTGATTTGTATTCATGTTTATTGGGCAATATGTTTTGGTAATGTATATTTGCATTCATAGGGGCATTGTTCTTCAGAGTAACATTGGCCTGCCCAGATTCTGTACCTTGAGCGTTGGGCTTCCTTATATCAATCTCCCATTTGATTGTTTGGTTAAATAAAGTCATGTTTTAAATTAACACACTGCCTTTCATGAGTCTCTGTGTTGGCTGACAGTTAGCAATACACAACCTCGAGAGGAAACGCCTGTCTACAATTTGGTACTGTTGAGCTGGATGCTGTCACTGGCTTCAGGAGGCCGGACAATATTACTAAGTGGGGCTGAGTATGTTTTTATATTGACTACCCCAATTTGTTAGAGGAACATCTGTCAGAACCATAGGTTGACTTAATGAGTTATACGTGTACCAGCTGCCCTGCACAGCGGACCCAGAGAGGTGCATAGTCGGTGATGATGTGAAGAGTTTTGGGCACCTAAAACGAAGGGTTGGAGGTGGAAAAGACGTCAGATCGCTCTGCCCAGCAGAGCTGGAGAAAGAACCGCTCCGAGGAAGGCACACAAGAAAAGTGAGAGAGCTGCACTGTCAGGTGATGGTGGTGATCAGCACAATGGTGACATTGTGCTAAGGGGTGCTGAAGAATAACAGAAAAGATGAGGTTCAAGGATATAGGAGTGAGTCCCAGGTGGACTTAGAGCAGTTCTCTAAGGATTAGAATACAGAGAGAGAGAGAGGAAGAGAAAACAGAATTTGGACATTCTGAGAGATCCATTGTGTCTGTGACAGAGATGAAACAGACTGCCAGATTCTGAAGGGGACAGAGAGCTGGAGCACTCTCCTCTGGGACTATGTCTATACAGCAAGAAGTCTCACAACACCAGGTTAAAATCCAACACGTTTATTTGGTAGCAAAAGCCACTATCTTTCAGAGTGCTGCTCCTTCATCAGAAAAGTGGGAGTTGTGTTCACAAACAGGACATATAAAGACCCATACTCAATTTACAAAATAATGGTTGGAATGTGAGTTGTTACAGGTAATCAAGTCTTAAAAAGTACAGACAATGTGAGTGGAGAGAGGATTAAGCCCAGGTTAAAGAGATGTAAATTATCTCCAGACAGGACAGTTAGTGAGATGTTGCAAGCCCAAGCAAGTTATAGATAGTATCACATGAACCCAAGATCAAGGTTGAGACCATCCTCATGTGTGCGAAACTTGGCTATTAATCTCTACTCAGGGACTCTGCCTTGGCATCTGTCGTAAAGGCCGCCTTGGATAACATTTACCCGAAGATCAGAGGCCAAATGCCCGTGGCCACTGAAATGTTCCCCAACAGGAACAGAACACTCTTGCCTAGTGATTGTTGAGCGGTGTTCATTCATCCATTGTCATAGCATCCGCATGGTGTCCCCAATGGACCATGCCTCGGGATATCCTTTCCTGCAGCATATCAGGTAAAGGCATATGGGCCACATGCGGACAATTGGGACTAGTTTAGTGTTTAAAAAAGGGCAGCATTTATAAGTTGGGCCAAAGGGCCTGTTTCCATGCTGTAAACCTCCATGACTTTATACAAAAACCATTTTAAAGGATAAAATATTCCCTGGTGGTTGGGTTGCAAATTCTTTAGGTTTCGCTTCGTCTCAGAAAATGAAGCTTTAACTTCTAGAGACTACTGCAAACAATTATGGATCAGTAAAATAGCACTAGTTTCCTCTCCTTTGAACTTTGTGTTACTTCTAAGCAGTGATTAGAAATGTGATTGATGATAAGTGATTATTGGATCAATCAGGTCATGAAATATTTTTCACTGCCTAATTGATATTGGGAATTTGGTGTGTCCTGAGGGTAATAAGTTTAGCTATTGTTAATGGGAATGTGGGAATGGGTGGACAGTTTTGGAGATCATTTGAAGAAATCTCCAGGAATACATTCAGTTGGCATTTGACCAGATGGGTAAGTTTACAAAGACACTGAGCTGTACAAAACTGAAACATACACAACAGGAAAGCCCATGTTTGATCAGTGATGGGACCTATGCTGACCTTGCTGCTCCTGTGCTGGGAACAGGATAACATCAGGCTTGTTTCTGTAATGCATCCACCGACCTAAAAACCTGATATCTATGGATCAGTTTAAATCATTACTGATTGTCCTATGGGTAAATTGTTTGCAGTGGCTGACTATCCAGGCTCACATAGGAAAGGATGATATATCAGAGCCACAGAGCAAATGGTGCTCCAAGAGTCTTTTTAGGCCTACAGAACAGGCATAGAGAAAATTGAGAGGGAAACAAAGGAAAGGCAATCAATTTCCAAAAAAACATTGTTACAATTATGGAGTTAATCATCTTATCTTTTAGGACTGTATCTTTTGGTTTATTAGATTATTATAATTTGGAATGGAAGTTTGAACTGTAGGGGACCTGAAATGGGTCATATAACATGGGCTGCAGCCTGTTTTACAGTAACCCTGGGTGGCTTCATTGTTAGAGATGAGAGGAAGAGTCAGATTGTTTTACTGAGCCTGAGGTACAAAGTATTAATGTTTGGAGATAACAACACTAGATTCTAATAAACATAATGCTGGCATTCAGTTTAAAAACTGAGTTCCCAAGGAGTTAGTTGAGACTGGAAGGTTTTCCTAGCTTGGAGCTGGTGAAAGGTATATTATTGTGTTACCCTCACAGTGAAAAATAATTTTGGCTTCAGAAGCTACCTGGTGGAGAGAGTAAAAATAGAAGCAACCCATTGGAAACTGTGAATGATTAATAACATTTGATATCAGAACTATAAAGAGGTGTGGAATAGATTGTCTGCTGTGACAGTAGAGTTGGACACTTTAGGAAGAATTTAGATCAAGCAGAATTTAGATAGGCACATGGAACACACCAGAACAGATATGTGATAAGTAACAAGGAAATATGTATTTCTACAAATTAATATATAATTGTCAATGTAAGAAAATCATGTTGAGAAAATAATGTTTTTTCATCATATGATACCATGAAGTCTGCAAATGAGAAAAATTGACATGCTCTGGGCAATAATTGTGTTTTTCATTTTCCCAGACAATTGTCTTTGTTGCATTGCTGCTCATTTCAAATAAACATTTATTTTCTTTTCAAACTCCCTGGTCTATTCTTAAACATCAGTATCTTCTTCAATCACACTATAGTACATGATGCAGACTCACAAACTCCTGTTCTAACATCAAATTCTATTATCTTTCCAGAAAACACAGAACATCCACAGCTTCTCTCTATCCTTACCCATATTTTAAAAGTTTATAAAGTTCATTTATTAGTATCATAAGTAGATTTACATTAACACTACAATGAAGTTTCTCTGAAAATCTCCCAGTCACCACACTCTAGCGCCTGTTCAAATACACGGAGAATTCCACAGGGCCAATGTATCTATCCAGCATGTCTTTCTGACTGAGAGGAAACCGGAGCACCTGGACGAAACTCATGTAAATGTGGGAGAATGTGCAAACCCCGCACAGACAGTGACCCAAGCTGGGAATTGAACCCAGGTCAATTTCAACATTAGCTGGGAATTGCAATGGCTCAACAATATAGAATTTGATCTGGTGCTGGTACATACGGTTATGCTTAAGATAGGAAACAATTGGATTGAATGAAGGAGTAGGGAGGAAAATTTGTTTGAATGTAGACAGCAAAGTGTGGAAAAGATTTCGACAAATTTGCAGATGTTTCAGTGATGTTGAAAAGAATGATGTTGAAAAGTGAATCTTAGTACACCATGAAATGAGGACAATTGCTTGAGTCTCGGATAGTAACAAGAGAGCAGAAACTTTTTTTTATTCATTCATGGGACATGGGCGTCGCTGGTGGGCAAGCATTTATTGCCAATCCCTAGTTGCTCAAGTACAGACGAGAGTCAACCACATTGCTGTGGCTCTGGAGGCATATGTTGACCAGACCAGAGAAGAACAGCAGATTTCCTTTCCTGAAGGACATTAGTGAACAAGATGGATTTTTCCAACAATTGACTATGGTTTCATGGTCATTAGTAGATGCTTAATTCAGATAAATTTTGTTGAATTTATATTCCACCAATTGCCATGGCAGGATTTGAATCCGGGTCCACAAACATTAGCTGGATTAATAGTCTAGAACAAAGAAGAAAACAGCATGGGAAACAGGCCGTTCGGCCCAATGAGCTCGCGCTGCCACCCCGATGCTCCCACCTCTACCTGCGATCCCTGTCTATGTTTATAGCTCTATGGATTAAAAACCAAATTTGAGACAATTTAGGGAGAATTTGTTTTGCCAATTAGCCTAAGAGCACATCTTTGGGATGTGGGAGGAAACCGGAGCACCCGGAGAAAACCCACGCAAGCACGGGGAGAATGCGCAAACTCCCACTGACACAGGCCCAAATCCATGTATCTGCACAGCACAGCGATAGTCACTGAGCTGTCGTGTTGCCCATCAAATGGTCCAGGTCAAGCGTACACTAACGACGTGAAGCACTAGGATACTCTTGAAAAAAAAATCCAAGAGCAGCCCTCTCATGACCCATCACGTGTATGCCCCTCATTAGGCAACAAGGTGGACCAAAGCACCTGTAGGATAAAAACAAGTACAACAATATCATCATCTATTTACACACTTCCCAGAGACTCCCAAGGCTCATGATCCCTATTTTAAATCAGTTTAATACCACAAGGCTCTAATATTGTGATAAACGTAATTATGTGAAGTGAGTGAGAAAGGATTATCTTTTGGAATGCCCTAGAGACTGGTTTCTAGATCTCTGTGTGTCTAGTTCAAATTGGATAAAAGCAAAATCTCATGTACTTCCAGAAAATAATGTAGGTCAAAGAATCAACATGAGAGGAGAACAATGGGAAATATAATCTTTATATTCAATGTGAAAGTGGCACTTGCAGAATGCTGTACATGTTAATTCACAGGTCAGTAAGATTGAAATTAATTGGCTTTACGCTGGCCAGTCATGACTAATGTCAAAGGAATTTCTAATCTCCAGACAAACAGCAGAGTCCCATTTGCTCTGCAGATGAAGTGTGAGTGCCAACAATCAATTTCCAAGGAAATACATCAATCAGGATTGGGGAAAATGCATCATATCTTACAAAGGAGGAAATGGAGATTTTCACAGGAATTATATTGCAATGTGAATGTAAGCCTACTTGTGACTAAGAAATAAATTAACTTTAAAGTTTATAAATAATAAACTGTCATGAAAATAAAACTTTTCTTGACTACAGAAAGGTAATGAGAGGAGAAATTAGGGATGTTTAAATTAATCCTCCTCCAGTATGTAACACTGGACAAAAAAATGCATCAGGAATTTTGAACATTGAAACGTAAAATAATGCGGGTATAATGTTTGAGCATTTTTATTAGAGGAGAAAGTAACATACTGAATGATAAGAGTTGTATTAATGAATGGATTAAAACCAAAGAGAAATATTAAGGAAATCACGTGGTAAAACTAAGAGATTCCTTTGCTATGGTTCTTAAATATGATTATGATAGCCTGAAATATTTTTCTACTCTCTCTTTGGAAGCAGAAAGACCCTTGTCCTGATATAATGTCAGATACTCTTTGGTTGCTAACCCACGTTAAATGTATTGTTACCCTTGATAAGCAGACGTACAAGAAACACACAGCTCAAGTGAAATCTGATAAAGCTATCACTCACTCACTGCACACACTCCTCTTAAATCCCACACTCAAATCCTCTTGCAGTCAAAGCTAATGTTGACACTGACTCTTTAGATTGCTACAGTGCAGAAAGAGGCCATTCAGCCCATTGAGTCTGCACCAACCACAATCCCATCCAGGCCCTATCCCCATATTCCTATCTATTTGCCCACTTATCCCTCTAACCTATGCATTCCAGGAACACTAAGGGGCAATTTAGAATGACCAAAGTAGCCCGCACATCTTTGGACTGAGGGAGGAAACCCGAACACTCTCAGGAAACCCATGCAGACACAGGAAGAACATGCAAACTCCACAAAGAAAGTGACCCGAGCTAGGATTTGAACCCAGGTCCTTGGAATTGTGATGTATCAGTGCTAACCAGTGTGCAGCCATCTCGCCATTTGTTGCCTTCATCTGCATGTTAGCTCAAATGATAAATCACCACGAGTGACCATTCAAAACTGAATGTGCCCACCGTATCGACCTTTACGGCAGCCTCTAGTTTTTGACTGTTAAGAAGACAGTGTTGAGCTTCAGTTTCTCAGCCCTGAATCTGTACCTACTGTGCTCCTTGCCACTCACACACAGCAGGTTTAATTACCCTCAACTACCATGGCATTGTCCCAGCTCATATCAAGAGGAGATGCAATGAGCTTGCTGCTGCCTCACGGCACCAGGGACACGGGTTTGATTCCCGGTTTGGGTCACTGTGCAGAATCTGCATGTTCTTCCCCCATCTATGTGGGCTTCCTCTCAGTGCTCTGGTTTCCTCCTACAGTCCGAATGATGTGATCAGGTGCATCAGCCTTGCTAAATTCTCCCTCAGTGTACCTGAACAGGAGCCGAAGTATGGTGCCGAGGGGGTTTTCACAGTAACTTAATTGCAGTGTTAACGTAAGCCTACTTGTGACACTAATAAGTACACTTTAAACTTGATGAACACAGTTAGATTATGGGGAGCTGCAAGAAATCACAGTCCAAGAACTTCCGACTTCTCTTCTTGTCAATTACATTTTCATTTTTCATATTCCAAATGAAAATACACAAGCTCTTATAAGCATCCCACACGTAAAGTTATATCATAATATAATGCAGATGTAAATAGTGGTTTCACAGGTTTAAAACAAATAACAAAACCTAAGTTCATTTACACATATTAAACAATACCCATCTTCAATCATAAAATAAAATTATAAATTACATTTTAAAGGATCCGGTGGCATGGTGGCATAATGGTTAGCATTATTGCCTCACAGCGCCTGCTTGGGTCACTGCCTGTGTGGAGTTTGCACATTCTCCCCATGTCTGTGTGGGTTTCCTCTGGCTGCTCCAGTTTCCTCTCACACCCCCAAGATGAGTGGCTTAGGTGGATTAGCCATGCTAAATTGCCATGCTAAATTGGACTAGCTAAGACTAGCATTGGATTATGAGTATAGGACCTGGTTGGGACTGTGGTTAGTGCAGATTTGATGGGCTGAATGGTCTCCTTCTGTACTGTAGGATTCTATGATCCAATAACAATAGGATTTACTGCTTAAAAGAAATAGTGAAAAATATCACCTATCTTGTTAAGAGCAGGGAATCCTTTTAATCTCTCTGTCATCATCTTTAAACCGCTGTTCCAAAGCACCTTAATAGGCATTCCCAGCGTGGCCTGTCATAAGGGGGCATGGCTAGAGTCCTCCTATGTCACACTGGGGCCTGTGGGGATTGTCCGCTGAAGGCTGAAGGCTGTCTCTCCCATCGGGAACTGGATGGCGATTTTTAAACTTGGGTAAATGCGCAGAAAATTCAACAATTTTTGGTGGTCCATGGCTTTAAGACGTTTTGGGCCAATATGTTCTCAGGTAACGTAACATGCTCTATGTGAGCAAGGTAACTGACAAAGGATAGGAAAAAAAATCATTATAAACAGACACAATAAACACTAGCAACAAATACTTCATTAAATCTATCAGCTTCACAACAACAGGTCCCGCAGAGCAATGATGCAGCATTTCCCTCATCAATTTTACTCATTCATTTGGTTGATGTAAAGATTCTGATCCCCGATCCTGAATTATTATCCCGTTATACTACTAATAGTTTATACTTGCCCCAGTCTGACTTTTATGGATTTGATTGGCAATGGATTGTTGCTGTAACGTTTTCCCTTGTTGTTCAAAGGGTGATGGACTACTTTTTCTGATCTCAATTCAGCAATGGTGAAGTGGTATTATCACTGGGCTGCTTAATCCAGAGGACCAGGGTAATGCTCCAGGGACCTGAGCTCGAATCCTGCTGCGGCAGATGGTGAAATTTGAACTCAATAAAATTCTAGAATTAAAAGTCTAATGATGACCATGAAATCATTGTTGTCTTGCCTCCACCCTCCACCCCCCCCACCACACCCACTGTGAAGTAGCGGAAGACAATTCTCCACATGTTTGTGTCTTCAGGCATGAAGGGTAATGTTTCAGGATTGTGGTATAATTGGACAAGGAATATTAGAATGAGGGTTAGAGTGTTTTTATTAAGGAACGCTGCTTGTGTTTATATATTTGTTTAGAATAAAAAACTTGGATCACTGAGGGCAGAACGCTGGTGTTCTTGGCTCAAACTGAAGATAAAGTGTTCACTATCCTGAATTTCCTCAATAACTTTCTCAAGAGCAGTCTCGAATGAAGTCATGGTGACAAGCAAACTTTCCCTCCTCCTGTCTGAAGATTTGCCCAAAGCGCAGACGGACATTCTGGTACAGGATAAAGGGCAACTGCTGGCACTCTGTACCTCTGAGTGCCATGAGTGTATTTCCTGGACTTATATCACACACAGGAGATCCTTTGAAGCTCGCCTGGGCATTTCAATGGGCACTGAAAAAAGTTCTTCTGCACGTACTCTGAACTCAATTACCTCAAATACCAGAAGATGGAGATTATCAGCAGACACTTGATACACAAGCAGATACACAAGTCTTTTTTCTTTTAACTGGGGTAAAAATGAGGATCAGATTCGATTTCAAGGCACATTTCAAATTGTAAAATTGAGTAGCTGGCAGCACCTGTGACGAATCCTCCAGGAAAATGTCAAATCCGTCCTGTCAAAGATAACTTCTTCATTACTGGCTCCAGATACCTAGAAGTGTCAATAATTGAGACAGATTGCAGCATGTAATCATGTGTAGTTTCATGCTCCTTTTTGAGTAGCATAAAGCCATTGGTAGGAACACCGATCCCATTGGTTTGCCCATTGCTAAAAATAAATGGTGTAAGTAGAGTGCTGAAGGTGCGACAATATTTGTGTGTATGTGACAATATTGGATTCTGCTAATAAAAGCACATAACCATAGGTTTAGGAACATTAGTACAAGATAAATATTAATAAAAGATAGTTTTGATCAACTACAGGAGAGACAAAGGAAATGAAAATGAGTTTTATCCTAGCTCTATAGAATTATACCCCCACTAATGGGAAAACATTTAGCAGTTCCAGGAAACCACCTTGGGAGACTTAGTAACCCATCAGATACCTGCCTGTAGTTGGTCAGGACTATCAACATCCCTCTGCATAATCTTGTTAGATAGCTTTGCTATGACTCATGGCCCCCTTTGTTCACTCCTTAGACAGTCTGGTGACATTGTATATTCCGATGTCTGGTTTGCAGCCATTTTGCTTGAAGGTAGCTTTTTAAAATAATACTGTAGCCCATCAGATACGTCCTAAAACAGTTTGGGATCTTTGTCATAAGCACTTTGCACCCCATTGTTCTGAAACTGACTGATGGAAGAAGTCAATCAACCCAATTTGCTTTCTCTGGCCAAGAACAATAGGAGAGGTGGTCGACCTTTCAGCAATTAACTCAGAAAGGAGTTCTTCGAAATTCGCAGCAGGAGAGTTGTGTGAAGTTGGGAAGGAGTGAATTCAGGTGTCCAGCCAGACAACTACTTCATGCCAGAGGAAAGAACAAGGAAGAGACATCAAAGAGGACATCAACTATTTTCTCAGCAGCAAGGACTTCTGTTTTTAAAATGATCTGAGGAATACTGAGTATATTCCCTCAGCCTTGAGAAACACCCCAATTACGTAAAGGCTGAGGAGAGGTTTATGATTCTTACTTTTATGCAAATCATACAATGCTAAGAATTTACATTGTGCTGTTAAGAGTTTTCTTTCCACAGCATAGCATTGTAGTGGCCGTGTGTTATTGACAGAGTTTAGTTGGAGTTATTCTTGAATAAATTATTTTAACTTTGACTAATCTCCCTCTCTCATTATCCATCTTTATGAGTCCCTAAAAAGCTAGAACATAGTACAGAACTGTAAAGGATCCGAGCACCTCGGAATGGCTCATTCAAGGGGGTCTATTGGTCAAGAAGCCATTCCAGTGTGGCCCTTCTGGACTGTATTCTACTACCAACAAGAGAGATACGGTCATAAATAGTAGCTAGAGTAACTTGTGTGGCATAAGGGTGAGCTCACCGATCAGGAATAAACAGTGAGTCTTTCTCCCTCTCTCTTGTGAAGGTGTCCCAATGTGACAGTTCTGGGTTTGAACACCTGCAGAAGAGAGACACCTACAGTTATCAATGGCATTTGAGACCAGTTAGTGTGGAATACAAGGATCTTTAGTTTTGAATTTATGAAATGAATGAAGTCTGCTTTGGGATTTTTGTGAACCTTCAGTCAATGACGAAATCCAGCATGCTCTGGTGAGAGAGATATTAAAAAAAAATAGTTGCACTGAAAGTAGTTATTTTATCTCCAGTTATCGGGAACAAGATGGCTATTGATGCCAACTTCATAAATAGAGTTATACAACTTTGAGCTGATAATGCAGGTGATAGAGATAAGGGATTTCTCAGCGCTGGATGAGAGTCACGTAGATTCAATTCGATGGGAACCATCCTCCCGTTTCATGTTGAGTGTATCACGGGGTAACAGCAGGAGAATACATCCATAATTTATAACTAATGAAATCCCATGAGGTTAAGATGTGTATTGCTATTGGCTGGAGTTAATAACACCATGATTATTTACTGATTTATGTTAATGTTTATTGGGCAATATGATTTGGTAAATATTTGCATTCACAGGGGCATTGTTCTTCAGAGTAACATTGGCCTGCCCAGATTCTGTACCTTGAGCGTTGGGCTTCCTTATATCAATCTCCCATTTGATTGTTTGATTAAATAATCAAACTGTCAGGCAGGGAGGAATTGGTCGAGTAAGAGAGCCTTGGTGTACGAAAAAAGTTGATTTGCTGGTTAAGAAGAAAAAGGAGGCTTATGTCAGGATGAGGCTTGAAGGCTCAGTTAGTGCAATGGATAGCTATAGATTAGCCAGGAAGGAGCTAAAAAGTGAATTGAGGAGAGCTAAGAGGGGACACGAGAAGATGTTGGCTGATAGGATTAAGGAGAATCCTAAAGCTTTCTTTCGATATGTTAAGAATAGAAGATTGGTTAGGGCAAGATTAGGGCCAGTCATAGACAGCAGTGGGAAGTTGTGCGTGGAGCCTGAAGAGATTGGTGAGGCACTGAATAAATATTTCTCTTCGGTATTCACGCAGAGTGCTGGAAATGTAGCTATGGAGAACACTGAGGTACAGGGTTGCAAATTGGGAAGTATTGTAGTAGATAGGGAGGATGTGCTAGAAATTCTCGAGGGTTTGAAGTTGATAAGTCCCCTGGGCCGGACGGGATTTACCCTAGGATTCTCTGGGAGGCAAGAGAGGAGATTGCAGAGCCTCTGGCTCTGATCTTCAGGTCCTCGTTGGTTACGGGTGTGGTTCCGGAGGACTGGAGGATAGCGAATGTGGTCCCATTGTTTAAGAAGGGGAAGAGAGACCTTCCCGGGAATTATAGGCCAGTGAGTCTTACTTCTGTTGTGGGCAAGGTATTGGAGAGAATTATTAGGGATAGGATTTATAGTTATTTAGAGAGAAATGAATTGATTGGGGATAGTCAGCAGGGTTTTGTGAAGGGTAGGTCGTGCCTTACTAACCTCATTGAGTTTTTTGAAAAAGTGACCAAAGAGGTGGATGGGGGTAAGGGCGGTTGATGTGGTAATATGGACTTTAGTAAGGCGTTTGATAAGGTGGCCCATGGAAGACTTCTGCAGAAAATGCAGATGTATGGGATAGAGGGTGATTTAGCTAATTGGATTAGGAATTGGCTAGCAGATAGAAGACCGAGGGTGGTGGTTGATGGGAGATATTCATCGTGGAGTTCGGTGACAAGTGGTGTACCTCAGGGGTCTGTTTTGGGGCCCCTGCTGTTTGTAATTTTTATAAATGATCTGGATGAGGGTATTGAGGGATGGATCAGTAAATTTGCAGATGACACTAAAGTTGGTGGAGTGGTAGACAGTGAAGAGGGGTGTTATAGTTTACAGAGTGACTTGGACAAGTTGCAGAGCTGGGCCGAGAGGTGGCAAATGGAGTTTAATTTGGAAAAGTGTGAGGTAATGCACTTTGGCAGGAACAATAAATGTGTAGAGTATAGGGCTAATGGTAGGGCTCTTAATAGTGTGGAGGAACAGAAGGATCTTGGTGGATGTGTCAATAGATCCCTGAAAGTAGGCAGTCAAGTGGATAAAGTTGTTAAGAAGGCATATGGAGTCTTAGCTTTTATTGGTAGGGGGATTGAATTTCGGAGCCGCAGCATCATGTTGAAACTGTACAAAACTCTAGTGCGGCCGCACTTGGAGTATTGTGTGCAGTTCTGGTCCCCACATTATAAGAAAGATGTGGAGGCATTGGAGAGGTACAGAGGAGGTTTACCAGGATGTTGCCTGGTATGGAGGGCAGGTACTATGAAGAGAGGTTGGAGGATTTGAGGTTGTTTTCGTTAGAAAGGAGGCGGCTAAGAGGGGATCTTATTGAAGCATATAAGATGATTAGAGGTTTAGATAGGGTGGACAGTGATAGCCTTTTTCCTAGGTTGGAGAAAGCTAGCACGAGGGGACACAGCTTTAAATTAAAGGGTATGAGTTATAGGACGGATATCAGAGGTAGGTTCTTTACTCAAAGAGTGATTAGGGAGTGGAATGCCCTGCCTGCAGCTGTTGTAGATGCGCCAAGTTTGGTGGCGTTTAAGAGGTTAGTTGATAAGTATATGGAAGAGAAGGGAATGGTTTAGTTCGGAGGGGCATTGCTTTTTATTTTGGTCGGCACAACATCGAAGGCCGAAGGGCCTGTTCTGTGCTGTAATGTTCTATGTTCTATGTTCTATGTTAAAGTCACGTTTTAAATCAGTACACTACCTTTCATGAGTCTCCGTATTAGCTGATAGCTGGCAATACACAGCCTTGAGAGGAAACCTCTCCACCATTTGGCATTGCTGAGCTGGGTGCTGTCACTGGCTTCAGGCGCCTGGACAAGATTCCTAAGTGGGGCTGAGTATGTTTTTATACTGACCACCCCAATTAGTTAGAGGGGCTCCTGGCAGGATATTCAGTTGACTTAAGATGTTATACATACTCCAGCTGCTCTGCACATCGGACTCAGAGAGGTACACACGAAGAGCTGAAGACATGAAGAGTTTTGGGCACTTAATATGGAGGGTCGGAGATGGAAAAGACCCCTGCTCACTCCCCCAGCAGAGCTGGAGGAAGAGCTGCACTAAGGAAAGCATACAAGAGAGCCGCACTGTCAGCTAATGGTGGTGATCAGTGCAATGGTGACATTGTGCTACAGGGGCTGAAAAATAACAGAGAAGATAAGAGGTCCCCAAGGATATAGTAGTAATGCTTAGGTGGGCTTAGAGCAGGACTCAAAGGATTAAAATACAGAGCGCAAGAGCGAGCGAGAAACACAGACAGGGAGAGAGAGAAAAAGAAAACAGAATTTGGACATTCTGAGAGATCCATTCTGTCTGTGACAGCGATGAAACAGACAGCCAGATTCTGAAGGGGAGAGGGAGCTGGAGCACTCTTCTCTGCGACTATGCCTATAGAGTAAGAAGTTTCACTACACAGGTTAAAGTCCAACAGGTTTATTTGGTAGCAAAAGCCACTAGCTTTCGTAGTGCTGCTCCTTCATCAGATAAGTGGCAGTTCTGTTCACAAACAGGGCATATAAAGACAAACTCAATTTACAAAAGAACAGTTGGAATTACTTGGATTAAGACAAGTAATCAAATCTTAAAAGGTACAGACAATGTGAGCGGAGAGAGAATTAAGCCCAGGTTAAAGAGATGTGTATTGTCTCCAGAGAGGACAGTTAGTGAGATGCTGCAAGCCCAAGCAAGTTACAGATAGTGTCACATGAACCCATGAATACTGATTGAGACCATCCTCATGTGTGCGAAACTTGGCTATCAGTCTCTACTCAGCGACTCTGCGTTGCCACCTGTCGTGAAGGTCACCTCGGACAATGTTTACCCGAAGATCAGGGGCCGAAGGCCTGTAGCCACTGAAGTGTTCCCCAACAGGAAGAGAACACTCTTGCCTGGTGATTATTGAGTGGTGTTCATTCATCCATTGTCATAGCATCTGTATGGTCTTCCCAACGTACCACGCCTTGCGCTACCCTTTCCTGAAGCATATCAGATAGATAATGTTGACTGAGCTGCAAGATTATGTACCGTGTATCTGGTGGATGGTGTTGATGGCATCTGTGTTGATGATCTGGCAAGTCTTGCAGAAGTTGCTGTGGCAGGGTTGTGCGGTGTCATGGTCACTGTTCTCCTGTAGGCTGGCTAGTTTGCTGCTGACAATGGTCTGTTTGAGGTTGTGTAATTGTTTGAAGGCAAGAAGTGGGATATTGGGATGGTCTTGGCAAGATGTTTGTCTTCATCACTTGTTGAAGACTCTGGAGAAGATGTCACAGCTTCTCTGCTCCAGGGAAATATTGGACGACAAAGGGTACTCTGTCCTCTGTGTCCCGTGTTTGTTTTCTGAGGAGGTCAGTGCAGTTTTTTGCAGTGGGACATCAGAACTGTCGATTGATGAGTCAAGCACCATATCCTTTCCTAAGAAAGCATTTTTCAGCACCTGCATGTGTCTGTTGCAATCCTTCTCATCTGAGCAGCTCCTGTGTATGCAGAGGGCTTGTCTGTAAGGGATGGCTTCTTTAACGTGTTTATAATGGAAGCTGGAGAAGTGGAGTATCGTGAGGTTATCTGTGGGCTTATAGTATAGTGAAGTGGTGAGGTGAATGTCCTTGGAGATGCTAGTGTCCAAGAATACAACCAATTCCAGAGAGTAGTCCATGGTGAGTCTGATAGTGGATGGAACTTGCGATGTAATCATACAGCTGTTTGTGATTGTTCACCATAAGTCCAAAGGAAGAAAATGTCATTGATGTATCTAGTGGGCAACACGACAGCTCAGTGACTATCACTGTGCTGTGCAGATACATGAATTTTGGGCCTGTGTCTGTGGGAGTTTGCACATTCTCCCCGTGCTTGCGTGGGTTTTCTCTGGGTGCTCGGTTTCCTCCCACATCCCAAAGATGTGCTTATCGGCTGATTGGCAGAACAAATTCTCCCTAAATTTGGTTTCAATCTATTGATCTATAAACATAGATAGGTAGAAGTAGGAACATCCAGGTGGCGGCACAGGCTCATTGGGCTGAAGGGCCTGTTTCCCGTGCTGTTTTGTTCTTTGTATAGGACCAGTTGAATGTCCTGTGTGGTCAAGAGCTTTTGTTTGAATCTGTTAACAAAAATGTAGGCACATTAAACTGTGAATTCGGTCCCCATGCTGTTCCCTGTGTCTGGATGAAGAATTGCCTATTGAACGTGAAGACATTGTGGTCCAGGATGAAGCAAATGAATTGTAAAATTGCATCTGGAGGCTGGCAGTTGTCAGTGTTGAGTACTGAGGCAGTTGCAATAATACCATCGTATTTGGGGAATGCTAGTGTCGAGTGCTGAGACATCCATTGTGATAAGGAGTGCTCCTGGTTCAAGTGCTCTATGTGTGCTGATTTCTGTACGAAGTCCATAGTGTCACGACAAAACCTAGGTCTTCTTTCTAAATAGGTGTCCAGATGCCCTCAACATAGCCAGAGAGACTCTCACACAGGGTGCCTTGCCCGATTTGCTGGGACGGTATGGTGCGTTGGCCTTGTATATCTCCTGAAGGCAGTAGAGATCTCCAATGCGAGGAGTATGTGGGATGACAGCACGGAGAGTGCTCTGAAGCAGAGCACGTTCAGAGGACAATCTCTCCCTCTCCTGCAGTACAAGCACTGCACCTGGGAAAGCTAGAGTACAGCCTCTAGCTCTTTCTCTATTCTGCGTTCGTACCACAGGAGGTCACTCTTGTTCCCTCTCCTCTGCAGTACAGACTTGGCACAGTAAAGTCTCACACACCAGATTCAAGTCCAACAGGTTTATTTGGTAGCACAACTTTCAGAGTCGTAGCTCTTTCTTCAGGTGATTTTCAGAATGGACCTCACACAATGGATCTCTCAGCCTGTCCAAATTCTGTTCTCTCTCTCTCTCTTCATATCTTAACTCCTTGAGTTCTGTTCTAAGCCCACTAGGTTCTCTGTAGTCTCTCACCCCAACACCCCACCCCCCCCAAACACTCCCTCCCCCAGGGACCTCTTGCCTTCTCTGTTATTTTTCAGCATTCTTTAGCACAACCTCACTGTTGTGCTGATCATCTCTGTCACCTGACAGTGCAAATCTCTTTTCTTATGTGCTTTCCGCAGTGCGTTTTTTTCTCTGGCACTGCTGGGAATGATCTAGGGTCTTTTTCATTCCTGGCCCTCCATATTGAGCTCCCAAAATTCTTCATGTCTTCATCGACTGTGCGCCTCTCTGCGTCCATCCTTTATGTCAATTTATGGTCCTGACAGGAGCCCCTCTAACTAATTGGGATAGTCAATATAAAACATACTCACTTTTAGGAGTTTTGTCCTGCCGCCTGAAGCCAGTGACATCACCCTGCTCCAGCACCAAATTGTATACAGGGGTTTCCTCTCGAGGCTGTGTATTGCTAAACATAAGCTAATAGAGACTCATGAAATGCAGTGTACAGATTAAAGACGTGACTTTATTTAACCAACGACTGAATGGGAGAATGATATAAGAAAGCCCAGCAGTCAAGGTATAGAATCCGGGCATTCTAAACAAAAATCAACCGGATTCTCAATCATCCTGAACAGGAGGCCATTCAACCCATCAGAGCTGTTACCGTTCAATTAGATCATGACTGATCTACTTTGAACTAACTTTAAATACATTTCATCTCTGGAGACTTCATAGAGAAAACTGAAACAACATTGGTAAAGAACGTGTCTGTAATCCCACTGGTGCACAGGGAAAATTCACTATGAAAAACCTTCATTTCTAGAGCACCTTGTACAATTGCATGGTGCTCCGACTGTTTTAAAGTTAAGTACTGCTGTTTTTGTAATACAAAAAACACAACAACTGATATGTGCACAGCAAGATCCCACAAATAGCAATGTGATAGTCATCAGGTGATCCAGTTTTGTGATGCTGATAAGAAGAAATATTGGGCAAGCGAACGGAGAGAATATCCCTGTTTGTCTTAAAAGTGGCATCATTGGATCTTTTATGTACAGAGTGGCCAAACACAACTGTTTACTCTTAACCAAAAGTCAGCAAACTCTGACTGCATGGCACTCCCTTAGTGCCACACCAAGTGTCAGCCTAAAGTTTTAGGCTTCAAAGTGAGGTTTGAACCCCAAATCTCAGACTAAGGAGCCAGAGTGTTAACTGCGAGTCATGGCTGATATCAAATAGGATTGCCAACTCCATTTAAAAGTATTCCTGGAAATTTCATTAGGTCTTGCTCCCATTCTCTAGCCAACACATTGTGACACAGTGCCTTCCTATGCCAACAGAAAAGCAAAAAAAGACTTATGAGTCAAATGGATTATGTTTGATTGTCAACTGAGGAACCTTTTACCTCTGCCAGTCCCAGAGATTAAAAACATTGAAAAGGAAAAATGTGCAAAGAGAATGAAGCATAAGAAACAATCCATTCCCAACATTTGTCTCCAGGATGAGTTTCAATTCCTGGAAACTCCTGGCTAATCCTAGAGAGTTGGCAACTCAATGACTCAAGCCTTGGCCAGCCCCGAGGCCACGCAGGCTCCTGAGAGCCAGGCCCCTGACGCTGGCGTTCGCGCCTTGTAACTTTAACCAGGTGTTGTGAGACTTCTTACTGTGTTCACCCCAGTCCAATGCCGGCATCTCCACAACCTGGGATTGGGGTCAGTGCAGTCCTTCCGCAGTGTGTTGATGGCCAGAAGCGCCAGATTGGGTTTCAGGGCGGCGTAGGTGCACATGTACAAATAGACCAGCTTCTTCTGCACGATGTCCGCAGTGGCGCTGGCCTTGACCATGTCCATGAAGAGAGCCGACACATCCACGCCCTGACTCATCAGGCGGATCACCTTCAGCACCGCGTTCCGGTAGCGGAGCCGCTCGGCCTGGACATTGGGGTTGGATAAGCTCCGCCTCAACTCCTTCACCATCTCCTCGGAGCCACAGTACGGCGTCCAGCACCTCCCTGCTCAACCCGCTTCGGCCTTAGCAACACACCCCGGCAAATCCCCCAAGCCCATTGGTTCGCGACCCAGTGAAACCTACCCCAATTGGTCAGTAAGAAAAGATTCAACGAGCATTCGACTCAGCCAAGAGTGAACCTGGTGTCTTTAGCTCCCCCTCCGGATTGGAGGTGATATCCTTTAGAGGTTAACTCAATTTATTATTGTTACATGAATTGGGATAAATTATTGTTTCTTGCTGACAAAACCTACCGTTCATAAAGTACATAGCAGAGGAAGAAAAGAGGGAGTGCGGAGTATAGTGGTTCCAGTCACAGCTAAAGTGCAGAGCGAGACCAGCTGAATATATATAATGGACAGAATTTTCCTGTAGTGGGAGGGACACAGACCATGCAGAAGTCTGTTGGCATCAGGTGGGATTTTCCAGTCTTGGGAATGAGCTTTGCAAGAAAATGCTGCCCGATAAGTTGATTCAAAAGTCTGATAGGAGCAGTGTTGAAGCTGTTCTTGCATATTTATCTCCTGAAATGTTACTTATTCCTATTGAGTGTTTTTCAACACTGTTTTGCTCTTTTGATAATCGTGTTGTTGTCACACCTTCAGCACTCTACTTACACTCTAGAGGTGCTCATGGCTGTCTAGAGGTGTGAACACCAGGGTGGCGGTGCGGCCTCATTCTTTCCCGTACTGTTTTGTTCTTTGTATTCTCTCCTCCTCTCTGAAACAGCATGTATGCACGTGCTCCCTATTGGCCACGGCCTAGAGCCAGCCGGTTACTCGGGGCCTCGAACGTAGGCAGCCACTGCCGCGCTTGGTGCGAATGCGGCATCCAACCGCTCTTATTGGGGTTTTGTGCTCTTCAGTGGGCGTTTATGAAGCCTCCACACCAACTCCACCGCCTCTGTTTCCGGAGCCGATCCAACAGCCTTGGTGCTCGAGCAGCAACCACATCGCATGCGCTGTCCGGGAAATGCAATGCGCATGCAGCGATCACGAAAACCCACTGCGCGTGCGCCGGCGGGAGCAAGCACTGCGCGTGCACCGGCGGGAGCAAGCACTGCACGTGTGCCAGTGGGAGCAAGCACTGCGCGTGCTCCCTACCGTTATCCCCCTTTGTGCATGCTCCTGTTGCCAGGTTGGCTCACATTGGTTGGAAATGCTGATTAAAATAGCCATTATTTCAATATCTTTTCTGTGGAAAAGATAAGCATGTTTTATGCTCTAACTGCCAATAGAGTCAAAGCATCAAGACGTAAAATTATGAAAATATCTCGCACAGCCTAAGAATGAGGGAAGTGTTTTAAAAATTCTGGGGAACTAACCCACCATCATCAACGTGTTCGTTCTGCTGAGAGAGCGTTCGAGCGCTCTTACTGCTGGGCTGGTTTGAAGACATCCTATAACCTCACTTCCATTGCCTCAGTCACACTGGGGAGAGGCCGTTTACCTGCTCTGAGTGTGGAAAGGGATTTACTACTGCATCACAACTTCTGGTGCACAATAGGGAGAGGCCGTTTACCTGCTCCGAGTGTGGGAAAAGATTTGCTCATTCATCTACACTGCTAAAACACCAGCGAGTTCACACGGGGAAAGACCTATCGCCTACTCTGAGTGTGGAAAGGATTTTGTTACTTAGTACAACCTACAAGGGGCATACACGCAATGGGTCGTGAGAAGGCTGCTCTTGGATTTTTCGACAGTATCCTAGTGAGTCACGTTGGTAGTGTGCGCTTGACCTGGACTATTTGATGGGTAACATGACAGCTCCGTGACTATCGCTGTGCTGTGCAGATACATGGATTTGGGCCTGTGTCTGTGGGAGTTTGCGCATTCTCCCTGTGTTTGCGTGGGTTTTCTCCGGGTGCTCCAGTTTCCTCCCACATTCCAAAGATGTGCTCTTAGGCTGATTGGCAGAACAAATTCTCCCTAAATTGTCTCAAATTTGGTTTCAAATTTGATCTATAAACATTGACAGGGATCACAGGTAGAAGTGGGAACATTGAGGTGGCGGCGCGGGCTTGTTGGGCCAAAGGGCTTGTTTCCTGTGCTGTTTTGTTCTTTGTTCCAACCTGCTGAAACACCAGTGGATTCTCATGTGACTATAGTGTTTGGATTTTGCTGTCAATCACAACCAGGAATGAACCATGTTCATTAAGGTTTGTTCCTGCTGTTGTTAATAGTTCCAAGTCTAACATTTTGGATTAATTCAAATAAATGAGCATATTTGTGTATGTACTGCCTTATTAGTATCTCTAACACAAGTTAGTTCCCATTGAAGTGCTCTCCCTCTCCACTGCCTGCTCCATCCTCACCTCCAAGTGAGAGGAGCTCATGGAGCTTCTTTGTCACTAACATTCAGATAATCCCATCAGCTGTCTCCGCTTCTTGCTCCACATCTTCAACTAGTCCTTTGGACAAACTGTCTCTAACGTTACCCCTTGAGTCCTGAACTCTCATTTTTCTCCACATTCTCTCCTATCTCCTCTGATGTTCTTTCAATGTTCATCTTGTCCCTGAGACCCAGCTTCTGCCCCTATTCTCACTAAACTGAGAACCATCCAATTTCCTTTGTTAGCTGATATTCTTCATGTTGTTTTGCTCTTCTGACACTGAAAATCACTCTTAACTCTGCCAACTTTTTATATGAGCACCCCATCTCTTACTTCCTTTTCCAGTCCTTACACATATTTTCCCCCAGGATTGATCTTTGACCCTTCCTATTTACACTTACATGCTTCCCCGAGGTGACGTAATCCAAAAGCATGGTGTTAGTTTTCACAGTGACAACACCCAGCTCTACCTCATCCTCATTTCTTCACTGCTAATAAATTATCAAAGTGCTTCTTCTGCATCCAGTGTTGGATGGGCACAAATTTCCCCTGATTTAAAAATTGGGAAGACCAAAGCCATGATCTTCAGTCACAATGACAAATTCCATTTCCTGACAAGTGAGTCCATCTACAAATCCTATTCCCAACTACTCCAAGTCTATCCCTGTCCCTGGGAACTGCCTGAGGCTTAAACACAATTTTCACAACCTCTGTGTCATGTTTGATGCCAGAATGAGTTTCTGACTACGTAGACACATCATTACTAATACAAGACATTTCAATCTCCTTAATATTGCCTGTGTGTTTGCAATATATATATAAATGATTTGGAGAAAAATATAACTGTGTTGATTAATAAGTTTGCAGATGACACAGAGGTTAGTGGATTTGCGGATAGCGATGAGGACCATTAGAGGATACAGCAGGACATAGTTCAGTTGAAGACTTGGGCAAATGCAGTCTAATCCAGACAAATGTGAGGTAATGCATTTAGGAAGGTCTAATACAAATAGGAAATATACAGTAAATGGCAGAACCCTTAAGAGTATTGAAAGGCAAAGGGACCTGGGTGTGTAGTGGCAATGCAGGTGGAGAAGGTAGTCAAGAAGTCATACGGCATGTTTGCCTTCATTGGCTGGGGCATTGAGTTTAAAAATTGGCAAGTCATGTTGCAGCTTTATAGAACCTTAATTAGGCTGCCCTTGGAATATAATGTTCAATTCTGGTTGTCACATTACCAGAAGGATGTGAAGGCTTTGGAGAGGGTACAGAAAAGATTTACCAGGATGTTGCCTTAATGGATGGTATTAGCTATGTGTACAGTTTGGAGAAATTTGGTTTGTTCCACCAGAACGATGGAGGTTGAGGAGTGGCCAGATAGGAGTCTACAAGATTGAGTAGCATGGACAGAATGGATATTAGAAGCTTTTTCCCAGGGTGGTAGAATCAATTACTAGGGAGCACAGGTTTAAGATGCGAGGGGCAAGGTTTCTACCCAGAAGGTGGTAGGTGCCTTGAACTCACTGCTAGGAAGGCAGTGGAAGCAGATACGATAATGACTTTTGAGGGGCTTCTGAACAAGTATGAATAGGATGGAAATAGAGAGGTACAGTCCATGGAAGAGTAGAGGGTTTCAGTTCTCAGGCAGCATGGTTGGTGCAGGCTTGAAGGGCCGAAGAGCCTGTTCCTCTGTTGTAATTTTCTTTGTTCTTTTTTACCTTGTTGCTAATTTTCTGCTTTGAACTAATTTCTCAATAAAGTTCACATATCATATCCCACCAACAAAAATCTAAATCCGCTTTGAACCTGTAAGATAGGAAAGGGTATTTTTTCATTCATTTGTGGGCCTTGCTGGCTGGCCAGCATTTCTTGCCCATCCCTAATTGACGTTGATGGACAGTTGAGACTTAAAAACATTGCTGTTGCTCTGGAACCACATGTAGATCAAACCAGGTAAGGAGGGCAGATTTCCTTCCCAAAACGATATTAGTGAACCAGATGAACTTTTCCAATAACTAACAATGGTTTTATGGTCAATAGTAAATTTTTAATTCCAGATATTTTTTGAATTCAAATTCTACCAGCTGCCATGACGGGATTTGAACCCGGGTTCCCAAAATATTAAAAATATCAGGAGCCCTCCCTGAAGCTATGACAACTGTAGGCACTACTCAGAAAAATCCCTCCACGTTCCTTCCAAGGACTTATTCATCAATCAGCTGCTTCTGTTTGTCCCATATCACTCTCTGAACTGTAATATCTGGGAGACAGCTGCCCACTGATAGACAAAGGAATTAAGAGTTATGAGGAGAAAGTGGGAAAGTGGAACTGATCTACTGCAGATCAGCCATGATATTATTGAATGGTGGGGCAGGCTCAAAGGGCTAAATGGCCTACTCCTACTTCTATTTCTTATATTCTTATGTTTTTATCATACTGGACTAAGTAATAAAGGACCAGTAGTAAGGGACACAAGTCACAGCAGTATCTCTCCAGCCACTTCTCTAAATTTCCACACTTACCCCAGTGTTTCACTCTCTGCAACTTGCACTCTGTGAAGCCCTCTGAATGGACATTTTTAGCAGGCCTCAGTTTGGTCATTCATATTTGCACATGTCCAGCTCATGAATCTGTTTGAACTCATTGCACCCCTTCCCTTCTAGGTCTGAATTACTGCTGAGGGCTGACAGCCTTGGGAGCTTTTTTTGGAATTTCATTGCTGGGTCCTGTTTTTCCTGCTGACTTCGGAAGTGAGTGGGGTTCAGCAGATCAGAGCTTGTCTCTTCCACCGTGAGCGTTGTGGCCCGAGTTTCCTTTATCAGGTGACAATGTCATTGAGAAGCTAAGCCTACCATGTCCATTTCAGACTCTGAGGTTCCCACTAGTGGAGATGGAGAACAGTAGCTGGGGTGCTTGGAATTCTCTCCAAAATTCTTGGTGAACTGATTATTCCAGCATGGCTTGGGTCTTCACAGCTTGCAGATAATTGAAGTACTCCCATAGTATACTATCTCCCAAGTGGACTAGATAGGAAACTTGGCCCTGTTCTGGACTTAAATATGCCTCATAATCACGCGAATACACTGCCATGATTCTTTACTGATAACCTATCAACTGTCTTTAACTGCCTTTCCCAGCTGGTGGGATTCTTGCCAACTTCCCACCCTTGGGAAAATTGGACTCAACCTTTGGTGGAACCATCTCTCCGTGAGCAATTCTGCTGGGGTTACTCCTATCGCTGAATGGGGGAGGGAGTTGGAGGGAGGGGTGTCATCCTGTAATCAAAGATGAATCTGGATTTTTTTTGTCTAAAGAGGCTGTGGGCTGGTACTTTGAACCTGCTTTTGCTGTTTGGACTGCTCTTTCTGCCAGGCCATTGCATGATGGTTAAATATGGCACTGTCCTAACGTGTCAAATTCTGTTCAACTTCATGTATTGCACAAATTCCTGGCTGATAAAGGGTGGTCCAATTTCAGCAACCAATACCTCTGGGATCCCGTTTGTCAAGTTGGAGGTGTGAAGTTTCTCCACTGTTGTCCTTATGTTTTGATTAACTCATGTATAGCCATCCATTTTGAATCAGCATCTACCATTACCAGAAACATAGACCCTATGAAAGGTCAGGCACAGTCCACGTCTATGGCCATCTTGGCCATTCCCAAGTGTGAAGACTAGTGACTGGTGATAGTTCTGCCCTTGTTGGTATTGTCAACACTGACCCACAAGCTGATCCATACCTGGGCACCAGACATAGCTCCTTGAGGATCTTCCGTTTGCCACTCCTGGGTGGCCATTGATGAAGTTCAGCCAGGATAGGATGGTCAACCTGGTTCAAGATGACATCTTGAACTCATAGGAGTATGCCATCTTCCACAATCAGCTGCTCTCTGTGACTGCAGTATGGGTGTGATTAGAGCTGTAATGGCCTTTTGGTTTCCTCCATCAGTACTAGCTGCTTCAATTCATTCAGGAATGGGTAATTTTGTGTCCACAGCTGAATATTATTGACTGCCACTGGGAAAGTTTCAAAGAAATTCATGATTACCGTCTATTCCATTGGGGGCACCACAAATATCTCGTAATCGTAGCTAACTCAAGGCATCTCCTGGAGGATGTTCCAATCAATAATGGTACGCAGACAGTAATAAATATTTCAGCTGTGTGTGGGTAGCACAGCTGCCTCATAATGCCGGAGACTTGCTTTCAATTTCTGGTTTGCGTCAGTGGCTCCACATTCTTGTCGTATCTGTGTGGGTTTCCATTTGTTTGCTCTGATTTCCTCATACAGTCTGAAACAGTGCTGATTTGGTGCATTGACGGTGCGAAAATATGACTCAGTATACCCGAACAGATACCAGAGTGTGGCAACTAGATGTTTTCACAGTAACTCCATTGCAATGTTAATGGAAGTGTACATTTGATACTTTATAAATGTTAAACTTCTGATTATGAAGTGTTGGATATTGCTGGGAATCCTCATCCAGCTGTCAGTTTAAGTAAACATGAATAAGTTAATAATCGGAAGCCAGAATCCTCCTGCCAACTTTGAGTTGAAGTCCATGATCTGTGGAATTGGGTATTTTTCCAGCTGTAAGAAACAGTTTATTTAAAATTTCCCTGTACAAAGTATTTTTTATTCATTCCTGAGACTTGAGTGTCGCTGGCCGGCCAGCATTTATTGCCCATCCATAGTTGCCCTTGTTCAGAGGGTAATTATATGTCAGCTACATTGCTATAGCTGTGGAATCACTTTTAGGCTTTACCACATAAGGACGACAGATTTCCTTACCTAGGACATCAGTGAACAAAATGGGTTTTTCCAAAAATCGACAATGGTTTCATGGTCACCAGCCGATTCTGAATTTCAGATATTTATTCAATTCCATTATCTGCTGTGATGGGATTGAAATCCAATTGCTTAGAAAATTAGCTGAGTTTCTGTATTAATATTCTAGTGAGAAAACTACCAGTCCATCACATCCACAGCCCGAGTGTACATATTCTGAGTTCTGATAACCTAGACACACCATATTATAAACGTCTGCAGGGCTCCTGGATTGGACAGCATTAACTGCCTCAACCAGGGAGCTCATATTCCAATAAGGCCACCTGATTGTTATCATTAATGTCATTAAATACATCTTTCTATCTCTATCTACCTTTCTGTACATCTCTCTCTGTCTGTGTCACTCTGCATCTCCCTCATTCTCCCTCTCTCTAGTCTCTTTTATTGTTTCTCCTATTCCCTCTCACTCTTCCTCACCCTTTCAATCTCCCATTTCTTATTTCTCTCTTTCTCACACTGGCTTTTGCTCTTATTGTATCCATTATACTCATTCAGTCTCACTCTTTCCCATTCACTGACATTTTCTGTCTTTGTATCTCTGTTTCTCTCTGCCTATGACTATTTCCCTCTGCCTCACCTTGTGTTTCCCTTTCCCTCTTAGTTTCTTTCTCTCTTACTACATCTTCCCATCTGTCTTCCTCCGTTCCTTTTCTCATTCTGTGTCCATCTCTGTCTCCATTTCTTCCACTCTCCATCACTCTCTGATGTCTTTGTCAGAGTCTCTCTCTATCTCGGTTCTTTCTTTCTCTGTCTCTCTATTTCTATCTCTGTATCTGTTAGCAACTCTTTCAAACTCTGTCACTTTCCATGTGTTTCTGCTTCTCTCCCTCCATGTCAATCTCTGTCTGTCACTTTCACTGTAGCCCCCCCACCCCACCTTTCTGTCTCTCTTTCTGTCTGTGAGTCTGGTGATTTACAGTTTGAATGTCCAACAGGAGAAATCTGGGAACTTGTGGCTGTAGTTACTTCTCAGGGTGTAATGAATTTAAGAATTGTAGTGAGGGGAGATTGCAGCAGGTTTTTCAGCTGCTGTCTGAAGTGAATCTGTTTCACTGCCCAAATGGCAGTGCTTGTGCAGCAACTCAGGAGTTGCAGCATGAATCCCAATTCCATAACCAAAAAATCTAACCATACTGACCGATAGTCCAAATAATACATTTGAGTCCATATTAAATAAATCATCAATGTCAACCATAAGAGGATGAAATAGGCTGAGATAACAAACAGTAAAATGATGGATTTCCTGCAACTCTCCATCTCTAGGTCTCTGGGATTCTCCCCACTCCTATGAGCCCAGAATCTCCTGCAAGCTCTGCTGTTCACCAGGATGTGTCTAACACTGAAAACATTGAGCAGCAGAATCAGGATGAATGGGACACCTGGGTTTATGAACTCGATTGTTCCCCAGATTGGAGAATAACAAAATCAGGGGTCATTCATCAGCTGATATCCATTGATTTCCAAGTTTGCTAATGACATCACTGCAGAGAGTTGTATTTCAAAACAAGTAATGAGACTGAGAACAGGAAAGAGATAAAGAATCTGGTGAACCACAATAATCTCTTCCTGAATGTCAACAAAGCAAATGAGATAATCATTGACTTCAAGAAGTGTGCCCACTATTGTCTACATCAATGGGATGAAGTTGAAAGTTTCAAGTTTTTAGGGTTCCATATCACCAACAAACTGTCCTAATTCCTCCATGATGACCCAATAGTTAAGGAAGCCCACCAACGTCTCTACTTTCTCAGAGATCTAAATACATTTGGCATGCCAGCTACTACTCTCACCAACTTTTACAGATACATCACAGGAAAAGTTATTTCTGGTTGTATCACAGCTTTGAATGTTTCCTGCTGTACTCAAGATGGGTAGAAACTTCAAAGCTTCATGAATGAAACCCTATTCATCATTCAAATCAACCTCCACCCATTGACACTGTTTACACTTCCCGCTGTCTCAGAAAAGCAGCCAGCCTACTTAAAAACTCCATGCACCATGAAGACAAACTCTTCAACTTGGTTCCATTGGAAAATAGGTAAAAGCAAAAGCCAGAGGATGTGTATCAACAGACACTATCCCTGAATTCCCACACATTTATCCTGCTAATACATCTAACTTACACATCCTGGGACCATAATGGACAATTTAGCATAGCCAATCAATTTAACCTGCACACCTTTTGACTGTTGGTGGAAACCAGAACATCCAGAGAAAACACACGCAGATCTAGGTGGAATGTTTAAGTTCCATACAGACAGTGATCTAAGCCACTGGAGACATGAGGCAGCAGTGTTAACCAGTGAGCATCATGCTGCTGATTCAAGAACAGTTTCTTCTCTGCTGCTATCAGACATTTGAATGGACTTGCATTAATTTGATCTTTTCCTATACTCTGGCTATGATTGCAATATTAGATTCTGCACTCTCTCTTTCTCTAGGCTTTCTCTGTATAATTTTCATTGTGTACTGATATATGTGGCAATAATAAATCAGACCAATTCCAATCAAATCAAATCAGTCTTTTGCATCTCAAGCTGGAATATCAGCGCGATGTGCTCTGGCCTTACCAATGATCTTATGCAGGTTGGTGATTTACACAGGATTGCTGTCATCCAGAATGAATTTACAAGGCTCAATGTGGAAATTGCTCAGCTGTGATAAACTGGATTGGTGCGAAGTGGATCCTTCCTAGAGAAACACGACACATTCTTGTGATAGGAGAAATCCCAAAAGGCAACATGTGAGAATGGAGTTGGTTCAAGTTTTAAAAAAAATTCACTAGTGATGATGGAATCCCAGGGATTGAACCAGGCTCCTGGATACTGTGAGGCAGCAATGCTACCACTGTGCCATAGTAACATACAAAGTGCCCTGGAGACGTCTAACACCATGCCCAGGACACTATCATCACTATATCTGTGGTAGGGAAATGATTGGAAAACTATCTGAGGGACAGATTTAATCTCTACTTTGAGAGGTAAGGATTATGAACAATAGTCAACACGGCTTTGTCAGGGGGAAATCGTGACTTACAATTTGCTTACATATATTGAAGAGCTGAGTGGATGAATAGATGAGGGATGTGTACTCGATGTCACTTACATGGACTTCAAAACGTTTTTGACAAATTCTGCATGGGAGAGTGAATAAGAAATTACTATCCAAAGGGATCCAGGTCCATTTGGCAATTTACATCCAAAATTGGTTGAGTGCCAGGAGACAGAGCGTGATTGTCAAAGGTTGCTTTTGTAACTGCAAGTCTGTGTCCAGTGGGGTTCCACAGAGATCAACGCTAATTCCTTTGATGTGTGTAGTGTACATTGATGGTCTAGATCTGAATTTGTGAAATATGATCAGTAAGTTCGCAGATGATACAAAAATTGGTGGCATGGTAAAAATTGAGGAGAAAAACCTTAAATTACAAGAATCATAGAAGCCTACAAAGCAGAAGGAGGCCTTTTGGTCAATTGAGTTTGCACTGAGCATGGTCCAGCCCAGGCCCTATTCCCATAACACCATGCATTTAAGCTGGCGAGTCTCCCTGACAGTAAGTGCTATTTATCCTGGCCAATCCATCTAATTCATACATCTTTGGAGTGTGAGAAGAAACTGGAACACTCAGAGGAAACCAACGGAGACAGGGGAAAATGTGCAGACTCCACACAGAGAGTTAACCAAGCCAGGAATTGAATACACATCTTTGACACTGTCAAGGCAGTGTTAACAACTATTTCACCATGCCAAAGAAACATACAGACTGGTCAAATCGGCAAATGGAACTTTAACATGAAAAATACGAGGCTATGCAATTTGGGAGGATTAATAGGACAAGGAAATGCACAATGAACAGTCGAGTGTGAGGAACTGCAGATGACCACAATAAATTTGGGCTGTATATGTGTGGATCTCTGAAGGCAAGAGGACAGGTAGATGGGGTGGTTAAGACAATATGTAGGATACATGCTTTTTGCAGCTGCAGCATAAAATATAAGAGCTTGGAGGGTATGATGGAAGGGTATAAAATGCTGGTTAGCCCAGAGCGAACATATTGTTTGCAGCTCAGATGATCACAATACAGTAAGGATGTAATTGCACTGGAGACAGTGGAGAGAAGGTTCATCAGGATGCTGCCTGGGCTGGAGAATATCTGTTATAAAGAGAGGCTGGTTAGGCTGGTTGATTTCTGTATAATTTTCACTGTACACAGATGTATGTGGCAATAATAAATCAGCTCAGGCCCTGAAAGAATGGTAGAATCAGGAACATCCACAAGAGGCATTTAGATGAGCAATTCAAATGCCAGAGCACAAAAGGCTGTGCATCGAGTGCTGAAAATGGGTCCAGTGCGTATGTGTTTGATGATCTGTTCAGACATAATGGGCTGAAGAGCCTCATTTTGTGCTGTTAAAACTTGATGGCTGTTAGACCACCCTCAGCAGTGGCTCCCATCACTTACAGCTTTCACAGCGCTGGCTAGGAAACTGACCAGATACCAAACCAAGTGGTTGCAAATGTGCAATTGCAATTAGCAGTGAGCTGCTTGGTCTGAGAGAGACATCTGTCAGCTCCCTGCTGCTGCAGCTAGCTTGAACACAGCAGCTGCCCCCAGATAAAGAGGCAGACTGCAACTGTTCGTGAGGAGCACCCGAATGGATGAAACAGCCACATCTCTCCCCAGCACCTGGACTAATCACATCCTCTTCCCCCACAACAATTACATGTGGCGCGGCAGTAGGGCAACCCTCCCTATCCCACTGTGCATGCAGACAGGCAGCGAAGCTTCCTCATTACACAACCAATTGCATACAGAATGACTGTCGGACCTCCTATCCCCATCAATCACGTGCAGACTGGCATTGGACCACCCTCCTACTGCCTGAAGGCCATGTTGCCTTCAGGCCACACTCCTTTTGGGCCCCGCTCCTGTAGACCCTGCCACCTCAGGCACCAATTCCTGCTACTGCCCAGTGGACAATGCAGGTACGCAGTGCCCAAAAGGCTGCTACTTTTGCCCTCAGCCTTGCGCAATGTTCTCAATGGCCTTTGGTTCTACTGATGAGGTCATCATGACTCATCCTTGGACATGTGGGCCATTTTTTTTTTCTATCTTCCTCACCAGACAGAATCTCTCCCAGTGAGGCTGTAAAAGCAAGTGTGGCCACATAATTGCATCGTAGGCTCGCTAGTTTCATTTAAATTTGTTTTTAAATTAAATAATTTATTCATCTTCTTGCCAGAATTGCACAGGGAATTGAATCCACTTCATATCATTATGGGTAAGTTCGCACAAAGCCAGGAATTGGGTGTGGACCTGAGTTCCAGGATGTCATATGATTTTACTTGCTCACCTCGCCATTGATGAACAGAGAGTAGTTGTAAACCACCCCACTCTCCCGTATGTATGAGTATGTGTCTATATTGTCGTTTTCTGGCTTTGTGCGACCTTACTCATCATGATATGAAGTGGTTTCAATTCCCTGTGCAATTCTGGCAAGAAGCTGAATAAATTATTTAATTTAAAAACAAATTTAAATAAAACTAGTGAGCCTAAGATGCAATTATGTGGCCACTCTTGCTTTTACAGCCTCACTGGGTGAGGAAGATAGAAAAAAATGACTCATCCTCATGTCTGAGGATGAGTCATGGTGACCTCATCAGTAGAACCAAAGGCCTTTGAGAACATTGGGCATGTGTTTGGTGTGTGTGAGCAACAGAGTAATGTACGAGTGTTCATTAGTGTGCTTTGTTCTGGAGCATTACTGCACTTTTGGTTATTCTTCAATATAGGTGCGAGTGGGAGTAAATGATTGCTTTTATCAGCAAATTTATGTATTTCTATATGTGTGTTTGGATGTGTTGTGGCACGGGGGTTAGCATTGTTGCCTCACAGCACCAGAAGTCTGATTCAGTTCGAGGCTTGGCTACTGCCTGTGAAGCGTTTGCACCTACTCCATATCTCTGCGTGTTTATTCTCCAGGTGCTCTGAGTTCCTCCCACAGTATGACAGTTGTGCTGGATAGGTGCATTGGCCATGCTAAATTCTCTCTCAGTGTACCTGAACAGGCGCTTGAGTATTGCGTCTAGGGGGGTTTTCCTGTAACTTCATTGCAGTGTTAATGTTAACATAATTGTGACACTACTGAATAAACTTCAACATTACAAAACATGTTCTATCTCTGTGAGATCTTGCTGTGCATATATGACCAATAAAATGGATTCTGTGGTCTAGTGATTGAGTGGGTGATTAGCAATGAGCTGGTGTTAAATGTGGAGGGGGAAAACGACTCTATCTCAATGTTTTATGCATGAAGGAATAGCATTTGAGATCGCATGTCTATGAAAGTCACAGCACATAGAAAGCATCCCAGCCCATAGGCCCTGAGATAATTGTCAGTGGCTGAAAGAAATAATAACTGGATACAGAGCTTCAACAGAAACAAGAGTAGCAAAATGTGTGCAGTAATGACAAGAAAATCAATACATTAAAACAGCCTTTATAGTATTAGCAACTGAACAAAGGGGACAGGACTTTACAGTCTCACTTTTCCAGAAGCTGCAAAATCCCTCTTGTGTTCAACAGACCTTCTTCATGCTCCACCCTTGCCTGGCCCAATCCCCGTATTGTCAGACCGGTACATTTCCAGCAGTTCTTACTGGGAACACCAACAATAGCTAGCAGCAGACAGTAAAAACATTGAATCGAGTTCAGTAGATACTGAAACCGAGAAGCTGATGTTGTCCACCAATCATCTGCAGAAAACACAGAAATCCAATGGAATGAACTACTATCCCTGGTTGGATCTTTCTAATCCATTGTTCCCAGATTCTAATGTCTCCTCTCCCTCGCTCTCTCTACAGCTGCTGATCTATGTTAGTGTTGAAGTTGATGCTCCCACTGATTCATTGGGACAACGCATTGAACGGAATCCCTTATTAATAGAAGAGAAAAAAACCTTCCAGGGCCATTAATTGGATCCGTGGAGACTCACATCAATTACAGTCACTAAACAAACAACTCCACTTAACTCTGTTCAATTCAACAGCTTGTATACTCAAAGTGGAACATTTATAGTGAGATGGCGTGTTGAAGGCAGGGAGGTATGGAAAGGGGGAAAAAATGGAGGATCAGGTGGTAAATCTTTCAATATTCATTCAATATGACAGAGGTCCCTCTGCAAGAGTTCATTTCAAGATGACTAGTATACAAAAGCAGTGGTGTACAGCTAAGGTTTTATAGACCACATTTCAAATATTGTGAGCAATTTTGGACCCCATATTTAAGGAAGGATATGTTGGCCTTGGAAGGGTCCAGAGGGGGTTCACAAGAATGATCACAGGAATGAAAGATTTAATGTATGAGGAGCGTCTGAGAACTCTGAGTCTGTACTTGATAGAGTTTGGAAGGATGAGGAAGGGTATCTCATTGAAATATACAGAATAATGAAAGATCTGGACAGAGTGGACATGGGAAGATGTTTCAGTTAGTAGGAAAGATAGGACCCGAGGGCATAGCCTCAGAGGAAAGGAATGGCCCTTTAGAACTGTGATGTGGAAATGGTGATTGTTGGATTGGGAGAGGCACAGTAGGAAGTCTCACGACACCAGTTGTCTACTCACCTGATGAAGGAATAGTATTTCAAAAGCTCGTGATTCTAAATAAACCCATGGGGCTTTAACCTAGTGTTGTGAGACTTCTTACTTTAGAATTGTGATGGGGAGGAATTTCTTCAGCCAGACTGTGGTGAATCTGTGGAATTCGTTGCCACATAAGGCCACGTCACTGAGTGTATTTAAGGCAGAGATAGATAGAGTCTTGACTGGTAAAGGGACCAATGGTTATGGGAAAAAAGTGAGTTATGGGTTTGAAAACGTAATTAGCAATAATTGAATGATGGAGCAGGCTCGATGGCCTATTTCTGCCTGTGTAACTTATTGTCTTCTGGTGATCATGATTGTGAATGTTAGGTGAGGTTAACATTAATCTGGACAAAATAGACTGCTCAATCAAGCTGTTGCCAATCTTATGTACAGCCTATGCACAGAGAAACTGTGGTAAGGCATTTCACTTAGATTAATCTCTCAGTAATAATACACTACAATCTTAGCAATAGGCTTATGATAACACTGTCTCAGCATTCTCTATTGTCATGTTGTAATGAGGCAAGAGTGAGTTGAAGACAGTGTGAGAGGAGGAGACTGAAATAGAGTCAGCAACATCTAGATGAAAGTGTGAGAGGAGTTAGCACCTTGAGAAGAGTGTGAGAGGAGGAGCCTGGGACACATGGACAGGCAGCACCTTGAGAGGAAGACATAGGTGATTCAAACTAGTGGTAGATTTGTACAGCACTGGGACGTAGAACTTTTTTAAAAATCCTGTGATGCTTTGGATTCTCTACTCCACAGTCAGGTGTCAGGGAACATAACTCTTCATTTGGTCTGTTAACACAACATGACAACCATTTACTACCCACTCTGGGAGGACCCCAACATGTCATCTTAAATCACATGACCCAATATCTTAAAGAAATGCCTCAACGTATATAATACTTCTCCTCTCTGAATAACAACGCACCCCTCCTCCCCACCCCCCTTACAGCAACAGCAATAGGATGACCAGGGAATTTTTACATTAATATCACTGCAATGTTGATGCTGCTTGTCTTGGAGCCAGTAAAGACCCAACCACCAGGTGAGTGTGTATCATTTTCTGTTTGTTGATTTCATAGAAGCATAGAGTACCTACAATGCAGAGGGACGCCATTTGGCCCCTCAAGCCTGCACTGACAATAATCTTACCCAGATCCCATCCCTTTAACCCCATATACTTACCGTATGAATCCTTCTGACATTAATGAATAATTTATCATGACCAATCTGCCTAACTCACGTATCTCTCTAAAGTGGAAGCAAACTGCAGCCTCCAGTGGAAACCCATGCAGACATGAAGTGAATGTGCAAAATCCACACAGAAAGCCAGGAATCGATCCTGGGTCCCTGGAGCTGTGGCAAAACAGTGCTAACCACTCTGCCACCATGCCGTCCTACGTGTGATTCTCTCCTCCTCTGAGGCTGCAGTAACAAAGCAATAGATCATCACATTATTTCCTTGACTGGGTTGTGAGTTCAGCTGAAGTCCTGAAGTAAAATGTCTATCAAAATCACAGGACAGTCTCAAAAGACAACATTCTAGAAATATTGAGACCATTCAGCCCTCTAACTCTCTTTGCCATTTATTTAGGTTGTGGCTTAAAATAGGTGAAGAATGCTGTTAGGCTCATGGCATTGTCTGAAAGGTGTACTGGTTAAGTACATTGACCTTGCTAAATTCTCCCTCAATGTACCTTAACAAGTGCTGGAATCTGGAGACAATTTCACAGTAACTTCATAGTAATATTAATATTATCCAACTTATGAAACTGATAAAATAAGCCTGACAGTCAGTGGTTTAATTGGCAGATTGGTTAAAGCTGTTATCAGTCAGTTAGACTGCTGTTTGGTAAAGCTGGTAATGAGTAACTGGGTGTAGCTCAATAAATGGCCAGCCCTGTTGTCAACTGGGATACTAAGTAATGGGATTGATGGAGACAGCTGTCAACTTTGATTGCAGGTCCGGGATTGGCTGAGAATGGAAGTGAGTTGATATAAATTGTTTTGTTCAGTAATTGAAGTGTTATTGTGAGAGGATATTTCACCACATCTTTGACCTTCTTCCTGAATTTGGCCTTTGTCATTGCATAAATATGTTTGTGTAGCAAATCAAATTCTGAAACACATATCCAACTGATGAAAATATATATTCAGAAGTGTTGTATTCATGTTATCATATAAGTTATCATAAAAGCTGAAAAGTAAATATTGCGGCGAGAAAACGGCAGTTATGGTTCTGGGAGCTGTGATAGTGCTGAGCTGTTTAAAGAATATTTTGTGGTATTTTATGTTATGCAGTGGATATCAGCTGATGAACGATCCCTGGTTTTGTTATTGCACATGGGATGTTGTGTATTTTCCAGTCTGGGGAACAATCAAGTTCCTCCACCACATCCTAAACCCAGGTGTCCCATTCATCCTGATTCTGCTGCTCAATGTTTTCACTGTTAGACACATTTTGGTGAGCAGCAGAGCTCGCAGGAGACTCTGGGCTCATAGGAGTGGATAGAATCTCAGAGACCCAGAGATAGAGAGTCGCAGGAAATCCATCATTTTACTGTTTGTTATCTCAGCCAATTTCATCCTCTTATAGTCGACATTGATGATTTATTTAACATGGATGCAAATGTATTATTTGGGCTATCGATCAGCATGATTAGATTTTTTGGTTATGGAATTGGGATTCATGCTGCAACCCCTGAGTTGCTGTACAAACACTGCCATTTATGCAGTGACACAGACTCACTTCAGACAGTAGCTGAAAAACCTGCTGAAATCTCCCCTCACTGCAATTCTTAAATTCATTACACCACAAGAGGTAACTACAGCCACAGGCTGAGTGTGTTGCACTTTTAGGGCTCTGTGGATGTGCATGCCCAGTTCCCTCTTTATGTTCATGTTCCTAAGGTTTCTGCCATTTACAGTATAATTCTAAGATCTCTTAGCTGGTCACACTGGGTGTGGAATTGCGACCATCACCGAGTAGGAGAGTCATCATTTCAAGATCTGGTTGTTGCTCTATTTGCATAACTTATTCAGTGTGATACAAAGTGTCAAAATGTGTGATTGAAAAAAATGCCAGGTATTTGAGAAAACAGGCAGATAGAATCTGGGATGCATGAGATACAATTTGTGATGGATTTTACTAGGTTGTTTTTTTAAGTATATTAACAATTAATGTCACTGGATATGTCACCCCATTCTTCAATTCATCCCTGAATTTACTTTGGGTCCCAGCATAAATAAATGGGTTAATGCAGGAGCTCAGGAGCTGAAGCATGAATCCACTCTCCTCCAGAATGAAGTTGGATTCACTGTAGTTGGAACCTGAAAAATAACTGACATTCGCAATTCGGACATAGAGGAACGTTATGAAAAACAACAACCACAGGAGGATTAAAATGCCAGAGATGCAAAAGAGCAAGATGATGGATTTTCTCCGACTTTCCATCTCCGGGTCACTTTGATGCTCGATGGAGATGCGGACCTGGAGTCTTCTACGGGTTTGAATGGCAATTAAAATGTTTCTGACGGTCAGAGTGTTAAATAGCAAAATCAGAACAAATGGGAGACACGGTGTTGAAAGGCGGTGAATCCAGTCAAACGCAGCCCATGCAGGGGAGGTATAAAATATTAATTTTATGTTGCAAAACCATGATATGTTGCTAATTGTGTACGCTGGTTCATATATAAAATACCAGAATGCATTTTTGACACAACTCACTCCACAAACCAATCCTATCACCACGGCTGCCATTCTCTCTGTGCAATATTTAGTTTTCAGTTTGCGGCAGCAAATGGCAACAAATCGGTCAAAAGTGAACACAACTGTGACCCAGACCGAGCAGTCTCTGACCCAATAAATTAAGACAAAGCTGAAACTACAGACCGGGGTGATTGATAGGAAACTAAATGGGAAATACATGCCGACAATGCGATTTAATATCACAGCTGTGATTAAGACCAGGAGATCAGTCACTGCCATGGATACCAGGTAGTAGGTGATGCATCTGGAGAGGCCACACTTTCCCCGAGACATGATCACAATCACAATTAAGTTTGCTGCAGTGAGGACAGAAGAAATAATTTAAATGCATACAAGTGTCAGAGAGGAGTTCAAAGTTTAAAAATAGATCAGTAACTAACATTTCATAGAATCCCAACGTTCAGAAGGAGGCAATTCAGCTTATCATGTCTGCACTAACCACAATCCCACCCAGACCGTATTCCTGCAACCTCGCATACTTACCTTGCTAAATTCCCTGAAATGAGAGTCAATCTAACATGGCTAATCCGCCAAGCCTGCACATCTTTGAAAATTGGATTTTGAGCAGCATAAGGACTTTGAGTCATAGAGGTTTACAGCATGGAAAGAGGTTCTTTGGTCCAGCTGTCCAGTTACTATAATTAAGCTAGTCTCAGTTGCCCCTGTTTGGCCCATATCCTTAAATCCCAACCTTACCCATGTAACTGTCTAAATGCATTTCAAAGATAAAACTGTACCCCCTCGACCACTACATTTGGCAGCTCGTTCCTGACACTCACCATTCTCTGTGTGAATAAAGTGCCCCTCTGGATCCTTTTCTATCTCTACATAAAGGTTTACAGTACAGAAACAGGCCCTTCGGCCAACTTCTTCATGTCGCCTTTTTCTTTTCACCATTAAGCTAGTGCCAATTACCTGGATAAAGTTTGAAATTTATTTATTAGTGTCACAAATTGATGTATATTAGCACAAAAATGAAGCTACTGTGAAAATCTCCTAGTTGCCACATTCTGGCATTTGGGTACACCGAGGGAGAATTTAGAATGGCCAATGCACCTAACCAGCATGTCTTTCAGACTGTGGGAGAACCTGGAGTAAACCCATGCAGGTACAAGGAGAATGTGCATGTTCCCGCACAAATAGTGACCCAAACCAGGAATCGAACCCAATTGCCTGGCAATGCAAGACAACAGTGCTGACCGTTGTGCCACCATGCCACCCAAAAGTGAGCATGCAGCAACAGGGTAAATTCTCCATAGTCTCAGATGACCACAGGCTGATGGTAATTTAAACCAAGGGTCACCACTTTTTGGGGGTAGGGCAAGGCTGGCAAGCCAGAGCCTTCAGTATAACCTAAGCTGGCCCAGGAATTGAACCTGTGCTGTTGGCATCACTTCACATCACTAAACAGCCATTCAGCCAACTGAACTAACCAACCCCAATCCCAATCATACTAAGATTGCTGTTATAAAGAAAAAGGAAAAAATCTAAATGTGTAAGTGTCAGAAAAGAAAAACATTACTGATCCAACTCATTAGATAATGGCCCATAGCTTCAGCAGAATGGCAACCCAACAAAGAGTGGCACTTTTGACATACTTACCCTTGCTATGACTGCACAATCCCTGTCTCTCCCAATATTTTCTCCAAAAGTTTGTTTGGCTGCACTCAGAATATTGTAATCAATTCTGGTTACCACATTCCAGGAAGGATGTGGAGGCTTTGGAGAAGGTACAGAAGAGATTTACCAGAATACTGCCTGGGGTAGAGGGTATGAGCTGTAAGGAGTGGCTAGGGACTGGGGGGGTGCGGTGGGGTGGTGTCTGACACAGGGTCTGGTGGTTGCTGGGGAAACAAAAACAGTCGATCGCTATCGACTGAGGATCAATATCGCGCATCACTACGCGAAACCAGGGTCCCTTCATCCATGTATGGAGGCAGGATCAGACATCTATTAGCCACACCTGTGGGAGCACAATACACATTTACTACTGTGTATACAAATTACTTAACCCTAACTAGTGCTGACCTTCACCTTGCCCTCTTGGTTACCCTATAACTTAAACTCATAGAATCCCTACAGTGCAGAAGGAGGCCATTCAGCCCATTAAGTCTGCATCGACCACAACTCTACTCAGCCTCTATCCTCATGTATTTACCCTGCTGGCCTCCCTGACACTAAGGAGCAATTTAACATGGCCAATCCACCTAACCCGCACATCTTTGGAATGTGGGAGGAAACCGGACCACCCAGAGGAAACCCACGCAGACACAAGGAGAAAGTATAAACTCTACACAGAGAGTCACCCAGGCTGCAAATTGAACTGAGGCCCCTAGTGCTATGAGGCAGCAGGGCTAATCACTGTGCCACTGTGCCTTCGCAACTTTATGATGCATTTTGCTATGCCGAGATGATCACCATTAGATGCATGTTGGAAATAGTGGCTCCCAGCCATAATCTGTGCCCTCTGGTCTGTGATGTGCTTGGTGGGTGTCCCTTGGGAGATGGTACATGGAGGGCTCTGGATGACTTGAGGATGACAATGATGCAGCTGTGCCACCCTATTCATTCAGCTGAGACTGAGATGCCCTGGTGTGAAGGAGGAGGGCATTGGAAGGTCTGGGGATGTCCAGTGCCTCCTGGTTGGGAGGCAACAGCGTAGGCTTCAGCTCCTGCTCCTACCTCTGGGTGCTCATTGGTTGCCGGGCTACTCCATAGAATCCAGACCGTACAGAAGGAAGTAATTTGGCCCATTGAGTCCGTACAACAAACACTCCACTAGGAACCTTAGTTCCTGCACCCCAATTCTACCGTTACTAACCCCCCCCCCCCCCCCCCCCCCCCCCCCTGACACTTGGGGCAATTTATGGCCAACAACATCATCTTTCATATCTTTAGGAAGGTCTCTGGTGAACGCCGCTCCCCCCCCTTGGCGACGGAAGGGAGAAATACTAAGCACCCGGAAGAAACCCACGCAGACTGGGGAGAATGTGCAGATTCCCATACCCATGTGAATGAAGACATGAGAATCAAAACCAGATCTCTGGTGCTGTGAGGCAGTTGCTAAGCACTGCTCCCCCATGCTGCCCACAAACACTGTCGCCACCACTCACTGGGTAAGAGATTGCCAAACACTCACAACCTACTGAGGGAAATGAAGTATTCTTTTCTTCGCCTTGGGGAAGGACAGTCACAAAGTGGTTAGCACTGCTGCCCCACAGCATCAGGGACCTGGGTTCGATTCTGGTTTAGATCACTGTCTAAATGGAATTTGCACATTCTCCCCATGTCTGCTTGGGTTTCCGCCAGGTGCTTGGTTTCCTCCCAGACTTCAAAGATGTGGGAATTAGATTGATTGGTCATGAAAAATAGCTCTGAGTGTCAACATTAATTGGGTAAATGGGTTCCAGGAATAGGACCTGGGTGGGATTGTTGTTGGTATAGACTCAAAGGACTGAATAAGTTCCTTCTGTACTGTCAGGATTCTGTGATATTTATAAGAATTGGAAAGATTCTTTCAGCAACAACCCGTATGAATCCCCATCAGGATCTTTTATGTTTCAATAAGTTATCTCTCAATCTCTATACTCCATCAGATACAAGCCCAGCCTGTCTAAACTTCCTTCATAAAATAACCCAAACATCCTCTTCCATTTCCCCCCATAAACCTCCTCCATTCCGCTTCCTTAGTTACCATGGGTATCAGTAGATTAAAGTGAACATTCTGTGAACTGCTTCTAATGTTTTGGCATCCATGAAACCAAACTGTATACCATAATCTAGATGTGGCCTCCCTAACACCATGTGCAATCAAAACACAATTTCTGTACATTGATATCTCCTTTTCTTGGCAACAAAACCAACAGTCCATTTGCCTTCCCAGAAACTCAATTGGACTCGCCACATAAACACATTGGGTGGGATTTTCCAGCCCTGAAACTGGAAAATCCCACCGGAGATCAATGGAACTTTCCATAGGCTGCTCCTCACCAACTCTGATTTCCAGGAAAACTCATCCCAGTGGCTGCTACAGCAGGTCAGAGGCTACGAATACTGTGGTGAATAACTCACCTCCTGACTCCCCAAAGCCTGTCTGCTATCTACAAGGCACAGGTCAGGAGTATGATGGAATACTCTCCATTTGCCTGGATGGGTGCAACTCCAACAACACTCAAGAGGCTTTACCATCCAGGACAAGGCAGCCCCACCAATGCTCAGTAGCAGCAGTGTGTACTATCTACAAGATGCATCACAGCAATTCACCAGAGATCCTTAGATAGCACCTTCCAAACCCACGACCACTTTCATCTCGAAAGACAAGAGCAGCAGATACATGGGAACACCACGACCTGAAAGTTCCCTCCAAACCACTCATCATCTTGGCGTGGAAATGTATTGGCCATTTCTTTACAGTTGCTAGGTCAAAATCCTAGAATTTCCTTCCTAATGGCACTGTGGATCAAATCACAGCACATGGACTTCAGCGATTCAAGAAGGCAGCTCACCATCATCTTCTCAAGAGGCAACTAGGGATAGGCAATAAATGCTGGCTGGCCAGCGACGCCCCCGTACCATGAATTAATAAAAAAATCAAATCACTTGGTGTACCTGCATACTAACTTTCTCTGATTCATGCAGCAGCTCCTCCCTCTGTGCTGCGCAGCTTTGTGATCTCTGTCCATTTAAACCTTGCACAACTTTCCCATTCTTGCTACCAAAATTCTTCCTGTTGGTGGTGACAGAGAATGCCACATGGCAACACATTGATCAGGGAAATAAATCCCCTTAATTCAGAGGCAATTTGAAAATCCTCAAGTGAAGTAGTTGCCCAGTTAAAGAAAATATCTCAATAACTTAACTCAGAGGGAGAAGTGATGCCTCCAATCGGAGATATCATGATGGTAAAGAGAGAGGATAAAATTAAAAAGGGATCATCAATCGAAAAAGACGACAGAGCTTTCCATAATGAATAACTGATTGAGGTACGTTACCTGGAACACCGATAGCTGCAAGGATTGGGTAGTAAAGGGCAAACACCAGACCTTTTGGAGTGCCGTGCATTTCCATAAAAAAGAACATTGTACGACATTCAAATCATGATATATTTATACCTGCTGTCAGCCTTTAGGGGGGCAATTAAGGGAACTGATCTTTTACATTGAGGCAATAATTGAAACAAACAAGTTGACGCAACCATCCATGATTTGATCAGAGTAAAGGGACAACCCTTTATAACCAAGATGAGAAGAAATTTTTTCAGCCAGAGGAGTGGTGAATCTATGTAATTCATTGCTGCAAAAGGCTGTGGCGATCATGCCATTAAGTGTATTTAAGACATAGATAGCTTCTTCATTGGTAAGGGTGCAAAGATTACAGGGACAAAGTGAGAGAATAAGGTTGAGAAACTTATCATTGAATGGTGAAGCAGACTCGATAGGCTGAATGGCCTTATTCTGCTCCTATATCTTATAGTAACTTCCAGGCACTTGTGTTGCCATGTGTCTGCTGCCCTGGTCCTTTTGGATGGGATCCCTCCTGGATTTGGAAGTCGCCACTTAAGAAACCTTAGTTAGTTAGAATCCTGACAGTGCAGAAAGAGGTAATTTGCCCATCAGGAATGCACCAATGCTCTGAAAGAGCATGCCACTCAAACCCTCCTCTCTCCATTATCCCCATAACCTTTTGCATTTGCCATGGGTATTCCACCTAACCAGCACACATTTGGACACTTGGAACAATTTAGCATGGCCAATCCACCTAACTGTACATCTTTGGATATAAAAGGGTAATTTAGCATGGCCAATCCTGCCAACTTGCACATCTTTCTCAATATGAAAGGCTTTGGAAATCTGAAACACAAAGGAACTTTGGAGTCCTAGTTCAGGATTCTTAAGATCAACATGAAGGTGCTTTTGGCAGTTAGGAAGGCAAATTCAATGTTAGCATTCATTTCTAGAGGGCTAGAATACAAGAGCAGAGATGTACTGCTGAAGTTGTATAAGGTTCTGTTCAGACCCCATTTGGAGTATTGTGAACAGTTTTGGGCCCTATATCTAAGGAAAGATGTGCTGGCCTTGGAAAGGGTCAGAGGAGGTTCATAAGAATGATCCCAGGAATGAAGGGTTTGTCATATGAGAAGCAGCAGATGAGTCTGGGTTTATACGCGATGGAATTTAGAAGGATGAGGGGGAAATTTGATTGAAACTTACAGAATGCTGAGCAGCCTGGATAGAGTGGATGTGGAGAGGATGTTTCCACTGGTGGGAGAGACTAGATTGGGGGATTTTCACAGTAACTACATTACAGTTACTGTAATCTCAGGGAGATTACGAGGGTGTATACATGGGGTTAGGAGGACATAATCTGGATGGGATTGCTCTTGGTGCAGGCTTAATAGGCTGAAAAACCTGCACTGTGAGGATTCTATGATTCTCTCACTTTGAACATATGCCCCTTTGTAATTGACACTACCACCCTGGCAAAAAGCCTCTGACTATCCACCCTGTCTGTCTCTGATAATTTTGAAGCCTTTATCAGGTCTCTCCTGAGCCCTCTTTTTTCAGTGAAAACAATCTTAGTTTATTAACCTTTCCTCATTAATATTAGCCCACTTGTGGGAAATAATAAATAAACTAAAAATCATTCACAATGTGACATCCCAGAGTGGAAGTTTTGATTTGGTTTGATTTATTATTGTCACATGTATTAGTATAAAGTGAAAAGTACTGTTTGTTGTGAGCTATACAAAGCATACCATTCATAGAGAAGGAAACGAGAGAGTGCAGAATGTAACACTCTACATTTTGGGTGTAGAGAAAAGTGAACATAATGCGAGGTGGACCCATTCAAAAGTCTGATAGCAGCAGGGAAGAAAGTGTTCTTGAGCCAGTTGGTACTTTTGTATCTTTTTCCTGGCAAAAGAAGGTGGAAGAGAGAATGTCTGGAGTGAGTGGGTCTTTAATTATGCTGGCCGCTTTATGGACGCAGTGGGAAGTGTAGACAGATGGGAGACTGGTTTGTGTGATAGATTGGGTTACATTCACGATCTTTTCTAATCCCTTGTAGTCTTGGAGAGAGCAGGAGCCATAACAAGCTGTGATACAACTCGAAAGAATGTTTTCTATGGCTCATCTGTAAAAGTTGGTGAGAGCCACAGCTGAGATGCCAAAGTTCCTTAGTCTTCTGAGAAAATAGAGGCATTGGTATGTTTTCTTAACTATAGTGTCGGCATGGGTGGACCAGGATAGGATGCTCTCCACTCTTTCTACTTTATCCCCATTGATGTAGATAGAGGCATGTTCTGCTTTACACTTCCTGAAGTTGATGATGATCTCCTTAATTTTGTTGATGTTGAGGGAGAGATTATTGTTGCCACACCAATTCACCAGATTCTCTATCTTATTCCTGTACTCTGTCTTGTCATTTTTGAGATCCGACACATCATAGTGGTATCATCAGCAAATTTGAAAACTGAATTGGAGTGGAATCTGGCCTCAGGGTCATAGGTGCATAAGGATTATAGTAGGGGGCTGAAAACACAGCCTTGTGGGGCACTTGTACTGAGGAGATGCTGCTGCTGATCCTTACTGATTATGTTCTGTGAGTTAGGAGGGTCAGGATTTGCCAAAGCAAAGCAATAAACAAAATGTCACGTTAAAACCAAACAAGGAGGATTGGTTAAATAATGATCAAATTTGTCACATACAAACCAATGCACAATTTGTAAAGTCAGGAATATGTTCATTATTATACAGAATCATTTAAATGTTCAATGATTCTTGGCAGAGAATGTTAACACAAATCATTTTGTTCTGCACGAGAAGGTCAGTTATGTTTGCCCTAAACACATTAATTCCTTACATTTAATGAATTTATTTTCTGATATTTGCCTCCACAAAACCAAAAATATATTCCCAGTATCCAGACTTAAATTAAGGGTAGGTGATTGCCTAGTGCTATTACTGCTGAACTATTAATCCAGAAACTCAGCTAATGCTCAGAATACCTGGGTTCAAATCCCGCCATGGCAGATGGTGGAATTTGAATTCAATAAAAATATCTGGAATTAAGAATCTACTGATGATCATGAAACATTGTCAGAAAAACCCATCGACTTCAGTGATGTCCCTTAGGGAAGGAAATCTGCCATCCTCATTTGGTCTGGCCTACATGTGACTCCAGAGTCACAGCAAAGTGGGTGAATTTCAACTGTTCTCAAACGACAAGGGTAGGCAACAAATGCTGACCCATGTCCCACAAATGAATAAAAAAACCCTTCAGTTCTTTTGCCCTGTTTCTCAATGACTTACATCCACCAAAATTTATCAATTTTGCTTCCAATTTCCACCCCTCTATCACTTCACATAGTCCATCACTTCTCTTCCCTTCCTTTACCACTCTATCACTATATCTGGTGATAGACAGTCAACCAATACCCATCACACTGACTCCCACAGCATCCTTGACTACAGCTCTTCACACCCCACATCCTGTAAAGGCTCCATCCCATTCTCTCAATTCCTTTGTCTCCACCGCATCTGTCTAGATTATGCCACTTTCCAAAATAGTGTGGCTGATACGTCTTCAAAAAACAAAGAACAAAGAACAAAACAGCATGGGAAACAGGCCCTTCGGCCCAGTGAGCCCACACTGCCGCCTCGATGTTCCCAATTCTACCTATGATCCCTATCATCCTTGTCTACGTTTATAGATGTATGCATTAGAACCAAATTTGAGACAATTTAGGGAGAATTTGTTTTGCCAATCAGCCTAAGAGCACATCTTTGGGATGTGGGAGCACCTGGAGAAAACCCACGCAAGCACGGGGAGAATGCACAAACTCCCACGGACATAGGCCAAAATCTGTATGTCTGCACAGCACAGCGATAGTCACTGAGCTGTCATGTTGCCATTCAAATGGTCCAGGTCAAGCATACACTAACGCCGTTGAAAAATCCAAGAGCAATCCTCTCATGACTCATCGCATGTGTGGCCCTTGTTAGACAAGGGGGACTGAAATACCTGTAGGATAAAACAAATACATCAATATCATCGACAATTTACACACGTTCCAGGGAACTCCAAAGGCTTATGATCCCTATTTTAAATCAGTTTTCTATATCCCTCCATTCCCATTCTGTTCATGTACCCATCTAAGTATCTCTTAAATAACTCCAGAGTGCCTGCCTCCACCACTTTACTTGGCAGCGTGTTCCATACCCCCACCATCCTCTGTGTGAAAAAGCTCTCTCTAGCATCCAAATTATACCTCTCCCCCCTCATCCTAACCTCGTGACCCCTCGTTCTATTTCAGACCATCCTAGGAAAAAGCTTAATCCTGTTTATTCTATCTATATCCCTCATAATCCAGTACACCTCTATTAGATCTTCTATAAGTCTACATCTTTCTAAGGAAAACAGCCCCAATTTGCCTAACCTCTCCTCGTAACTCAGACCTTCCATACCGGGCAGCATCCTGGTAAACCTCCTCTGCACTCTCTCCAGAGTCTCCATGTTGTTACGGTAGTAAGGCGACCAGAACTAGACGCAGTATTCCAAATGAGGTCTAACTAACGTTTTATACAACTGCAACATTAAAGGCCAGCTCTTGTACTCTATACCCCTTCCTATAAAGGCTAACACACTGTATGCTTTCTTCACAAATTTCTCCACCTGCTCTGCCACCTTCAGAGATTTGTGCACCTGCACCCCCAGATCCCTCTGTGTTTCTATACCCTTAATAGGTCTACCCTTCATCATATACCTACGCCCCTACATTCTTTCTCCCAAAATGAATCGCCTCACATTTATCATATTTGAATTCCATCTGCCATCTATCTGCCCGAGCTACCAGCCTATCTATGTCCTGCTGTATCACCTACCAGTGCTCCTCACTATCCGCACCTTCTTCCTCAATGTGATTTTCTTCCCACTATGGTTGACAGGGCCCTGAACTGCATCTGACCCATCCCCCAGACCACTGTTCTCACTCCCTCCTCTCTCTCCCAGAACACACGTTTGGTTTATCCCATAGTACCCGGCTAGCTCAGTCAGCAGAGTGTCAGATTCTTAATTTCAGGTTGTGGATTCAATCTCCACGTCAGGTGGTTGATAGTTGAAAATGGCGTGATGGTTAGCACTACCGCCTTATAGCGACAGGAACTCAGGTTCGATATTGGCTTGAATCACTGTCTGTGTGGATTCTGCACATTCTTCTCTATGTTTCCTCCCGAGCCCCAGAGACATGTTGGTTAGGTGGATTGGCCATACTAAATTCTCCCGCAGTGTACCCAAACAGGCGCCCGAGTGTAGTGACTCAGAGATTTTCACACTAACTTCATTGCAGTGTTAATGTGAGCCTACTTATGACTTAAATAAATAAAATAAAAATTGAGGAACCAATTGGTAAACTCAAATGAAACAATTTGGCAACTTTGGGGAATAATTGCATTTATAATGATTTAATCAATGGTTAATTTGTGATGTCCTGAATGTATTAAATGCTCTACCAAATCATATTGAAAATGTGAATTTTAATTGGATCCTGGTCAGACAATTTTAATGCAAGTCTCTTTGTTTATCATGGCTTGATTATGGAAATGTTCATGGTAAATGCAGCAATCTGGAGAAGCAGCACATTGTCTTCTAATTGAGCACTTTCCAGCCTTCCCCACTGAACATTGAGTTCAACAGCATTAACTCTCCCTTCCATCTTCACCCTAGTTCCTTTTATTTTATTGCTTCTTTACATCTCATTGACCAATTTGTTTCACCCTTCATTCTCTCTTTCATTTTCCACTTCTCCATTCTCACCTGCCATCTTGCCCTCAATTCTTTCTCCACCACCACCACCACCACCTCTCTGTCTCAATACCATCCCCTTTTCAGGGCAACTGTCCCATTCCTCAGACAGTCCCTCTGTGCCTCTGTTCTGCCATTCATAGATTTCAATCACTTGGAACAAAGAAAATTATAGAACAGATCTTTTGGCCCTCAAAGTCTGCAATATCCATGCTGCTCCACTGAACTAAAACCATGGGTACTATATCCCTCCATTCCTATCCTATTCAGGTATTTGTCAAGATGCCCTTTGAATCTCAGTATTGTGCCTGCTTCTACTATCTTCCCCGGCAGCGAATTCCAGGCACCCACCACTCTTTGCGTAGTGGCATGGCTGGATAAAGTCCCGAGGCCAGTGTCCCTGGGGACTGCAGGTGAAACAGGCACTTGTGTCGCTGCCTCAGCTAGCCTTTTTCTGACTGATGGTATCTTTAATAGAGACCACATTGAGACTTTGGGATGTCTCTTTGTATTCAGATATTTGTCCCCAGCCTCCCATCCTCCACTTTTGCTCCAACTGGCCAGTGTATTATATACATTATCTGTAACTTCTCGATCTTGGCTTCTGGTATTAAAGCTGGTGTTCAGTGTTGGAGGGCCTTAAAAAAGCTTGGGTAGAACGGTCTTCCCTCCGACCCATCACAAGTCATTGCAAACATTTTCTTCAGATCAGAATGCAACCCCGATATAAGAATATTTACAAGCGCTGACATTCCAGCATTTTGAGATACACCCAAACAATTGATGAACTTTGAGCGAAACTTCTCTACATCATCCTTATCTGGCTCCTGTACTGTGCTATGTATCCTTTGCCAATGTACACTTAGACTCTGGACTATTAAAATACAGCCTAGATAAAAAAAAATTAAGGATGTTCCCTGATATGCGGGAAAAGCACAGAGGGGCAATTGGCGTACCTGTGCAGGGTACCTGGGATATGGTTCAGGATGAGATGGGAGTTCTATCTGGAGTGTGTCTGTTTCAATGCGAGGAGCGTAACGGGAAAAACGGATGAACTTAGGGCTTTAATGTTTGCGAGGAACTTGGATGTGGTTGCAGTGACAGAGACGTGGTTAAAGGAAGGGGAGCAGTGGCAACTGAACATTCCTGGGTATAAGTGTTTCAGGCGTGACAGAGGAAGGTCCAGAAGAGGTGGGGGAGTGGCGTTGTTAGTTAAGGAGAGCATCACGGCAGTGCAGAGGGAGGACAATACAGAGGAGTTAGGAGTGGAGTCACTGTGGGTGGAGTTGAGGAATAGAAAGGGGGCAATTACTATGCTAGGGGTGTATTATAGGCCACCCAACAGCCCACGGGTAGTTGAAGAAGGCATATGTAAAGACATTTTGGATAGGTGCAGAAAGAACAGAGTCGTTATAGTGGGAGATTTTAATCTCCCTAGGGTGGATTGGAAAGTATCTAGAGCTGGGGGTTTGGATGGGCAGGAATTTGTAAAATGTGTACTGGAAGGATCATTGGAACAGTATGTGGCTAGCCCGACTGGAGAAGGGGCTATATTGGATTTAGTTCTGAGTAATGAGCCAGGGCAGGTGGTTGATGTTGTAATAGGGCAACATGTGGCTAACAGTGACCACAATTCTGTCTACTTTAGGATTCAGATGGAAAAGGATGCTTGTTGCCCTAGGGGCAGGGTGCTGAATCGGGGGAAGGCTAACTACGGTCGAATTAGGCAGGAACTTAAGGAAACTGATTGGGAACGGTTGTTTGAGGGTAAGTCCACGCTAGGCATGTGGGACTCTTTCAAGGGAATACTGAAAATGTTGCAAGATAAGTATGTGCCGGCCAAGAGGAAAGATGGGAAAGGTAGGATTAGAGAGCCGTGGATTACTAGGGATATTGAGGAGTTGGTTAGGAAGAAAAGAGAGGCATATGATAGGTCGAAGCAGCTGGGAATGGAGACAGCATTGAAGGAATATAGAGAGAGTAGGAGGGAGCTCAAACAGGGAGTTAGAAGGGCAAAAAGGGGCATGAAATGATTTTGGCGAATAGGATTAAGGAAAACCCAAAGGCTTTTTATTCCCATGTTAGGAATAAAAGGGTGGTTAGAGGAAAAATCGGACCTCTTAGGGACAGAGGAGGGGAACTGTCCTAAGAGCCCGAGGGAATGGCGGAGATCCTGAATGAATACTTTGCGTCGGTATTCACGAAGGAGAGGGGCTTGTTGACAGCTCCTGTCTCTGAGGGAGCTGTGGACCAGTTGAGGGAAATATCCATACTGAGGGAGGAAGTGTTAGAGCTTCTAGGTAGCATTAAAACTGATAAATCTCCAGGGCCTGATGGCATTTATCCCAGACTGCTTAGAGAGGTGCGAGGTGAAATTGCTGGGCCTCTGACGCAAATCTTTGTCTCTTCCTTGGACACAGGTGAGGTCCCAGAGGACTAGAGAATAGCTAATGTTGTACCGCTGTTTAAAAAGGGTGTTAGGGATAACCCTGGAAATTATAGGCCGGTGAGTTTGACGTCAGTGGTAGGGAAGCTGTTGGAGGGGATTCTTAGAGATAGGATGTCAAGGCACTTAGAGCGTTGCAATCTGATTAGGGATACACAGGATGGATTTGTTAAGGGGGGGTCGTGCCTTACAAATCTGGTAGAATTTTTTGAGGAGCTGACGAAAACAGTGTTCGAAGGGCGAGCTGATGTTGTCTATATGGATTTTAGTAAGGCGTTTGACAAAGTCCCTCATGGGAGGTTAGTCGAGAAGGTCAAGGCAAATGGGATACAAGGACAGGTAGCTAGATGGATAAATAACTGGCTTGGTAATAGGAGACAGAGAGTAATAGTGGAAGGGTGTTTCTCTAGCTGGAGGTCGGTCACTAGTGGTGTGCCGCAGGGCTCGGTACTGGGATCTCTTCTATTTGTAATATATATAAATGACTTGGAAGAAGGAGTGAGTGGAGTGATCAGCACGTTTGCAGATGATACAAAGATGGCTGGACTTGCGGATAGTGAGGAGCATTGTCAGGTGATGCAGCAGGACATAGATAGGCTGGTAGCTTGGGCAGACAGATAGCAGATGGAATTTATCAGGAACTGATAAATGTGAGGTGATGCATTTCGGGAGAAAGAATGTAGGGGGGAGGTATATGATAAAGGGTAGACCTATTAAGAGTATAGAAACACAGATGGACCTGGAGGTGCAGGTGAAAAGTCTCTGAAAGTGGCAGAGCAAGTGGAGAAGTTTGTGAAGGAAGCATATAGTATGCTAGCCTTTATAGGAAGGGGTATAGAGTACAAGAGCTGGCCTTTAATGTTGCAGTTGTATAAAACGCTGGTTAGACCTCATTTGGAATATTGTGTCCAGTTCTGGTCGGCTTACTACCGGAAGGACGTGGAGACTCTGGAAAGAGTGCAGAGGAGGTTTACCAGGATGCTGCCTGGTATAGAAGGTCTGAGTTACGAGGAGAGGTTAGGCAAATTGGGATTGTTTTCCTTAGAAAGACGTAGACTTAGAGGAGATCTAATAGAGGTGTACAAGATTATGAGGGGTATAGATAGAGTAAACAGGGTTAAGCTTTTTCCTAAGATGGACTCAAATAGCACGAGGGGTCACGGGCTTAGGGTGAGGGGGTAAGGTATAATTTGGATGCTAGAAGGAGTTTTTTCACACAGAGGGTGGTGGGGATATGGAATGCGCTGCCAAGTAAAGTGGTGGAGGCAGGTACTCTGGAGTTATTTAAGAAATACTTAGATGGGCACATGAACAGAATGGAAATGGAGGGGTATAGAAAACTGATTCAAAATAGGGGTCATGAGCCTTGGGAGTCCCTGGGAAGTGTGTAAATAGATGATGATATTGATGTACTTGTTTTTATCCTACAGGTGCTTTGGTCCACCTTGTTGTCTAACGAGGGGCATACACGCGATGGGTCGTGAGACGGCTGCTCTTGGACCTTTTGCGAGAGTATCCTACTGCTTCACGTTGTTAGTGTATGCTTGACCTGGACCATCTGATGGGCAACACGACAGCGCAGTGACTATAGCTGTGCTGTGCAGATACATGGATTTGGGCCTGTGTCTGTGGAAGTTTGCGCATTCTCCCCGTGCTTGCGTGGGTTTTCTCCGGGAGCTCCGGTTTCCTCCCACATCCCAAAGATGTGCTCTTAGGCTAATTGGCAAAAACAAATTCTCCCTAAATTGTCTCAAATTTGGTTTTTAATCCATAGATCTATAAACATGGACAGGGATCGCGTGTAGAAGTGGGAACATTGGGGTGGCGGCACAGGCTCGTTGGTCCGAAGGGCCTGTTTCCCATGCTGTTTTGTTCTTTGTTCTTTGTTCTGGGAGATGCAGCTGCTACGAATCCTAGAGGCTGCGGGGGTGGGGGGAGGGTGGGGAAGGAATCCCCACTGATAGTCCTCTTAGGAACATTGTCAGGAGATGTTGACCCATATGGAGGGTGGGAGGGGTAACGGTTTGTGTGGCCTCAGCTGGACTTGACTGTGAGTCCAGTGAAGGAGGGTACAGAGTGACCAGTCTTCCTCCTCATCATCCTGTTCTGCAAGAAGTGATTTTTTTTTTGTTTGTTTGTGAGGACACTGCATAACCAAGATCTTGATTTTAACATCTCTCTTCCCATTCCTTAGTTCCTCAGACTTTTTAGCATTCTCTTTCTCCCTTTTTCTGAACCGCTTCTGCATCTTGATTGGCCACTGGAGATACGCAGACCGCCCCACATCTCTCCTACCTTTCCTCTCCTTTACTCTTAACACACATCCCAAAGTCTCCATGTGGTCCCTATTAAAGATACTATCAGTCAGAACAAGGTTTCTCCTTACCCTGTGTCCACCTCACCCATTTCAGAATGTGGCTGACGCTTTCTTGCCTGTAATGCACACACAGGTATGCATTAGGTGTATAATATACCTGCCGGCCGGTTATACACAAACAGACAAAAAACTGACACAGACAAAACATTGAAGATGAATGGGAAGGTTAACAAAGGGTTAAAACACTTACCATTCCAGCAGCGCGGGATTATCTGGCTCAGCGCCATCATGTGGCAGAAAAGGGTATAACAACAAAAAGATCTGAATCCATTTGGAATTTGATCATCAATCAAATCGGGACGACGATTTTCCAGGGACTTGTACCTTGGAAAAGTGCCTTACAGGGGTTCAACCCCCAACCCTTAGCTGTACTCTCAAGGGACTTGAACCCTTGTCTCTACCTGCTTACCCTGGTGATATCACGCAGGACAGCGTGTGCATTCCCTTGGTCAAGTTGGCTCAGTGCCCCAAAATCAGGCAGGCCACAGTCTCCAAGCATTTGGTCAACAAGGCACCATGTTTCCTTCCCGTGTAGGAATCCCAGGGGTTTGCAATCTCAGCAGAACCTCCTCAAACTGTTCACTTGAGTAACAGCAATCTAAAGCAATCCAGTCGATTCCTTAAGCAAACAGCGCTGTCATACAATGTAAGGTTTTAATTACATGTGCACAAGGAGAACTCTTCCGGGCCGACATTGAATGACCGGAACGGTTCTGAAATTACAGAGAAACAGCTTGGTAATTATAATCAATTACAGCAAATCAGGAACAAGAAATTTTTAATATTTTTCATTGATGTAGATATCCACCAGTCATAGCATAGACATAGCATCGTCTAATGCCCTTACTTATCCAAAAGAAACTCAGTCCTTCATTAGCATAATAAGTCTCCATATCTTGCTATTTAGTAATCACTCTGGTAATTTGTTCTTTGTTTTCATCCTGCTATCCTAACCTGACACATTTGCCTATCCTGTGACTCTCTAATCAGTCCTTGTGTCCCTAAATGCCTGTATATTGTGTTTCTCAAAATACCTCCAAACAATTTACCCATTGTGAGCCATTCCAATGCAAATGGCATTCCAACCATTATTTTGTAAATTGACTTTGTATCTTTATATGCCCTGTTTATGAACAAAACTTCCACTAACCTGATGAAGGAGCAGCACTCCAAAAGCTAGTGGCTTTTGCTACGAAATAAATCTGTTGGACTTTAACCTGGTGTTGTAAGATTTCTTGATGTGTTTGACCAAAGGACAGAGGTTAAAGGTGAGAAGTGTTTCAGAGGGGATGTGAGAAAAGAACATTTACCAGACTTTGTTAAAAATATGGAATTCACTGGCTGAATGGCTGCTGGAGGCAGAGACTCTCTCGTTTAAGGAGCATCTGGATAAATACATAAATAGACAAGGTATAGTAGGTGATAGTTGATAAATTGATTTTTGTTATTTGGTACTGAGGGAAGGAGGGAGAGCATGAGGGGTGGTGGGGGAGGTATGTTTGTGGACGCCACATAGGTTGGCGGATTTGCAGATAGCGATGAAACCATCAGAGGATACAGCAGGATAACGATCAGTTGGAGACTTGGGCAGAGAGATGGCAGATGGAGTTTAATCCAGCCAAATGTGAGGTAATGCATGTTGAAAGGTCCAATACTGATTGGAAATATACAGTAAATGGCAGAACCCTTAAGAGTATTGATAGACAGAGGGATCTGGGTGCACAGGTACACAAGTTACTGAAAGTGGCAATGCAGGTGAAGAAGGTAGTCAAGAAGGCATATGGCATGCTTGCCTTCATTGGCTGGGGCATTGAGTTTCAACATTGGCAAGTCATGTTGCAGCTTTATAGAATCTTAGGCTGCACTTGGAATATAATCACCACACTACCAGGAGAACGTGGAGACTTTGAGAGGGTACTGAAAAGATTTACCAGGATGGTGCCTGGTATAGAGGGCATTAGCTATGAGGAGAGGTTGGAGAAATTTAGTTCTCAGTGGAACAATGGAGGTTGAGGGGTGACTGATAGAAGTCTACAAGATTTTGAGGGGCATGGAGATGGATAGTCAAAAGCTTTTTCCCAGGGTGAAAGAGTCAATTATTAGGGAGCATAGATTTAAGCTGCGAGGGGGAAGGTTTAAAAGAGATGCATGAGGCAAGTATTTTCCAAACAGAACGGGGAGGTGTCTGGAACTCGCTGCCAGGGAAGCTAGTGGAAGCAAATACGATAGTGACTTTTTAGGGGTGTCCTGACAAATGCATGAATAGGATAGGAATGGAGGGATATGGTCCCAGAAGGGTAAGGTGTTTTAGTTCAGTTGGGCAGCATGGTCACTGCAGGCTTGGAAGACCAAAAAGCCTGTTCCTGTCCTGTAATTTTCTTTGTTCTTTGATCTATTACTCAGAACGTGGGCAGCTGAGCTGTGACTGCAGAGCAGAATTCAACCTAACACCTGCCCCTCCAACCCCCAACAATATTCCTCATCTCCTCTCTCTGCCTCTCTGTCATATCTCACTGTTTCTTACACACTCTTTCCCCTTTCTTTCAATCTCTCTCCCTCCCTGATGACTCACAAAAGAGGCAGAGAGCCGGAAAACCCATAATTGCACCCTGAATACAATGAACTCAAGTGACTGGTGTTGGCTTTTTTACTATAGAAACAAAGAAGCAGGAGGAGGACATTTAACCCTTCAGGCCTGCTCCTCCATTCAATATGATCATGGTTGATCATTCAACTCAATAGTCTAATCCTGCTTTTCTCATATTCTTTGACCCCATTCACCCCAAGTATGATATCAGTTGCCTCTTGAATGCATTCATTGTTTCGGCATCAACTACTTCTGTGATGATGAATTCCACAGGTTCACCACTCTTTGGCTGAAGAAATGTCTCCTCACCTCTGGCATAACTGGGCTTCCCTGAATCCTTAGACTGTGGTCACTCATTCTGTACTCTCCCACCATCGGGAATATCCTCTGTGCATCTACCCTTTCTAATCCTGTTACCATTCTTAAAAAATATCTCTAAGACTCCCTTCATTTGTCTGAATTCTAGTGAAGACAATTCTAATCTAGTCAATCTCTCTTCATACATCAATCCAGCCATTGCTGGAAGCAGCCTGGTAAACCTTCGCTGCACTCCCTCGAGAGCAGGAACATCTTTCCTCGGAAAAGGAGACCAAGACTCTGTGCAATACTTCCAGTGTGGCTTCACCAAGGCCTTGTATAATTGCAACAACACATCCCTGTTCCTGTACTCGAAACCTCTCGCAATGAAAGTCAAGATGCCATTTACCTTCTTCGCTGCCCACTGCACCTGCATGCCTACCTTTAGCAACTGGTACACCAGGACATCCAGGGCTCACTGCACAATCCCCTCTCCCATTTTACAGCCACTCAGGTAATAATCTGCTTTTCTTGTTTTTGCTTCCAAAGTGAATAACCTCACATTTACCCAAATTATACTGCATCTGCCTTTGATTTGTCCACTCACCCAACCTGTCCAGATCATTCTGAAGAATCTCTGCATCTTGTCAGTTCATCCTCCCAACCAGCTTGGTATTATCTACAAACATTGAGCTGTTACATTTTGCAAACTTTGGGGTGTTAAATTTCTTACATTAACCATTGAATTTATTCAATTAAACTCTGTTTGGGAATAAATACAACAGGCATCCTGAGATTCGACCTTGATTTGAGGCCTAATCACAGAGTTTCATCCACCTCAAATAAACAGAACAATTCATTCCAGTCCAGAAACACCCCAGTGAGAGCTGGAAGGAGTGAAAGGGAAAAGGCAGCCACTTTATATCAACCCCTATCCCTTCAATTCTCTCACACATCCACTCCTCTGCTCTTAGGAAAATAGCAGATCGCATTGGGAATGGCTCTACCATTTATTAGAAGAGGCACCATTGAAAGGCATGGATAGAGAGTAAGGAAGCTGGAGTGACAGAGGTTGGGATAATTAATACCACTGCCCACCCCAGAAGTCTTCCAAATCACACTGTCCTGTGTACAAACACAAATAGGATTCCGCATTTGGGAACAATGCTTTACCAATGCCAGGGATTTTCAATTTTATCCCTCCCCTTCCATCCATAGTTATGTACAGTCATTGAACTAGTTTGATTTTTTAAGTTGTTTGGTTACAAGTTGCAGATGAGGAAAGGATGTTGGTTGTTGTTGCCCATGGGATCCTACTAAGCATCAATGTGACCATATCTGGTGAGAATAATGGAGATTCTTCCTTCAAAAAATGTTTGAAATCAGCCTCCCAGCATTCATTCATTTGTTTATTTGTGTCTGTTAATTCAGGAATCACAGTGGGGTGTGGCTGAGGCTTTTCTCCAGACACTGGGAGCTGAGCACTAAGCCCACATGGAGATCATGTGTTATTTCTCACTCCCTAACTACACTCTCACCTCTGTTTTGCTGTCAAATCTTAGTTCTCTTACACTCTTCCCTGCCCCCACCACTCTCTCTCTCTTTCCCCCTTTCACCCTCACTCCATCTCACTCTCAATTGCTCTCTCCATCCATTCATCCTTCCCCTGCTTCACTAATATCTTTTAGGAAAGGAAATCTGCCATCCTTATCTGGTCTGGTCTACGTGCCATTCAAGAGCCACAGCAATAGTCCTCCGAAATGGCGTAACAAGCCAAGGGCACGGTGGATGGCACAATGGTACAGTGGTTTGCACTGCTGCCTCACAGCGCCAGTGAACTGTATTTGATTCCAGACTTTGGTCACTGTCTGAGTGGAGTTTTTATGTTCTCCCCGTGTCTGCAGGGGTTTCTTCCGGGTGCGACATATAATGTCACCTTACTATTGTAATTTTGGAATTCTGCAATCACCCTAAACATAAGAAGATTCCCAAAATAGTGAGAATTTTAAAATTCAGTGCAGGCTTTCTCATAGTGAATCTCTCTCTCTCAGTTTCTGCATGATTGCTGTAATGTCAAAACAGGCATATAGGTTGCAAAAATGTTACTATTGAGTAAATGTTGACTAACAGAGAGAGAGAATGAGACAGAGAGAATCAAACCAAGAGAGATTAAGAGAGAAAAAGAGACTGAGACACATCCCCAACACGACCCTCAGAATTAAAATGGAGAGCGTATTACTCATTGAAGCCCCCTCCAGTTAACAGCCTCAATTTAACTTACCACATTCAATTGTTTTCACATCCCCCTTATTTCTGGTCTCACTCTCTTTGTCTCTGTCTATCTGTTTCTGCTGCATTTGTTGTCAAGTTGGAAGGTATGAAGAAACCACCTCTCCCCCACTGTTTTCACAATCTCTCTATGTGTCGCCGAGAGAGAGAGAGAGAGCAGGAAAACCCTCAATAACATCCCAAAAGAACAAAGAACAAAGAACAACACAGCACGGGAAACAGGCCCTTTGGCCCAACGAGCCCGTGCCGCCATCCTAACGTCTTAATGACATATAGAGACCAATATAGGGACAATTTGTTACCCAATCAGCCTAAGAGCACATTTTTGGATGTGGGAGGAAACCGGAGCACCCGGAGAAAACCCACGCAACCACGGGGAGAACGCGCAAACTCCTGCAGACACAGGCCCAAATCCATGTGTCTGCACAGCAACAGCGATAGTCCCTGAGCTGTCATGTTGCCCATCGGATGGTCCAGTTTAAGCATACACTAACGACTTGAAGCACTAGGCCACTCCTGAAGTAACCTCCAGGAGCAGCCCTCGCACGACCTGCCGAATGCATGCACCTTGTTGGTCAACAAGGTGGACTGAACAGCCTGTGGAAACAATTAAAGTATTTAAACAGTCCTCCTATATCCCTCTACCTGCAGACCGCTCATGTGGCTGTCCAGGAGACCCTTAAACAACCCTAGCGTGCCTGCTCCCACCACCTTACTCGGTAGTGCACTCCACACCCCCACTACCCTTTGTGTGAAAAAATGCCCTCTAATATTAGTCTTATACATAGCCCCCTTCACCCTAAGGCCGTGACCCCTCGTTCTATCCGAATCTAATGGTGGAAAAAGCTTACCACCATTTACTCTATCTATAACCCTCATAATCTTATATACCTCTAATAGATCCCCTCTCAGCCGACGTCTTTCAAGGGAAAACAACCCCAGTGCGTTCAACCTTTCCTCGTAAGACAGCCCTTCCACACCAGGCAGCATCCTGGTAAATCTCCTCTGCACTCTCTCCAGGGACTCCACATCCTTCCGGTAGTACGGCGACTAGAACTGGACGCAGTACTCCAAGTGAGGCCTAACCAACGTTCTATACACTTGCAACGTCAAACTCCTACTCTTGTATTCTATACCCCTTCCTATGAAGGCTAACATACCATACGCTTTCTTTATCACCTTTTCCACCTGTACTGCCACCTTCACAGACTTGTGAACCTGCACCCCCAGGTCTCTCTGCGTCTCTATACTCCAGATAGTTTTACCTTTTATCCTATAACTCCCCTCTACATTATTCTGGCCAAAATGCATCACCTCGCATTTATCCGGATTAAATTCCATTTGCCATCTATCTGCCAATCTACCAGCCTATCTATGTCATGTTGTATTGCCAGGCAGTGCTCCTCAGTCCCCGCCAATCCAATCATCTTAGTGTCATCAGCAAATTTGCTGATCACACCACCTACCCCCTCTTCCAAGTCATTTATATAAATCACAAATAGAAGAGGTCCTATTACTGAGCCCTGTGGCACACCACTAGTGACAGACCTCCAGTTGGAAAAAGAGCCTTCCACTACTACCCGCTGTCTCCTCCTCCCAAGCCAGTTCTCAACCCATCTACATACCTGGCCCTGTATCCCATGCGCCTTCACCTTTTTTATCAGCCTACCATGGGGAACCTTGTCAAACGCCTTACTGAAATCCATGTAGACGACATCAACGGCTTGTCCTTCATCAACCGTTTTTGTCACCTCTTCAAAAAATTCCACTAGATTCGTAAGGCACGACCTCCCCTTAACGAAGCCATGCTGCGTATCCCTGATCAGATCGCAGTGCTCCAGATGCTCACACATCCTGTCCCTGAGGATCCTCTCCATTAGCTTACCTATAACTGAAGTCAAGCTCACCGGCCTATAGTTCCCTGGGTTATCCCTCTGACCCTTTTTAAACAACAAAAGAAGAATTAAAATGGCTGCTATAATTTTTATCTAATCATTCATCCCATTCAATTTAGCACAGACACTGTTTGGTCATGAAGCAAATGGAAGAGGTATTCAGAGGGCCCTATGAAATTAGGGCTTGAATTGAGGCCTAGTCACAGAGGTTGCATTAAACCTTGGCACAAAAAGCAGGATTTGCTTCACTCCAGTAAAACGTAACAATTCTCTTCCAGCCCAGAAAGCTGAAGTGACAGAGGTAGCGATATTAAACCTCTATCCTGACCCCTTGCTCTGGCAATTCTCCAATTCACACCACCCTGTCTAAAAACACAATCAGGACTCTGGAATAGGGAACAAGCCATGGCCAAGTCAGGGAATTTTAATTTCATCCCTCTGTCATCTCTCCTAAGCGTTTTACAGTCACTGAGCCAGTTTGATTTTAGATTGTGTGCTTCCACTTGCAGTTCAGGAAAGGCAGCTGGTTATTGATGCACAGCCAGATCCCACAGGCAAGAATTTGATGATATCCAAACAGGGCAAAGGGGAGAAATTTAATTCTCTCAGCCTAATGCCTAGTGTAATCCTTACACCCAGCCACTAAAAGCATGTTCTGAGTCTGAATAGACAACATCTCAGTCACAGAAAGATATAAACTCCCCTGTTTAAACTGCAAACAAGCTGTGTCCATTTCTTGGGGAGACTTCTTAAAATCAGCTACCCAACTTCTATTTATTTGTTTATTTAGTTGTTTATTTCTGTAAATCAGGAATCCCAGAGGTCTGTGACTGAGACTTTTTTCCAGAGACAGGAGCTGGGCACTGACCCGATACTGGAAGCACCCTCCCTTCTGATCCTGTGTCTCATCCCGCCACCTGTCTTCAACACACATCTGTTTTGCTGTCAACGGCTGTATTTCCCTCATCCCCACACGAGATTTCTTTGTTCTATAACTTTTCCTAGTGCCCTACCATTAACTGAGAAAATCCTGCCCTGGTTCGATCTACCAAACGCATTTGTCGAAACTAAACTCCATCTGTCATTTGTCAGTCCAGTGGCCCAATTGATCAAGTTCCCATTGCAATCCATGATAATTTTCTTCACTGTCCACTATGCCAAAAATCTTGATGTCATCTGCAAACTTACTGACCATGCCTGCTAACTATTTACCCAAATCAATGTAACACAGGACTCAGAAAAATCAGACATTGATATAGATAATTCTGATATTAGCATCATCTTTCAACGTTGTGATCTTTGCTTGATCTAATATCGATGTTCTATTCAGAAATTTTTTAAACTAGTGTATTCTAGTACAACGTTGGAAAGGATCCAGAGGAGGTTCAGAACAATGATCCCTGGGACGAAGAACTCATCATATGAGGAATGGTTAAGGACTCTGGGTCTGTACTCGTTGGAGTTTACAAGGATGAGGAGAGATTTTATTGAAACTTATAGGATACTGCAAGGCCTGATAGAGTGGACATGGAGAGGATGTTTCCATTTGTAGGAAAAACTAGAACCAGAGAGCCCAACCTCAAGCTAAAGGGACCATCCTTTAAAACAGAGATGAGGAGGAAATTCTTCAGCCAGAGAGTGGGGAATCTGTGGAACTCTGCTGCAGAAGGCTGTGGAGGCCAGGTCACTCACTGAGTATCTTTAAGATAGAGGTAGATAGGTTCATGATGAATAAGGTGATCAGGGGTTATGGGGAAAAGGCAGGAGAATGGGGATGAGAAAAAAAATCAACTATGATTGAATAGCAGAGCAGACTCAACGGGCCGAGTGGCCTAATTCTGCTTCTATGTCTTATGGCCTTATTCTCTTGTTCTTGGAGGAACACACTGGCGGTGCGCAGTGAAACATTACGCTGTTGATGACAACCGAGGATCAGAAAGGTTGAAAGAACTTACAAGGTCAATCCTATTTTTGATGTGAGTGGAGTGAGGGAGAGAATGTGTTGAGGTGAATGGGAATTTTGAGATGAGAGGGTCAGTGTTAAGGTGAGGGATTTTGCTGTGGACGGTGGGGGTTGGGGTGAGAGGCAGTGAGCTGAGGGGAAATGGAACCTGCTGATATGAGGGGGGAGCTTTCAGATGAGAGGGGAACAACATGATGTTATATTAAGATACAATGCTCCAACAAACACTCCCAGAATATTTGCTGCAGGGATTCAGTGCAGAGTCAATTTGATTCTTCACACTGCCATCCAAAGTGCAGAGGGCATGGTGACAGCCCTTAAACACAGAGCAAATAATATCTGCAACATCCCATCAAACACTCCAATGTTAGCTACAGAGGTCCACAGTCAGGCTAATGCCCCTCATCCCCATTCCATCTTAACCAGACCGTTCCGTAACTGATAAAGTTAAGGTTCAACTCTGAGGGTGAGACAGGCAACCTTCTGCAAGCTTAAACCCATCAAACATTTACAAGGTTAAGCTGCCTCTACACTCTCCCATTATACACCCAAATTGTAGATGCAGCAGAGACCTAGATATTTCCCTCTACACCATCCAAACACGAATCTCTAGTGCAGTTATAGTACAGGGTGAGATGCACAGTGCATATCGGTGAGAAGGGGAGAGTGTTGAGGTGGGAGAGCTGAGGTGAAAGTGGAAGTGTGGGGATGGGAGGGGAGTTTTGTGGTGAGTCTGGATGTGTTCAGTTAATGGGTGGCAAATAGCACACTGATTGGCACTGCTGCCTCATGGTGCCAAAGACCCAGGTTCAATTCTAGTTTGTGTGGAGTTTGCACGTTCTCCCCTGTCACCGTGGGTTTTCTCTGTGTGCTCCAGTTTCCTCCCACAGTCCAAAGATGTGAGAGTTAGTTGGATTGGCCATATTAAATTGAGATGTGAATGGAAATTCTGAGAGTCAATGTACAGGACAGGTACAGAATGGGGTTAGATGTAAATTTCCCCCTCCAATGTGTGCATCAAATAGCCCCAGGACGTGTACAGCACAGGATTAGATACAGAGTAAATTTCTTTCTGCAACCTCTCCATCAAGAATTCCCAGAACAGCTGCAGCACAGTGGGGTAGATGCAGAATATATCTCCTTCTACATTGTCCTCATCAAATATTCACCGGATAGGGACAGTATGTGGTTAGAAGCAGAGTAAATCTGCCTCTATACTATCCCTATCAAACTCTCCCAAGACAGGTATGCATGGGGTTAAATACAGAGTTAAGCTCTCTCAATCCCCGTAGAAAAAACTCCCAGGAAAGTTACAGTACATGGACAGATGGAGAATAAAGTTTCTTTTACAGCACCCATATAGAAATAGGGGAAGTACTAGGTTACCTGCTCTTCCAGTCTATTAAATAATAGCTGATTTGATTGTCTCACTCCCGTTAACACTGTAAATATTGTCCATTCAATTTCCTGTTGAAATCCCCTATTGAATTTGCTTCCACCTCATGATCAGACTGTACATTCCAGACTCCACTCAACATGACATTGCAAAGGTTTCTTCATATTGCTTCTGTCTCCATGCACATTAAATCAGCATCCCCTGCCCGAGAGGAGGAGAGTGCAGCTGAAAGGAGATGTGTTGTGGTGAGAGGGGCGAGATGAGAGGGGAGTGTTGATATTGGGAGAGGTTAAAATAAGGGGGAGTGTTTTGAGGTGAAGGGGTTAAGTGCTGAGGTGAGGGCTGAATGTTGGTTTGAGAGAGGTTGTGTGTTGTGTTGAAAGGGTTATTTGAGTTGAAGGGGGCTATTGGGACGGGAACGGGTATATTGAGGTGAGGGTTTTGTGTTAATCTGAGGGGAGTGTTATGGTGAGAGGAACAACATAGAGTTATATCACTCTACACTCGTCCTCTAGACACACCCGGGGTCTTTGCAGCAATGGTTAGATGTAAAGTGAATTTGCCTGTTCAATGTGCCGTCCAAGGTGAGGAGGGGAAGAACAGCCCAGTTTATCTCTGAGCAAATTTCATCCATTAAATACTCCAATGTAAACTACAGGCTTGGTGTCAGATTATTGCCCACAAACCCACAGCGTCTCTAAACTGTATGGCCTGCCAAATCACTGGCTGGTAATGTACAGGTTCAATTCAGAGGATTAGTCATTGTCCCATATCCAAATTCAGACTGATGGCCCATGAGACTGTGCTCATCAAACATTCACACAGTAAAATTCCCTCTGCATCCTCCCATCAATTAGTCTGACTTCAGATGCAGCTCAGGCTGAGACTTCCAGAAATCTCCTTCCACACTGTTTCAGCAAGAAGTCCACTGAAGGTGTAGCAAGGGTGAGATGCACAAAAAAATGTCTGCATACAGTGTCTGAACACTAAAACCTGTGCAGAAGCAGCACAGGGTAAAGTACACAGAAAATCTCTCTAGTGCAGGTGTACACTGTGATAACTATAGTTTTGTGCTCCCTGTATATTGCAAGAAAAAAATCCCAGGTAGGGTGAAGCAAAATTCAATACAGATACATCTCTTCTTGATACTCTCCTCTGAAACTCTCCCAGAAATATTACACATTGCATATAGAGCAAAGATCTCTGCAGTGTCCCATTCAATAGTTCACTGCAAAGGTTGTTTACTTTGTTTTGAACCCCCATTCTGAACCATTTTCTGAATTTGCCAGTTGGATTACTGTAAATTGCATTTCCATTGAACATTTCCAAGAATAGGGACAGTACTGAGTAAAGCATGTGGTCTTGCTACATTGCCAATTCAAACAAGCTAATAAAAGGGATGTGTATGTTCGATATAAAACATGTTTCCATCACGGTCCATCCCAGGGCAGTCCCACTGATATTGATATTTTCGTGCTTTCACAGTACCGGTCTTCTGTTAAAATTCATTGAAAAAGTTTGTGAAGTACCCGTGAGATATTTGCTCAATATAGTTTAGATACTTTGGAATTCTAGTGAATTAATTGCAAACATCTTCTGTTGTACGTGAAGAGTGCCCAAGTAAAGTAAGATTAATTGACTGATCGCAATCAATGCCAAATGGGGAATAATTGTCCTGTGTAGAAGCGAGAACCCATTCTATATTGTGATTGTTTGCAATATTCAGACAATGAGATAACCCTATCCAACACAAAAAAACTTTGCAATATCTCGTAGTAACAGTGAATCTGTATGTCAGCGTTAACCAACCGGTGTTTCGTTCCCATAGGTCCAACATCTGACGCAGAGTGAAAATTATAATTCAATTGGTGGGGATTGCCTTGTTAAATTCAGCTGGGAATTTATTTAGGGAATTTGTGAAAATGCGTATTGAGATTTTATACAATCTAATTGAAAAACATTTCAAAATCTGTTTCTCCAATTGACTGTAGAGAACAGAAGAGGCATATTAATTGAGATTTCAAGCTGAATAATATTTGTTCTAGTCACTGAACAACAGCATTAACTTTTCAATGCATATCAATTTATACAAATTTCAGATGCAACAATTACATTTAATTCCAGTCTCTGAGAAGTCAGATATTGATTGAGGTAATTCTGATATTTAGCACCATGCTTCCAGACAGCGACCTTTGCTTGACCTGAAATAGATGCTGCATTCAGCAATTATTTAAACCAAGTGTATTCATGGAGGAACAAACTTACGTTCTGCATTGTTCATAGTCTAGGATCAGAATGATTGAAGGAACTCAGAGTTCTAGAGATAGTTCGTGTAACGCTGCTGCTGTGTTGCCTTTAATCCTTTTTGTAATTGTGGGTGTTGCAGGGAATCAGTAGCAACAATCAGAGCAAGGTCAGTAATGTAAAGGTTTGTCAATTGGTAATAAGAATGAGGTCGATGACATGCCTGGAAGGTAAAGGCAGTAGGGATGAGGTTAGCCATGTAGCTGGATATATTGACAATAAGAGCAATTCAGTAATGTAGCTGTGTAGGTAGTGAAAGGAGACTGTTGTTTCTAAATACCTGGTTGCAATAAAAATCACATTATTTCTGCATATGCAGGGACAGGTGTAGCATAGAGGAAACACAACATAAAACTCCATCTGCAATTTCCCCAGCAAACATACCAAGGGCGGATGTTTATGTTGTGCAAAGTGCGGGACTATCTGTGCGGGACGCGGGGGCTTCAGTGTGCAGAGTGCGGGATTGTATGTGCGGGGCACAGGGGTGTATGTGCAGGGCTGGGGGGTGTGTGTGTGCGGGGTATGGGTGTGTGTGTGTGCAGGGCACTGGGACATGTGTATGCAGGTGTGGGGGCTGCCTACAGAATAACAGTAATGCCTCACAGTCCTTATGTATCACTCCTGGGATAGGTACAGCATCAATTGGACACAGTATGTTGCCTCTGCAATCCTCCATCAACCTTTATAGCAAACTGCAATCGTGCTAGTAGAGGCAACATTAGATTTCTTTCCGCTCCCAAAAGCTACAGCATGGGGTTAGATACAGAGTAAAGCTCCTTTGACACAGTCCCCATCAAACACTCCCTAGATAGGGATTAGATACTGATTAAAGCTCTTTCTAATCTATTCCCCATCAAATGTTCCCAGGACAGATTGAGCATGGGGTACGAAACAGAGTAAAGCTCCCTCTCCGCTATCCTCCATCAAACACACAAAGCAAGTGTGGAATAGTCGGAAAGTAGAAAAAACTTAAGCAAGGAGTAAGGAGGGTTAAAAGAGGTCATGCAAAAGCACTGGCCAGCAGAATTAAGGAAAATCCCAAGGCTTATTATACATTTATAAAGAGCAAGAGGGAGCTAGGAAGAGGGTTGGCCCACACAAGGACAAGGAAGGGAATCTATGTGTGGAACCAGAGGAAATGGGCGAGGTAGTAAATGAGTTCTGTGCGTCAGTATTCACCAAAGAGAAGGACTTGGTGAATGAGGAGTCTGGACAAGGGTGTGTAGGTAATTATGTCGTTTTGAGATCAAAAAGGAGGTAATGGGGTTCTTCCGAAATGTTAAGATAGGCAAATCCCCAGAGTCTGATGAATATACCCCAGAATATTGAGAGAGGCGAGGGAGGAAATTGGTGGGGCTTTGAGAGAAATCTTTGTATCCTCACTGGATACAGGGGAGGTCCCAGAAAATTGTACAATAGCTAATGTTGTTTCTTTGCTTAAGAAGGGTAGCAAGAATAATCCAGGTAGTTACAAGTCAGTGAGCGTTACATCAGTGGTAGGGAAATTATTACAGAGAATTCTTTGAGACAAGATTTATTCCCACTTGGAAATAAGTGGATGTATTAATGAAAGGCAACATGGTTTTATGAAGGGGAGGTCGCATCTCACCAACTTAATCCAGTTTTTTGAGAAAGTGACAAAGATAATTGATGAGGGTGGAGCACTCGATGTTGACTACATGGGCTTCAGGAAGGCCTTTGACAAGGTCCCTCGTGGCAAACTAGTGCAGAAGATAAAGTCGCGTGAAATCAGAGGTGAGCTGGCAAGGTGGAAAGAAAACTGACTCAGTCAAAGAAGACAGAGGGTCGCAGTGGAAGTCTATGTTTCTGAATGGAGGGTGGTGCCAAATGCCATCCTTAGGGATCAGTGCTGGAACCTTTGCTGTTGGTAATATATTGATTTGGAGGAAAATGTAAGTGGATTGATTAGTAAGTTTGCAGATGACACAAATTGGATTTGCGGACAGTGATGAAGACCATCAGAGGATACAGCAGATTTTGATCAGTTGGAGACTTGGGTGGAGAGGTGGCAGATGAAGTTTAATCTGGACAAATGTGAAGTAATGCATTTTGGAAGTTTTAATATAAATAGGAAAGATACAGTAAATTGCAGAATTCTTAAGAGCATTGAAAGGCAAAGGGACCTAAGTATACAGGTACACAGTCACTGAAAGTGGCAATGCAGGTGGAGACGGTAGTCAGGAAGACATACGGCATACTTGTCTTCATCAGATGAGGCACTGAGTTTAAAAATTGGAAAGTCATATTGCAGCTTTGTAGGACCTTGTTTAGACAGCATTTGGAATATAGTGTTCAATTCTGGTTGTCACACTACCAGAAGGATGTGTAGGCTTTGGAGAGGATACCGAAAAGATTGACCAGGATGTTGGGATGTTGCCTGAAATGGAGGGCATTAGCTATGAGTACAGTTTGGAGAAACTTGATTTGTTCCACTGGAACAACAAAGGTTGAGGGGTGACCTGATAAGAGTCTATAAGATTATGAGAGGCATGGACAGAATGGATAGTCAGAAGCTTTTTCCCAGGGTGGAAGAATCAATTACTGGGGGCACAGATTTAAGGTGCAAGGGATAAGATTTAAAGGAGGTAAGTTTTCTACACAAAGGGCAGTGGGTGCCTGGAACTTGCTGCTGGGGAGATAGTGGAAGCAGATACAATAGTGACTTTTGAGGGGCTTCTTAACAAATATATGAATAGGATGGAAATAGAAGGATACAGTCCCCGGAAGAGTAGGGGGTTTTCAGTTCAGTTGGGCAGCATGGGGGTTGGTGCAGGCTTGGAGGGCCAAAAGGCCTGTTCCTGTGCTGTCATTTTCTCTGTTCTTTGTTCTTTTTTTAACTTTGTTGCTAATTTTGAGCTAATTTCTCAATAATCTTCACGTATCGTATCCCACCAACAAAACTCTAAATCCACTTTGAACCTGTAATGTGAGAAAGAGTTTTTTTCATTCATTTATGAGTCTTCCTGGCTGGCCAGCATTTCTTGCCCATTCCTAGTTGACCTTAGAGGGCAGTTGAAAGCTAAAAACATTGCTGTGGCTCAGGAACCACATGTAGACCAGAACAGGTAAAGAGGGCAGATTTCCTTCCCAAAATGACATCAGTGAACCAGATGGGTTTTTCTGATAATCAACAATGGTTTTATGGTCAATAGTAGAATTTTAATTCCAGATTTTTTTTATTTTTGAATTCAAACTCTACCAGCTGCCGTGATGGGATTCAAACTCGGGTCCCCAAAACATTAAAATATCCAGAGCCCTACCTGAGGCTATGACAACATTAGGCACTACTCAGAAAAAAATCCCTCAATGTATCTTCCAAGGACTTACTCATCAATCAGCTGCTTCCATTGGTTTCGCGTCACTTCTGAACTCTAATATCTGGGGGGCACCTGCCTGCACTGGACTGGATAGTAAACAACCAGGTAGTAAGGGACACAATGAAGGACAAAATTCAATTTGCCCTCTTAATTACCTGCTGCACCTGCAAACCAACTTTTGGTGATTCTTGCACAAGGACACCCAAGGCCCTCTGCACAGCAGCATGTTGCAATTTTTTTTTACAATTTAAATAATTGCCCATTTTGTTGTTATTCTTACCAAAATGGATGACCTCACATTCACCAACATTGTTCTCCACCTGCCAGATCCTTGCCCACTCACTTAGACTTAGCCCTACACTATTCTGATAAAACTCATCTGGTTTCTCTCCAGATAAATCACATACTTCCCTTAATGTGGTGACCAGACTGCATACAATACTCCAACTGTGGAGTATTGTAAACTGTTTGAAACTGTTCTAATCTAAACCTTTCCTCCCCATTATTTACCACAACAATATTTCTCATGCCTTCTGAGAACTTAATTATCATTAAAACCCATGATATTAGAGGCAAGGTACTGGCAGGGATAGAAAATTGGTTGACGTGCAGCAGACAGAAAGAGACAGTGGGGATAAAGTGGTCCATTTTGGATGATGAGTAGTACAATTTCACAGGGCTCAGTTTTGCAACCACAACTTTTTATTTTGCACATCAATGAGTTAGATGAAGGAACTGAGGGTATGGGGGCGAAGTTTGCAGATGATACAAAGATAGTGGAGGGACAAGTAGTATTGAAGAAGCGGGAGGCTGCAGATGGATTTGGACAGGTTAGCAGAGAAGACAGAGAAATGGCAAATGGAATACAATGTGGGAAAATGTGAGGTTATTCTCTTTGGTAGGAAGAATAGAGGTAGACACTATTTTCTAAATGGGAGAGAATTCAGAAATCAAAAGCACAAAAGGACTTAGAAGTCAGAGTTCTGGATTCTCTTAAGGTTAACTCACAGATTCAGTTGGCAGTTAGGAAGGGAAATGCAATGTCAGCATTCGTTTTGAGATGACTAAAGGTTCCAAAGAGGGATGAAGAGGCTGGCGGATATATTGAGAAGTGAGGATTTTAAGGGCTGCTTGAGGTTACAAAAGAGAGGATCTTAGCTCCAAAAGAGAAAGTGTCAGCAGGTCTGGCAGCGTCTGTAAGGAGAGAAAAGAGCTGACTCTTTCAGTCCAGATGACCCTTTGTCAAAGCTAAAAGATATGGAAAGTGGGGGCTATTTAAATGAAAGATGAGTCATCACCACAAAAACAAGGGGAAAGGCTGCTAATGGCAGTCCATAGAGAGAATAGAAGGTATGAATGTCCAAATGGCAAGAAACTGGAATCAGAGGGTGAGCTATGACAGATAGAGATGTTGGGGAGGAGAGAGAGAAATAAAATTGAGAAAAAGGGGGAGTAAAGGTTAGGATAGGGGGATGAAATAGTGGGAGAGGAAGAAAAATAAAGACAATAAAGTGAAATGTAGAGAACAGTTTAAAAATGAAATAAACTGAAAACAAAGGGATTGAGGTCGGGTAGAGCTATTCATTTAAAGTTATTAAACTTGATGTTGATATTGGAAGGCTGTGATTGCTAAGCAAAGAGGTCACCTAGTCCACATTTGGTCTTTCCGGTATAGAAGAAACCATATTGGGAGCAGCAAAGGCAATAGACCAAATTGAAAGAAGTGTAAGTGAAACTCTGTTTAACCTGTAATGAGTGTTTTGGGCCTTGGATAACGTAAAGGGGCAAGTGTAACACCTTCTGCAATTGCATGGGTGATGCCATGGGTGATAGGAGAGATGTTGGGTATAGGGGAGGAGTGGATCACAATTTCCCAGAAACAACTGTCTCTGTGAAATGCTGACAAACAGAGTGAAGACAAGATTTATTTGATGGTGGCATCATGCTGGAGTTGGTGAAAATGATTATGTTTGCACGCGAAGGCTAGTGGGGTGAAATGTAAGAACAAGGGGGAGTCTATCCTTGTTCTGGGAGGGAGTCGGGGTTGTGGCGTGGGAGAACAGGATATGGGGTGTGAAGAACTATAGTCCAGATGATGGTGAAATTATATAATTGATCTAGCAGCAGATGTTACTATAAAGATGTTTAGACTTAGAGTCATTGAGGTTTATAGCATGGAAACAGGCCTTTAGGCCCAACTTGTCCTTGCTACCCCTTTGTTTTTAACCACTAAACTAATCCCAATTGTCCTTTTGACACATATCCCTCTATACTCATCTTAGCAATGTAACTATCTAAATGCTTTTTAAAAGAAAAATTGCACCTGCCTCTACTACTACTTCTGTTATTGTTCCAGTTACTCACCGCCCTCTGTGTGAAAAAAATACCTCTTTGAATCCTTTTGTATCTCTCGCCTCTCACCTTAAACCTATGCCCTCTAATTTTAGATTCCCCAACGTTTGAGAAAAGAGATTGAGTATCATCCTGATCTATGCCCCTTGTCCTAGACCTCTATAAAACCACCCCTAAGTCTCCTATGCTCCAGAGAAAAAAGTCCCAGTCTATCCAGCCTCTCCTCGTAACTCAAACCATTAAGTCCCAGGAGCATCCAAAAATCTTCTTTGCACTCTTTCTAGTTTAATAATATCCTTTCTATAATGTGACCAGAACTGTACACAGTATTCTAAGTATGGCCTTACCAATATGTTGTGCAACTTCAACAAGACGTCTCAATTCCTGTATTCAGTTTTCTGACCAATGAAATTAAGCCTGCTGAATGCCTTCTTCACCACTCTGTCCACTTATGACTCCACTTTCAAGGAGCTATGAACCTGTACCCCGAGATCTCTTTGCTCTATAAATGTCCCCAACCTCTACGATTAACAGAGTAAATCCTGTCCTGATTCAAGCCACCAAAATGCCTCATCTCGCACATATCTAAATTAAACTCCATCTGCCATTCATCAGCCCACTGGTCCAATTGATCAAGATCCTCTTGAAATCCTCGATAACCCTCATTGCTGTTTGCTGTGCCACCAATCTTGGTGTCATCTGCAGATTTACTAACCTTTTCTTCTAAATTCTCATCCAAATTATTAATATAAATGACAAATAATGCTCAATACTGACTGCCGGGTTCACCATGCTACATTTCCCTCCATCCTGAAGATTCATAATTCAGCACTTATCCGTGCTTTCTCTCGCTTCACCTATATCAAATCCGTGCAGTCAATATCCATTTTAAGCTTAGGTTTCAGTTGCAAAATAATGCCAAAAATTACAAATTGATGACTCTTTCTATATATGCATGATAACAAAGCTCATTCCCTCATCAGCTTGAACAATGACACTCAACTGATACAATTTCCCATTAAAATATCTGTGCTCTGATCATTTTACTACCAGTGTAAAATGTACTTCTGCCCTTGATTATTGTCTGGAAATTTGTGTGCACAAATGACGTTATACTGACTACTGTTATTACAGCATTTGTGTTTTCCCCCTTTAATAAACAGATTGGAGCATTTGCAATTTTCACTCCCTTATCCAAGGAAAACTAAAAGTTTATGGACAGTGCCACTGTTGTTTGCAACATTCCCACAGTGAGCAGCAGTCACACATCCCACCCAATAAAAGTGCCACATCATTATGACATAAACTTGGTTGGAGTGGAAGGAGTTAAGCTGTTTGTTCAGTGACTGTAATTAATGTCAGTCACTGTGGATCCTAATTGTGTCACTGGAGGATTTTCATTTTCTATTAATAAGGCACTCCTTTCAATATGTTATCTCACAATGTCAATAGGAACATCAACTCCAATAACGGCAAGGATAACCAGCTCCAGAGAAGGAAAGGGATAAGAAGATATATATCAGAATCTGAGAACAATATATTTCAATATTAAATCTATGGATCAGTATCTCAGAACAGTATATTTTAATGTTACCATAACGGACAGACGCTTATATCACGGTCTTTATTGGCTTTCTCAGGACTGGATCCCATTCATATGGCGGATGGAATACTTATTTCATGTAATTCAAGCAGCCTACTTTCCAATTCTGGCGATTGTTGGTGTCCCTGGTAAGTCTGTTTTAAACAACTATGGTGTTGTGCTGGGAAAACCAGCTTGCTCTGTGCCTGTCCATCGATTCACTTTGCTGTCACCAGAGGGTTTTGATTTGATTTATTATCGTCACATCTGTTGGGATGAAATGAAAAATATTGTTTTTCACGCATTATGCAAACAAAACATACCATTCATAGAGAAAGAAGTGAGACAGTGCAGAATGTAGTATTACAATCACAGCTAGGGTGTAAAGAAAAATTAACTTAATGTGAGGTAGGTCCATTCAAAAGTCTGATGGCAGTAGGGAAGGTACGGTTCTTGAGTCAGTTGGTGAGTGTTCTCAGACTTTTATATCAATAAGACACAAGATAGATACATAGAAGAAGATGGAAGATAGTATGTCCAGGCTGTGTGCTGTCCTTGATTGTGCTGGCTGCTTTTCCGAGACAGCAGGAAGTGTAGACAGTGTCAGTGGATGGGAAGCTCATTTGCATAATAGACTGGGTGTGGATGTTTCATTATTGAGTATGTTTCTGGAAGAAACATCCATTTGGTCTCTTATGATAAGGGGATTGAGAGGGAAAGTTCAAGGTCTGGATCAGCTGTGATCATATTGACTAAGCTCGACCGGTAGTGTGATTCTTTCCTGCCACCATCTTTTCTGTTTTCTTGTACTTGTGCAACTCACATTTAGCTGAACGTTTAGTCAGCAAAATCAGAAACTTCCTCTGTGCTGTTTAAAAGGTACACTCATGCCACATTCAAGGCTGGTGCGTTTGTCTTCACTTTTTTGTGGGGAAGTTAGTGAACACGTTTTGACTTGTTTTCTTACAGTTTTGTTGCACTGCTGTTTACATGCATAACACGGGACTTGGTGATCCAACTGCGAACTGTGTACAAGGGCTGTAATTAGGTCACCTGGGTCGATCATTTGAGGAACAGTTTGAGCAAAGGCAGCAGAATATTCTCAAAACACTGTTTCTCTGCCTGTGTAACATTGTCATGAGGTTGAATAGCCTCCTCCTGTTCCTATGCATCTTTTATTCGGAGGGGCCTTTTATTCTTTTGTAATGGGCACATAGTCTGATTCCCTCCCACTGTTCCTGTGTTTTGATCTGAAGTGGACAAATTGTTTCTTCCTTTTCCTGCAAGGAAATCATGGTGAGAAATGACAATAAAGCCCTCCTGTTTCTTTGCAATTCTTGTAAATTGAGTACTGCAGTGTGTTATCTGGTTTCTCTAATCTGCCCAGTCTTTCTTTCAGATTTGATGCAGCATCTTGTTCGTCGTCTTCCATTCCCCATACCCATTGCCTCAAAAGCTCTCTGGAGGTATTCAGAGCCCTTAGAAGAATACAATCTCCTGATCTTCATTTTATATGGAACACGTTTTTAATCTCAAGCCATGTCCCCTGATTAAAAAAAATCACCACAGGAAAAGCAACATTTCAGCATTACTCTGTACTTTACTGTCAGTGTATTTTATGTTTCAACAAGACAACTTGCCATTCTTGCAAAGTAAAATTATACTGATCCAAAATTGTTCGATTCCACACTGTCTGTGTGGAGTTTGCACATCCTCCTGATTTCAGCGTGGGTTTCCTCCGGGTGCTCTGGTTTCTTCCCACAGTCCAAAGATGTATGGGGTTAGGTCGATTGGCCATGCTAAATTGACCATAGATGCACAGGTTAGAGTATTAGTGGGTAAAATATGTATAGATATGGGGGTAGGACCTAAGTGGGATTGTAGTCGGTGCAGACTTGATGGACTGAATGGACTCTTCCTGTACTGTAGGGTTTCTATGATTTCTATGAAAATCATAAACTTTCCCTTTTCCATGAATCAGTTCCATGAAACAGCTCTGAATTTCTTCCAATGCAATTCCATCCTTATTTAGTAATGCTATTTGAATTATGCATGAGGATTCTGATGTTGTCCGTTGAATGATTACGTTTCTATGCTTCTGTTAATTGCTGTACAAAACAGCCTTGCTTTAATTCCTATTTCCCTTACAATAAAGGATACTGCAATTGACTTCTCGATCACAATCTGAATTTACACACTGATATTGTATGGTTCATCTATACGTAGAAAGAGATCCCTCTGTATCTGAATTTTCTAATCTCAATTTGGATAAACTTTTGCTTCACTATTTTCCAGCCAAAATGCCCAAGTGCTACTTTTTTGATTTTATACTCCATCTGCCATTTTTCTTGCTCAGTTACTTAACTGTTACCCATAACAAGCACCTTATTTCTCTTGGCGAGTTACTTTCCTATCTAAGACAGTGTCAGCTGCAATTTTAGCAACTACATGCTCCACACCATCCCTCAAGTAGCCAGTGATATAAATAAAAGCTCATGGAACTGAATGAGTTCCATCTATCTCTGTGATATTGTCTCAATGAATAGAATGACTCTTTATGGTTGCAGCTCTCATGCTTGAGAGGTTGAATGGTGTTGCTCTGTTTATATGTAAGACATTCAATTTGTTAAATACCAACCTTGCTTCCCTGTCAAAGAATTGAGGCACAGAATGGCCTCCACCTGATCCCACAGACAGGAGTTTGGGGTAATGACTTCATCCGTGTTTTGTCCAAACCTATTCAGTGTGTTGAGTGGGCACATTGCAACTTTTATATTAGAATCCATACAGTACGAGGAAGGACATGGGCCCACCTGCTCTGAAAGAGCACCTACCTCAGCCCAGCCTATCCCCATAGCCCTGTGCTTGCTAACCCATCAAACCTAGAACAGTTAGGCACTAAGGAAAAATTTAACATGGCCAGTTCATCTAACATGTTGAACTGGTTCGTATTAAGCACATCTAGGGCCTGAGTGACCACTGACCTCCTAATCACTCCCACCAAAACCTTGATATATCACACAGAGTCTTGAGAATCTCAAGGGGCATTCACAAGAAACAGAAAACAGATGATCTACTTAGATGGTCAAGCCACTATGAATGACGATTGTGATTAATAATTGTCTTCAACTAGACTTAGACATTAATTCCCGAGACACCTAAGACACCCCGAGACATCTTTCTCTGACATTCATCACCCATAAATATATTCAAGCATGGAGAACCTGCTGCATCCTGGAGTGGAGCGTGCCAACAATTCGCAACACTTAATGAAGTTTTCTCCTTTTCCTTTGTTCAGATATGATTGGGTGTTTTGTTTTTGGAAGTGCAAAACACACGGACATATTTTTCATTAAAGTAACCAATCATTGTGGATCTTGTCAAGTTCCTTCATAATCCTGCATGTTTGAACCTCATTGCCTTCCATGCTTCTAAATTCCAGAGAAGAAATGCACAAATCACTCAGCTTATCACCTTTGGAATATCTGCTGATGTGTGGCAAATCCAGAAATTGTTTTGAAATTCTTTGTACCTTTCCAATCACGCTGATAACTGTTTTGTTTTCTCCAAGTAGATGTTTGAAATAATTGTGTTTTTCTCTTCCTAACAGTTAACTTAGTGACGATTGCAATCCTATCTCGCCAAAAATGTGGTCTCTCCAAATGTGTCACTTATTACCTGGTGGCTATGGCAACAGCGGATCTGCTCGTCATCATTTTCGACTTGATACTGAGACACATTCCGATTGTTTATTCAGAACACTTTTCTTTTCTTCAGTATGTCCGTGTGTGTAATATCCATGCAGTGCTGCTTTATGCAGCAACTGACTGCTCTGTCTGGTTCACTGTCACTTTCACCTTTGATAGATTTGTTGCCATTTGCTGCCAGAAGCTGAAAAGTAAATATTGCACCGAGAAGACAGCAGTTGTGGTTCTGGGAACAGAGACAGTACTGAGCTGCTGCAAGAACATTTTCTGGTATTTTATGTTGACAGGATTGTATTGGTTGGGGAATGAACCTTGGTTTTGTGCTGTAACAAAGGATGTTGAAGATTCTGCAGTCTGGGTTACAATTGAATTCCTGCATCACATTTTAACACCGTGTGTCCCATTTCTCCTTATTCTGGTGCTTAATGCTGTCACCGTCAGATACATTTTAGTGACTAACAGAGCCCGAACAAGATTGCTGGCTCACAAAAATGGGGAGACTTCTCGGGACCCAGAGATTGAGAGCCGAAGAAAATCCATGATTTTACTGTTTGTTATCTCGGCTAACTTCATCCTGTTATGGTCAATGTTAATGCTGTTTTCCATATGGAGACGGATGTTTCATTTGGGTTACAAATCTATGTATTTACATTATTTTGTTCAAGAACTAGGCTTCATGCTGCAGCTCTTGAGTTGCTGCACAAACACTGCAATTTATGCTGTGACGCAGACTAAGTTCAGACAGCAGTTAAAAAATGCACTGAAATTTCCTTTTCTTGCAATTGTTAGACACATTCATGGCAGCAAAAACTGAACCACTATGAGTTTTTGACATTTTCATATGTCATCTCACATTCTTTCCTGGGCAATTAGAATCTTGTTCAAGTAATAAAATTAAATTAACAAGTATGATTGGGAAATTTAGCAAGCCCCTGGACATTGAACTATCTATCAATTTAAATTTTTATATCTCTATCATCTTTCTCCCTTATGCAAGCTGTCCTCCAGGATCAATCCATTTGAATTGTTGGTCAGCTTGTTCATTATTGGATGACTCTCCCTGATTTGACAGTGAGCCTGAACTTCCATATAGCTCCCCTTTCATCAAGTAACCTTATTGCACTTCTAGCGCTCACTCTAGCTTTTGACAGGGATACACCTTCAATTATTGAATTGGATAATTCCTAGCTTTCAGTTAAGATTAATTTTTGAACTCCATTAATGAAAAGCACAACAGAATTTTGGCTTCATCCCAGCTGAAGTTTCCTGAGATAAATCTACAATGTGCTGGAGATTTGGAGCTGGATGTAACTCGTGACTGGTTTGTTCCACATTTGCATTCCCAACAGCTGTAGGCTTTTGGCTATTTTATGATTTGTCATGTTATCTCCATGTAACCCAACACGGGCATCTGATGAATTGGGATAATTGGTAAAACCGAGCAGTATTCTCCATTGAATACCAGATGGACAGGAAGGACATGAGGATAGCCAGAGGAAAGGAGTTCACAGAGGTGGACTGCACAGAGTCAGTCCACAAGCTCATGCCAAAAGAGGCAAGAGAATAGGGAGTCTACTCACAGACAACATGGAGAAAATGGGGGTGGGGGTGTGAGGGGACGTTTAAAGGGGAATGGAGGGTCAGTTGGACTTGAAACTGTCTTCTAAGTTTTGAGACATAGTGACAATGCAAATAAAGTAAAAGTTACAGTCATGCAGGGACAGAATATATGGCAGAAAGAAATAATTGAGCCAGAGAAACAGGAAGAAAGTGAAAAAGTGGGAGAAAGGAACAGAGGGGGAGAAATAGACAACAAGATAGAAATACAAGGAAAATATATAAAGACAAGACTTTGTCTTTACAGGAGTTTGCTTTTGCCACATCTCTCAATAATTTCTTTGGACGATGCATCTGTGTAATTCGATTGATAATGATGAAACTTTATCCTCTTTTTGGTTCCTTCACCACTTCTGCAGAAAAAAAGGATCAACAGCCCTGTCTAATATTAGCCAGATTTTTCAGCAGTGGTGCAATCAAGTCTTTCTTGGTGATAGACATTTAAATACACAACCAAAAGACAAAATACTGGAAAATCTCAGCAGGTCTGGCAGCATCTGTAGGGAGAAAAAGAGCTGACATTTTGAAACCAGATGACCCTTTGTTTTAAATTCTAGGATTTGCAGTAATTTGCTTTTATGTATTGAAGCACACAACCCAGACTGATGTGGCCTTCTTACCCTGAGTGCTTCCTCCAGGTGACGCTCCACGTGAAGGCATACTGGTTCACGAACTGAGGTTGCTTACAGTAGCAGTGAATAAGCAATAGGAATCCTTACTTATATTTTACATGATGCTGTGAGACTGTGGGTTCTTGGGATGATTGTGTAGATTCCCAGGGCAACTCTGTCCAGTGTGTTTGCCATTGTTGTACTACCTCAGTTGGATGATGACTGCCACCAACACATGGTGTAACCATGGAGGGTGATGATATTGTTAAGCATATTGTCTTCATTGAAAAAATCCTGTATGAACATATCAGGATGTGGAATAGCTGTACCCAAATATGGTGGAAGCATCAAAATGTTAATAATGAGAAGTTACCAGAGTGAACAGTGACATGTGTGTCATTGCATCACTGGATGAAGGTTCTTGTCTATGGCCTGTTCATCCCGTGCTTGCCAGACTTTGTAATGATTTGAAATAAGTGAATATTTTGCCAGGCCAATTCAGGGGGTAATTTAGAACTATTCATATTGAATATAAGAAATAGGAGCAGGAATAGGCCATCTCGCCCTTCAAACCTGCCCCGCCATTCAACAAGATCATGGCTGATCTGAAGAGGATCAGTTCCACTTTCCTGCTTTCTCCCTATAACCTTTAATTCCCTTATCTATCAGAAATCTATCTGCCCGTGACTTAAATATATTCAGCGATGTAGCCTCCACCACTTCAATGGGCAGAGAATTCCAGAGACTCACCACCCTTTGAGTGAAGGAGTTCCTTCTCAACTCCGATCTAAACCGCACCCCCCTCTTATGTTGAGGCTGTGCCCTCTAGTCCTACTGTCCTTTTTAAGCAGGAAGAATGTCTCTACCTCTATCCTATCTATCCCCTTCATTATCTTATATGTCTCTATAAGATCCCCCCTCAGCCTTCTAAACTCCAATGAGTATAAACCTCGTCTACTCAATCTCTCCTCATAGGCTAACCCCCTCATTCCCGGTATCAGCCTAGCGAACCTTCTCTGCACTCCCACCAAGGCCAATATATTCTTCTGCAAATGTGGCGACCAAAACTGTACACAGTACTTTAGCTGCAGCCCCACCAGCACCCTGTATAGTTACAACAAGAGCTCTCTACTTTTATATTCTATCCGCATCACTGTAAAGGCCAACATTCCATCGCCTTCTTGATCACCTGCTGCACCTGCAGACTGGGTTTTTGCGATTCATGCACAAGGACCCCCAGGTCCCTCTGCACCGTAGCATGCTGCAGCTTTTCGCTTTTTAAATAATAATCCCTCCTATTATTATTTCTGCCAAAGTGGATAATCTCACACTTGCTAACATTATACTCAATCTGCCAGGTCCTCGCCCACTCAATCTATCCCGATATCTCTGCTGACTTTCCACATCCTCCACACAATTTGCTTTTTCACTCATTTTCGTGTCATCAGCAAATTTCGTTACCCTGCACTCAGCCCCCTCCTCCAGATCATCTGTGTATATGGTAGACAGTTGAGGCCCCAGCACTGAACCCTGGGACATTCCACTAGTTACCAGCTGCCAACCAGAATAATACCCATTGATTCCTACACTCTGCTTCCTATTAGACAACCAATCCTCTATCCATGCTAATACCTTACCCCAGACTCCTTGCACCCTAATCTTTTGCAGCAACCTTTTGTGAGGCACCTTATCAAACGCCTTCTGGAAATCTAAAAACACATCCACCGGTTCCCCTCTGTCTACTGCACTAGTCACATCCTCATAGAAATTCAATAAATTTGTCAAACACAATTTCCGTTTAATGAACCTGTGCTGTGTCTGCTTGATCAAATTGTTCTTTTCTAGCTGCCTTGCTATTTCTTCTTTGATGATGGATTCAAGCATTTTTCCAATTATAGATGTTAAACTAACCAGCCTATAATTCCCTGCCTTTTGTCTGCTATCTTTTTTAAATAGCAGCGTAACATTAGCCATTTTCCAATCTTCCAGCACTTACTGGAGTCCAGCGAATTTTGATAAATAATTACTAAAGCATCTGCTATCACCTCTGCCATTTCGTTCAGAACCCTGGGATGCATTCCATCCAGTCCTGCTGAATTATCTACCTTCAGCCCCATTACTCTATCAAGCACTCTTTCTCTAGTGACTGTAATCGCATCAAGGACCTCATCTCCTACCATCCTTCTATCTTTAATATCCGGCAAACTATTTGTGTCCTCCCCCTTGAAGACTGATACAAAAAACTTGTTTAAAACCTCAGCCATTTCCTCATCGCCCACCGCTAAATTCCCCCTCTTGTCTTCCAAGGGTTCAAAATTCACTCTAGCCAGTCTCCTCTTTTTTATATGTTTGTAAAAACTTTTACTGTCTTTTTTTATATTTAGATTTATATTTTTTGTATATTAGAAATATATTAGAAATATATTTTTATATTTATATTTTTTTATATTTAGCCTCATACTGTATCTTTCCTTTGGTGCGGCAACCAAAACTGCACACAGTACTCCAGCTGCGGCCTCACCAGTACCCTATACAGTTGCAGCAAGACCTCCCTGCTTTTATATTCTATCCCCATCACTATAAAGGCCAACATTCCATTCACCTTCTTGATCACCTGCTGCACCTGCAGACTGGGTTTTGCGAATCGTGCACAAGGACCCCGAGGTCCCTCTGCATCATAGCATGATGCAGCTTTTCACCTTTTAAATAATAATCCCTCCTACTATTATTTCTACCAAAGTGGATAACATTATACTCCATCTGCCAAATTCTCGCCCATTCACTTAGCCTATCCAGATCTCTCTGCAAACTTTCCGCACCTTCCACGCAATTTGCTTTTCCACTCATCTTTGTGTCATCAGCAAATTTTGTTAGCTTACAGTCAGCCCCCTCCTCCAGATCGTCTATGTAAATGATAAACAGTTTAGGCCCCAGCACTGATCCCTATAGCACTCCGCCAGTCACCACCTGCCAACCAGAATAGCACCCACTGATTCCAACGCTCTGCTTCCTATTAGAGGACAAATCCTCAATCCACATTAACACCTTATCCCCAACTCCGTGCACCCTAACCTTCTGCAGCAACCTTTTGTTACTGATTTGGAGTCACACTTATGCCAAACAGGTATTGACACAACATTTTCTTCCATCAAGTACATTTGATGATCAGATAATTATTTTTATGGCAATGGCTTTGTTGTCAGAGTTAAACGAACATTGAATTCTAGATTTGACAACTGAATGAACCTTTTGCCAGCTTTGTGGTGCTATTCAAACCAGCAACCAGTGTAATTGTGGGCTTTTAGATAAGTGATGTGTCTTTTCCACTGCACATCAATTCTGCCAAACTCACTTAAAGTTGATCGTTACTACTTTTTTTTTATCCAAACCACTCATCGTGTGACCTAATCTGCCAGTATGTGAGGGTGCTACATTATGTGTAATAAGTTTCCTGTGAAACACCAGAAGATAATCTTTTTCAGTTGTACTTGTTTTTGAAATATAAGATTTGGTGCTGTTTAATAATGTGACAGAAAACATGGGAAAATAAACAGGAGTTCATTATACTCTCAAGTACTAGTAAAATCCTGGAGTGGCACATGATACATTGCCGCCTCACAGCATCAAGTAAAAGGTTCAACTCATTTCTGCATGGGTTTCCTCTGGGTGCTCAGGTTTCGTCCCACAGTCCAAAGATGTACAGTTAGGTGGACCAGCCATTCCAAAGTGTCCCATAGTGTCCAAAGGTTTTGAGGCCAGGTGGATTAGCCATGGTAAATGTATGGGGTTACGGAATAAGCCAGAGGTAGGCTTGGGTGAGATGATGTTTCAAAGAGTCAGTGCAGACTCATGGGCTGAAGGGCCATTTTCCACACTGCAGGGATTCTATGGAAAGTTGAGTTCACTGTTAACAAGATAAAAAGTTGCAACAATTTCAAGAGGACCAACATGTGATAAAGACAAAAAAAAGGGGCCTATGATGACTGTTTGAGTTGATTTCCCAGTAATAAGACTCAAAGAACAAAGAACAACACAGCTCGGGAAACAGGCTCTTTGGCCCAATGAGCCTGTGCCACCATTTTAACATTGTGAGTTCCCTCTTTCACTCATGACCCTTGTCTACGCTTATGGCACTCTACGTTGGAAACCACATTGAGGGAAGACTAATTTAGGAACAATTTATTACACCAATTAGCCTAAGAGCACATCTTTGGGATGTGGGAGGAAATCAGAACACCTGGAGAAAACTCACACAAGCATGGGGAGAATGCGCAAACTCCCACAGATACTGGTCCAAATCCATGTATCTACACAGCAAACAGTGATAGTCACTGAGCTGTTGTGTTGCCCATCAGCTGGTCCAGTTTAAGCGTGAAGCACTAGGCTACTCTCGAAACATCCAAGAGCAGCCCTTGTACGACCCACCACATGTGTGCCCCTTGTTGGACAACAAGGCAGACTGAAGCACCTGTGGGCTAAAAGAGAAAAACATCAATAATGTGCACATCTTATGCAAACATTTAAGGGAATCCCCAGAAGCTCAAAAGTAAAAAAAGTGAGCCAGAAAATACATTGGAAGGTCCATAGGAATCAATTGATTCCCAGGAATGTCCCAAAGCTCTTGATCCTTATTTAAAACATTCTCGTATATCCCTCCATCTCTATTCCGCTCATGTGCCTAAGTAAGCCTTAAACAACTCTAGCGTGCCTGCCTCCGCACCTTACTTGGCATTGCATTCCATATCCCCACAACCCTCTGTATGAAAAACCTCCCTCTAACATTCGAATTATACTTGCCCCCCTCATCCTAAGCCCATTACCCCTTGTAATATTTGTTCCAATCTAGGTAAGAGCTTACCACTATTTATCTATACTCTTCATAATCTTATACACCTCTATTAGATCTCTCCTCATTCTCCGTCTTTCTAAGGAAAACAGCCCCAATTTTCCCAATCTTTCCTCATAGCTCAGTCCTTCCATACCAGGCAGCATCCTGGTAAACCTCCTCTGCACTCTCTCCAGGGTCTCCACGTCCTACGTAGTAGAACGACCAGAACTGGACGCAGTACTCCAAATGCAGTCTAACCAACTTTCTGTACAACTGCAACATTGGACGCTAACTTGTTTTGCACTGATTAATATTAGATTGCTCCGAGAGTGCGGGGAAGTTTCTGAGCAACCCTGTAAATGAACAGAAGTTATGGCACTCACTGTCACCCACCCTCACTGACACCCAACCACACTCACTGACGCCCACGCTTGGTTCCTCTGTTCTGGCCACCATCTCATCATGAACTGCTTCTGCCAAGGTCAGTTCAAACTCAAATCATCTCAGGATCCACTCAGCAAAACTCCTAGTGTTCACCATCACTGCTTCTGCATCACGTTCGGCCACAGTTCCAGAGCCCTGTGGTCTCTTTTGCTTCTTCCTGTTACAACGCCACTCTCTCAGGAAATTAGCTCTTCATCCCTGACACTGCCTGTCTGGGTGTCCATCAAATCCAGCTCCTTCCAATATTAAATGCCAGACCCTAAATTTCCTCAAATACATTGATTGCTTATTTCGTTCATCACAGCTCCTCCTGTCAGCACTCTTTTTCCCATTACCTCAGCTACACTTCCTGCAGAAAATGGCACCAACCCTCTCCTAAACCCTGTACCCCCACAGCGGCACCCATAACTCGGTTCACACCTGTGGCCATACCTAACATACTTTGTCTCCTATCTCATTTGTTTTCGCATCTGAGTGCTGGGCATCCAGATTATTTTTCCTCTGAAGCTCCCATGCCATTGCCGCCTGTCACTGCCCATCACTCCAGCATTCCATGCCAACAGTCAGTCCAACCCTGGGTTTTCGCCTGGAATCTCAGCCAGCTTTTCTCCCAGGGCCCACTGCCTCCCTGTCTATCTGCACCACCAGTTTTACCCTAAACAATACTCTTCCCTTCTATCACTCCAGGATTCCAGTCACCTCCCACCATCTTTGCTGATTGTCCAGGTCAATGTACATTCCTCCATATTGTGAACTCGCCACTTATCAATATGTGCATCTCTACCCTGTCAACCTCACTAGATTTCTACCATGCCCAGGTACAGTCCCTGCCACTCACTACTCCCCATTCACCAACAGTTCTCCCACCTCCACCCTTAGCTCTTCGCTGTAGCTGATTCAAAAAAGTGACAAAGAAGGTCCCCACCTTCTCCGATCATCTACCAGTTCCAGAATCCTGTGTCTGCTCATTATGTTCGCACCATTTGATTCCTGGATCTGCCATTAATGTGTTTGTTTCTCAGTATCTGCCCTCCACACCATTATCCTTCAGTTATCACAGCAAATCAGCTAGTGCACCCAAATGGCCCATGATGTCAACCTGAAATACAGCTGCATTGGAAGGTCCAATCCTCGTTGCTTTGAGATTTCCATGAACCCTATCTGTCTCAGCAATTCAGCTCTCCCAGATATACTGAAATTGCCTGAAAATAGAACCCATCCAAACCCAGCTCCACTATCGGCCCTTGTTCCTCTGCAACTTGGAACACCTTTCGTACATATCACTTTATCATAATTTCTTATCTTAACCATGCATTAACCTTATTAAATGCTGGGTTCTCCCAAGGTTTGCTAACAGCAAACTCAGTAGTCGGCCTAGCACCCCAGCCCCAATCACTCAACATTCTCTATCCAAGTTCGTTCTCATTGCTAGATTCAATTCAGCACATCAGTGGATTAGTTGAAAATCGCAATAGTCAATGGTATGGCAAAAAGTTTGATAATTCTGAGCAAGCCTGGTACATATTTAATTTTTGCTCATTTTGCTTCTTTCCAGTTAACTTAGCATTGATTATCATCCTTTCTCAAAGCAAGCGTGGTCTTTCTAAATGACTCACTCATTCATGGCCATAGAAGTGGCAGGTTAACTCATCATTTTCCATATCTAATCCTGAGGCACATAGCATTTATCAGGATCAATTTAATTTCATTTTTTTTTTACATCTCATCCTCATCAAAGCTCTCCTGCTTTTTGCTCTCACTGGCTTTTCTGTCTGTTCCATCATCACTTTCACCTTTGATTGATTCGTGGCCACTTATTTCCAGATGCTGAAATGTAACGCATGCATCGAGTAAACAGCAGTTGTTTTGGTGACTGTCCAGAGCTGTTGTAAGCATTTTATGTTAACAGACTGTACTGGATAGGGAATCTCCCTCGCTTTTTTCTGGACCATTGGATGGTCAATACCTTCGATACTCCCATCCAGTCTGCATGAAGTCTCCCATGTAGCATCTTATCCAGGTCCATTTCCCGTAAAACCACACTTTAATCCAAGCTACTCCACCTAACCTAACAGTTCTTCCAACTGTGGAAGAAATACTAATAACCCCGTCCTTCCCTTTCGTGGATTATCCATATATACCACACATTTTGGGACATAAAAGGGAAACTTACCATACCCAATCCACGTAACCTTCATTTATTTGGACTGTGGGAGAAAATCGGAGCATCTGCAGGAAAATCCACACAGACATGGGGAGAAGTGTGAACTCTGAATCACCCAAGATGGTAATTGAACTCAGGTCACTGGCACTGTGAGTCACAAGTACTAAGCAATGTGGCACATTTGTGTGGTGCAATTTTCCTATTTAGTAGTCAGTGTATCATGAGTTTGGTGGCAGAGAATAGTTCTTATATTTAACCAAGCATCTTCATAGCTAATTTGCTGATTTGTCTCTGGCATATCTTTTTGCATAAAAATAGATGAACTTCATTAACAAAGCTTTTTTAGCTCATTTGTGGGACATCAGTGTCACTTTTTTAACTCATTTTTACCCATTGCTAGTTGCCCTTGGAGTGCAGTTGTGAGTCAACCACATTGCTGTGGAGCCACATGCAGGACAGACCAGATGAGTGCAGTAGATTTCTTTAAAAGGATATTGGTGAACCAGGAAGGCTTTTTCTGACAATTGTTTCATAGTCATCAGTGACCTCTTAATTTCCTGATTTAAAAAAATATTGAGTTCAAATTTGCCCTGGTGGATATCTGAAATTAGAAATCTGCTGATGACAATGAAACTATTGTCGATTGTTCCAAAAACCCATGTGGTTCACTGATGTTCTTTAGAAAAGAAAATCCACTGTCCTTATCTGCTCTGGCCTACATGTGACTCCAGGGCCACAGTAATGTTGTTGACCCTGAACTGCCCTTAGGCAACTGAGGATGGGCAATAACTACTGGCCAACCTGCGGTGCCCATGTCCCACAAATATATTATAAAGGAAATTGGTCCTGAATTTTTCACTAGATTCAGTGTTTAAGTTTTACATTCATAGTTTTGGTCTCCTCTATGAGTGTAAACACCTCTGCTTCTAACTACTCAGAAACTTTCATAATTTTGAATGTCTGCCTCAGCTCATTACTTAGCTATTCTGTTGTGAAAAGTGCATTAGCATGTCCACTGCCTCCTGATTGTATCGGAGAACACAGTATCCCTGAATTGTTTGGAATGGTGAGATCTCAACTCCAGGATGAAAAATATTCTAAAAAATGAATCATTAGCCGGTTTTATTCCTGGAATTAGCAAAGCTATTGTCATCGCTGTGTTGTCCCTTGAGAAATTAATAAGATTTAGAACACATCCTCTAAACTAAAATCAGAACCCCAAGGTTCTGGGCTCAGGCGCTGACCTAATAGAGAAAACAGGATGCGATTAACTCAAAACCAGGCTTACAATAAAAACATTGAGTATCTGTCACCTGCAATATAGAAACAAAATTTTATCAAAAACAAGTTTCGTATCTGAGTAAGTAGGAAATTTACCCACACATATCTGTCCACAGACAATGGATCTCCACTCTGGGATTCAGTTACTATTTATCAAACCTGTTCCCTGACAGCATGAGATTTTATTCCCTGATGATTCTCTTTCACAGGGGAGGTATCACTGGGTCAGAGCTGTGTGAACAGTGCATGAGGGGTTTGCTGGAATTCAAACATGAGGAAGATAGATCCTTCAAGTGAGCAGCACAAGGAGGTCTTCCACTGGGGAATATCAGTGACAGAATTCCTTCCCCAATCTCAGCTCAGGATTCAATGAAATCTTCTCCCACTTTCCCAAATAGGATAAAGTGAGAGCTATTCTGACAGTGTGATCTTGTCTGAGTTTTGCCTCTCAGTCTTTGTCTAAAACTGAATAATATTGTTCACCTGAATTGTCTGATATTCAGTTCCCATTCAGTCTGAGTTAATTTCACCATCCTTCAATTCAAATCCCCACAAGCTCCTAAGTGAATGAATTAACCCTGCCTTCAAATCTTCAAAGAACAAGTCATCTGCTGGTAATGCTCAATTGACTTAATAAAATAATCATCATAACTTTAGCATTGAATATACAAATAAGCAATAAAAATAGGTGTAGACAGAGTCACCGAGCAACATTAATCAAATACAATTAATGAGGTGCTCAGTAATGCAATGAGTAACAGGTTGTTAGTTACAATTTGTGGTGATGAGCGGTAATTGAGGGGGGGGGCAGTAGATGAGTTACTGACATACGTGAAAATTTATAGCAATTTATTTGCATCCTGTTATCTGTTCTTCCCACTATATATGTATCAATTCTTCATTATTGTATAGTGCATTGTGATTTTTTTATATTAAATCACAGTCTTAACTCTTCCTCTTGATCCATCAGTCTATGCTCCCAGATGATATCTAATATCAGCTCAGCTTCCTTGTGCGAGCTTGTTGTTCTAATCTGCACATTGCTGATTACAAACTGCTTCCTATCCTGATATTTGAAGTTTGATGAAGATTTACTTGGATAGAAGATGTTTTGCATCTGCTCAGGCTGGAACAGATGTGGCAGCAAAACATTGCTGTGAATTGAGTCTGTTGAGAGTGAGTCAGGTCAAGTTGGTTCAATTTTCAGTTTCCTGGCTATTTTATTGAGGGAAAACAGTAAAACATTGAGTATTCAATCCAGTTCACCAGTTATACAATCCACTGAAACCTCCCCAACCAGATACGGTCACCCCATTAAGTGGGTGTTTATCCCCAGTGGCTAGTGAGATTTATCTCAGCTGAACAGACCTTGTCCTCATCCCAAACCCACAACAGATTCATCTCCCAGCATGATGATTGGACATTGATACTGAGCAGGAAACCTGGATACTTGCCCAAACACAGGAATACTGAGTGTAATTGTCAATGTCGCACTGTGGCCAGACTGAGCCCTTCTCTGGCTTCTTCTTGCCTGTACATTTTGCCAGTGTCCCATTGGAGAACACTCAGCCTGGGTATCCTACAGTAGCAGCTCTGTGATAGCTGGGCGGCCGACTCTCGTGACCTGGACCCCTGATGCTGCAAGGGAGATGACACTTACTCGGCTCAGCCAACCAGATTTCAACCTGGCACTTGGCTGCTTAAAGAAGAGGGATAGGACAATATTCAGAGAATGAAAGCAGCAATGTTAATACACTGAAATATCCAGAGAGTGAGAGCAGCAATGATTATAAATTGAAATATTCACGCTATCACACTCAGTCCAGGTCTGGATTCTTGCAGCAACTTCAGATATTTCTTTCTATTTGGACTGAACTCATTATTGAACCACCTGAAACAGATGAAAGATGAAACAGAAAATAAACAGATCAAACAACAGTGTGAATAACAGAAGATTGGAGTTAATGGGACATACATTTGGGTTGCTAAATTGCCAGAGACCAGCCACACAACTGAGGATGAACATTGATCTACCTAGGAATTATTCCAAAGGTTTACACATATTTAGGAGTTCCCTTGCTGCCTGTGACCCTGTGTGAAAGCGTCTGACTCTGAGTTAGCGACTCGAGACAGATCCACACGACTTATATGGATACATGCCAGATAATGTTATGCAGTGCACAGTCTGGTCTAAAACCTGATTATTTCCACAGCAAAGTCCCTAAATAGCCACCACTGACCAGCATACAACATCTCCTACAATCTGACTTGCCTCCTGATTCATCTCAACTACACTACACCAGCCCAACTATCTCTGCCCACTACTCCATTTAACAAAGTTATCAGACCTCCCAACAACCCAACTTTTCCTGACCTGATAAGCCTTTGAGTTAACCTCATTCTTCTTCCAGGACTATACTGTGCTCTGGGGTTGCTGCGCTGAAGATCCTGAGAGGAATATGCAGCAGTTTCAGGTTTGAAGCATATTCATGCACTGCAACAGTCACTGCTTGGAGCTTTCAGACCAAATTATGTATTAAAATACCAAGAAACACTAAAAATGAAATAAATTTTAATCCAGGTCCAGAATTCTCAGTGAGTGGTTTGTACTGAGAGTGGGGTTGGCATCCTCACTGCACAGACTGGATATCAGAGAGAAAAATAACCAGAATTCCCAGTGTTTTAAATAATATAATTAAAATAATAACGTACAGTATGAGATATTAAAAAGCACAACTTGCATTGCTATAGAATGAGAAATACTCTTAATGCTGAAAATGAAATATCAATAGAATATAATGAAAATGGTTAGGTAAATATTTGTGAAGAAAGAAACAGGATTAAAATTTGAGCTTTCATTGGAACTGGGAAATGGCAGGGTTTGAAGTGGCAATGTTGGGGGAAGAAACAAAGGACAAACTGGAATTACAAGAGTGATTAAATGACAAACTGATGATGGGACAAGTCAAAATCACAGGAGTCCCAGAGTGGCTGGGTAGGGGCATGGGATGATCAGTGGTTTGAGAATGCAGTTTGTGTTGTGGGTGAAGATAATGGCTATGATTTTACCAGAAGTCAGAAGCCCCAACATGGGGATTGGAAGTAGGTACGCCAATGTCCACAGGCTAAGCACAGTTAATGAAGGTTTAATTTAAAGATTATTTATTGTCACAAAGAAGCTTACATTAACACTGCAGCTGCCTGTTCAAGTACACTGAAAGAGAACTTAGCACAGCCAATCACTTAACCAACATGTCTTTCAGGCTGTGGGAGTATGGAAGTTAAAATGCTCAGATTTTAAAAAAATCATGTCGTCTCTGTAACTGCTTATGAGAATGTTATCAGTTGCAGACCTTCAAAGGAATCGATATGCTTTCAGGATAATCTTCTTTTGCATAGGCCTTATAATATTCTGCTTTTAGTACTTCACTGGCAGGTGAGCAAGACTGGGGATTTTTCCATAACAAATACCAAAGGTGAGATATGGAGATATGCTATGCAAATGAAGCATTAGCAGAAATCAATTTTTCATCGAATGAGAAAGGGTAAAAAGCCAGGATTTAATTCCCAAATATATATGCCAATGAAAAAATGTGAACAAAATGTTTCTTCCTGATTTACTGTGATTGACTATAACTGCTATGTTGTTTTTCTGTGATGTCAAAACCATTCCAACCATTTCAATGAAGGCCAGGGGAAGAGTCCTCCTTGTGCACAAGTAATTAAAGACCTTGCATTGGATGCATGGTATCCAGCATTGTTTGTAAGAGTTGAGAAAGTGTGCCAAAGGTTGCTAGTACCCAAGGATCTCTGACAGTTTTTGGAGGTTCCATCAAAATTGCAAATCCCCGGAATATGCCTTGCTGACCAAAAGCTCGGAGATTGCGGCTGCTTGATTTTGGGCATTGAGCCATCTTGACTGATATCATACACATTGTCCTGTATGAACATTTAGCAGGGTATGCAACGGGGGTTTGAGTCCCCTGAGGCTGCAGCATAATAAGGGTTGGATCCTCTGTATAGGAACATTTTCCCAAAGTTTGAGTCCCCCGAAAACTACGGTACCAATTTGATTGTTTTTCTAATTCCAAATTGATTCAGATTGTTATGCTTTTGTAATGCGTGGTGGCACTCTGGACAGAAGATTTTACTCTGCTAGAATTGTAAGTGTTTTAGTCCTTTCATAGCCTGTTTTAGTGTGTGTGTGCGTGTGTGTGTGTGTGTCAGTCTTTGTCTGTGCAACTATGTCCTAAGCCAGCTGGCAGGATAGGACAGATTCTCTCTTTGATCATGAGAAATTCATTAGAGAAGGCAGTTGAGCATCCCCCTAAGGGAATAGTTTCGATAGGCTTTTTTTCTTAAGCGGTTTTTATAGTTTGGACTCTGAACGTACATTGGCAAAGGATATGTAGCACGGTACAGAACCTGATAAAGATGTGTTACATGGAGAAATTTTGCTCATGAATTATGTCGGTATATTTCAAAATGCTGGACTGTCAGCGCTGGTAAATATTATATTGGGGTTACATGCTGATTTGAAGAAAATGTTTGCCAAGACTTGTGTTGGATGGGAGGGAAGATAGGATTTACCCAACTTACTAAAGACTTCCAACACTGAACGCCAGCTCCAATACTAAAAGGCAAAATCGAGAAGTGAAGTTATAGGTAATGTATTATAAGTCAGTCAGTTGGGGCAGGGATGGAGGATGCAAGCTGGTGATAAGGCAATCAGCTTGCCAAGGCAGTGATGCAAGTGCCTGTTTCACCTGTGGTCTCCAGGGACACTAGTCCCGAGAGCATATCCAGACTGTATTCAACCATCCCTGCCTCCCACACCACCTGCATCCCCAACAACTCCCTACCCCATGCACCGGCATTTAATTTAGCCATGAATGTCAATATGTGATTTCTGTTTAATATACCGCAAAATTCACTTGCATAATTTGCTATGAAATGGTATTCCTATGATGCAACTATTTTGCTTGTTTCGATTTTCTTGACCTTGTGAAGCTTTAGTTTTGCTGTGTTGTTATCGATATCCAGTCTTGTTTTGGAATGTAGTTTCTCTTTGCCAGCATCCCTGCCAGTGAAGTCTGTCTTCATTTTCCTGTCAGTAATTCTGTAGGCTTTATGAAATTGTAATTTAAATTTACTTTGCTGAATACTTTAATTCTTGCAGTTGATGTATGTAATTTTATATTTTTGATGTGTGAACATCTCGTGTGAACAAATGTTCATAACTGCTGTTACAGAAAAGACCATGCTTTAATGATTACAGTAAGAAATCTGCCGTTATTTAGGGGAGAGGGTTTGTGGATGATTGCAGTTTTCACTTGATTTTGAGGGTCATATTTAAAATCTGATCAGTTGCCTTCTATGTAACCCTTGACCCCACTGTTCTCTTTAGCATCGAATTTAAGACATACAAATTCAGCAATGGAACTGGTGATAGGAAGGTTTAAATTTCATCTGACCTCACTGTAAATATTTAGAGGGAGAAAAACTTTCTCCTATGATAATTGCTTCTTAACGCTGTTTGAGGTGAATGTTAAATTCATTTACTACAACAGTTTGGCATTGCTGTGATCAAATCAGGTAATCATGAAAGGTATGAATCTTTCAGGAGGAATCTTAAACTTATGCTTTTATCTCTATAAAATGTAAATAAAGAGTTTCTACATCACAACAGGAGAAGCACTTTATTAACTATAAAATAGTTTGAGGCACCCTGAAGCTTTTTCTTTTCACTCAATGTCCAAAACCACCCTCACATGGCTGATTGAAAACATAGCCAGGATGGGCAATAATAAGAGGATGAGGCAAACAATCTTATCCAGTAATTTATTAATTTTGATGGGATGGGGCTGCTTAGTAAATTGGTTATTCAGGTCCCAATGGGAATCATAACCGAATCCTAATCTTAAACGTCAGACATAAATATAAAAATAATCAGAGTAATAAATTAGTTTTAAAAGTATAAAATCAATTAAACAGAAGACACCAAAATTAAGAGAAAATGCTTTGCATGAAATAAATATCTGGTATACATAAATACAGTGAAATAACATGAAGGACTCCATATAAATGTGATAACATGGTAAGTACAAATATTTCAGACTGTTATATTTTTCTTCTGAAAGATGGGGAACCGTTTTGCCTAATAAACGATTTTGGATTTGCTGCTCATTTTTCATCTCTCTCAAAAAGTCAGGAGAGAGGTGTAAGTAGTGGTGAACTGTGATCACCTATTTTAAACTATCGCCATAAACTAATTTCATTGAATCTTGGTATTCATCGGGTACTTGCCACAGTCTTGTTGCTGTTGAAATTATAGATAGTGCCAAATTGTGTCACATAGCAAGTAATTGAGTTATATCTTTCTAAGTGTTAAAACAAGCTATTGTCATTAGCATATTAAGGGTTAATCTGAATAGACAACCTTATTGAGATCATCCAGGATCCACAAGAAGAACTGTATGATGTTAATTGGAACTCACTTCACTTGCCATAATCTTATTAGCAGTTTCACTTTCACAATCTGTATGGTGCCATGATATCCTTTTGGAGTTGCGTGACTAACGACGCCTCATGCATCACTCAGGCCCCCGCATCTGAGGTAGAACTCTATTATATCGAGAGCGAGTGTGGTTGTCAGTGGTCACCCTCAATTGTCTCGTTATCATCTGGCCTTTTGACGACACCTATCCCAAGAGATCATGGTTAACCATGGGGATTGGCCTGGATGTGCAGACTGGTGGTCTTGAGGGTTTCATGTCTCAGCCAGACTTGTCATATCCATTGGTGTGCCCATAAGAAATCTCCCCATACCCAGTGTTGGCTCACCTTTTGCCAAAACTCCACATTCTGGTATCTGACCCTTGTTTGCAATGGCTCATTTTGTCTTTGTGGGGACAGAGCCTACAAGACCCCCCTCATCGATTGGGCCGGCACCTGCACCATAGGTCACATGATCCCTGAGGCCTTTGAGGTCAAGCACCTATTTGTCCATTCCCACTACAACCATGTAGGGTTTGTGAAGCATCAGGAATGGTCAGTTCCAAACCCACTAGCCATCTGTAACACTGGCTTCCACCAGTTTGTCCAAGCCCTCCTCCCACACCTTGGTGCCTCAGAATTAGAAAGGTTACGATTAATATGTCCAGAATGATGGAAATAATTGGTGCTGTAGAACCGCATGGCCCTCAATCTTCTGCTAGCAGCATAGGGGGGAGTGTGCATGGCAATCAATGATGCATGCTATTTTTCTGTTAATGAGGATCATAGGGTTGAGACTTCGCTGAATATATTTAAGTCACGGGTAGATAGGTTTCTGATAGACAAGGGAATTGAGGGTTATGAGGAGAAAGTAGAAAATTGGAACTGATCCGCTTCAGATCAGCCATGATCTTGTTGAATGGTGGGCAGGCTCGAAGGATGAGATGGCCTACTCCTGCTCCTATTTCTTATGTTCTTATATACATAGTATTTAGGAGCAGATGTGTCTTTTGCACTCAGTTGCTCAGAATAAATCCTTTGACTGGTGGAGCTGGCTCCCTAAGCTTGATTTGGGATTTGTTTTAAGACCCTTCTCAAATACCTTATGAGCCTACTCTTGCTCATTGCCTTGTACGTAATTATTCAGCTTGTCTCTTACTGTATCCGTTCTTTCTGTCGCCTTCATTTCTTTTGTCCACAGCCCAGCATCCCATTGCCTTCCAATCCTCCAGTCTACGAACCGACCGAGGAAGCTTTTAGAAAACTGATGTGCATTGACATAGAAATCATAGACGACGTATAAGTGGGTCACAGGGCAAAAAGGGGAAAGTGTGGCAGTTAAAATGTTTAGGTTGAATTTTCATAATTTGTAAGTTAAATTGTACAGAAGTTAAATATTCAAATTAAACATTTCATGCCTTCTCTGTACAGTAGTGGAAAATGTTTATCAGCTTACTGACCTTTGAAAGGAGCCAGTCTCTGCTATTCTTTATAGGCCCCCATAACATTTTGCTTTTTGGCCTTCATCAGAGGGTGAACAAGATCAGATATTTTCCATGACAAATACCAAAGGGTATGGAGATATACTATTCAAATACAGGATTGACAGAAGTCAATTGTTCATCGAATGAGAAAGGTCGAAAGGCTGGCATTCAATTGGCAAATATGTATACCAATGAAAGATGTGAAAAATCCCTTGTTACTGATCTGCAGTAATTGAACAGATGAACTGTTTCTCTGTAATTTTAGATCGGCTCCAGCCATGCTCCTTCTGCACATGTAATTAAAGACCTTGCATTGGATACGTGGTGTCCGGAGCTATTTGTATTAAGAGTTGACTGAGTGTACTAAGGTTGCTGATATCCAAGGATCTCTGACACCCTCACTCTGCTGTATAAATATCTCCCACTTTCTCTGTCTTTTTGCTCTGACAAAAGCTCATTTGAACTCGAAACATCAGCTCTTTTCTCTCCTCACAGATGCTGCCAGACTTGCTGAGATTTTCCAGTATTTTCTCTTTTGGTTTCAGAATACAGCACTCACAGCAATTTGCTTTTATTAAAAAGAATTAGAGGGGTAGGCTGGGCACAGCTTGCAAAAAGTCGCCTCCCTCCAGTGCCATCTTGCCTTAGGTATCACTTTTAATGGTTGTTATAGTTTGTACGCTGCGATTGCTTTGTTCCTTTGGCCCAAAGAACTTGTGCCTTCCCTATAAAAAGTGACCTGATCTTCTGTCAAAAAATACAACCTCATATTTATACATGTTGGATTACTCAACTATGAATAAACACAGATTGTAGATTTATTAAAGATTAAGTTTTAAAAGTTTACTTATTAGAACAAAGAACAAAGAGAAGTGCGGTACAGGAATAGGCCCTTCCGTCCTTGAAGCTTGTGCCTATCATGATACCCAAACTAATCTAAACAAAAAACCTTTTGCCCTTACTCGGTCCGTATCCCTCTATTCCCTCCCTATTCTTGTATCCATTCAGATGCCTCTTAAAAGTTGCTAATGTGTCTGCTTCCACCATCTCCTCTGTCAGTGTGTTCTAGGCACCTATTACTCTGCATGAAAAACTTCACTTGCACATCTTCCTTAAAGCTTCCCCCTTCACAATGAACCTGTGCCCCCTTGTAATTAACATTTCCACCCTGGGGAAATGCATCTGACTATCCATCCTATCTATCATCATTTTGTAAACCACTTCGTCTCCATCTTTCCAGACCTAGAATATTTAACGTCTCCTCATACACATTGAGACCAGACAACATCATGGTGAACTTTAGTGCTCCAAAGTACAGCACAGGATCAGGCCCTTCAGCCCTCCAAGCCTGCGCTGATCATGATGCCTGCCTAAACTAAAACCATATGCACATACAGAGCCCCTATCCTTTCATGCCCATCCTATTCATGTATTGGTCGAGTTGCCCCTTAAATGCTGCTAACGTACCTGCTCCCATCACCACTCTAGGCAGCACATTCCAGACATTTATCACCATCTGTGTAAAAAAAAGCCTGCCTCGCACATCTCCTCTAAACCTTTCTCCATGCATCTTAAACCCATGTCCCCTAATACTTAAACTTTTTTACCCCAGGACAGAGCTTCTGATTACCCACATTGTCCATGCCACTCATAATCTTGTAAACCTCTTTCAGGTGACCCCTCAACTTCCATTGTTCCAGCGAAAACAAACCCAAGTTTATCCAACCTCTCGTCATAGCTAATATTCTCCAGATCAGGTAACATCCTGATAAACCTCTTCTGTACCCTCTCCAAAACATTCACGTCCTTCTGGTAATGTGGTGACCAGAATTGTACACAATATTCTAAATGAGGTCTAACTAAGCTTCTGTATAGCTGCAGCATGACCCGCAAATTCTTATACTCAATGTCGCAAATGATGAAGGCAAGCATGCCATATGCCTTCTTGATTATCTTATCCACCTGAATTGCCACTTTCAGTGATCAATGGACATGTGCATCCAGATCTGTCTGCCTGTCAATATTTCTAAGGGTTCTACCATTTACCTTGCACTCTCTCCAAAGTTTTCATGCCCTTCCAGTGGTGTGACAACCAGAACTTCTTGCAATACACCAAATGCAGCCTAACTAAGGATCTATATAGCTGCAACATGATTTCCCAACTCTAGTATTCAATGCCTCTTCCAATGAAGGTAAGCATGCCATAAGCTTTGTTAATCACCTTGGTGACTTGTGTTGCCGCTTTTTAGGGAACAATGGACTTGCACGCCCAGATCCCTTTATATGTAAATGCTCCGAAGGGTTCTATCAATTACAGTATAATTCACATCTGAACTTGATCCTCCAAAATGCATCATCTCACATTTGTCTGGATTAAACTCCATCTGCCATTTCTGTGCCCAAGTCTGTAATCTATCTATTTCTGTTGTATCTTCTGACAATCCACAGCATTGCCAGCAAATCCATAAATCTTCACATCATTTGCAAACTTACTAATTAGACCCCCTACATTTTCTTCCGGATCAAACTTCAGGCCCATCACCCCCTTTACAGAGTGGGCACTGGAGCTCTCAAGGGAAGGGGAGGTGTGGGCAGGGTCAGACTGCCATCAAGACATGAGCATCTGTCATTCTTCCACTCTCTTTGAGGCAATGTCTAAGGGGCATGGGTTTTAGTTGCAAGGGGAAATGTTTTACGCAGAGGGAGATGGATGCTGGAACTCACTGCCGGGGGAGGACAAAGAGGTAAAAACGAGGGTGACCTTTAATAAGTGTTTTAAAGATACATGGTTGGGATGGGAATAGTGGCATATGGTCCCCAGAAGTTAGAGGGGGTTACAAATCAGATGGGCAGTCTGGAGTGCTGAAGGGCCTGTTCCTGTGAGGTAATTTTCTTTGTGCTTTGTGCTATGTTCAATGGAGAAATGCAAATCATGTGTTTTGCTTCCCAATTCCTCTCCTTCTCTGCACTTAATCTTGTGTCCTGTGTTGCAGGGACAGAACCAATGCCCTGGGACTTCTGGACTACAGGCCCCTACCCAGGATCAGGATAGCTCAGACAAGTGCTCAGAGGAAGTGGGTGAAGGGAATTCTGAGGGTGGCATCATTTTAGCATCAGCTTCCACCTCACAATTTACCATCCCAGATACTGACATATTGGTGGGTCCAGTTAGTGATGAGGCTTCTGGGTCACTGTCTGGTGCTCACGACACATCCGATCATGTACGTCGGGTGGAGGAGGGAACATCCAAGGAATCTGGAATGCGGATTGCTGCCAGAGGAGAGGATTCAGCTGGCTCAGGCTACATACAGGGCCTTTGAGATCACTTCTGTTTCAGCTGCTGGAGATACAGCAACAGAGCCAAGGAATGCAGGGGGGGCTGACAGCCACACTGGACTGACTGTGAGGGTGCTGGAAGGAGTCCCAAAGTTTTCAGGTGAGCGAGCTATTGCCTTCTTGCGTGGTTCACAGGCCAACACTGCAAGGCTGGTGTCCACAGTGGAAAGCGTGGGGCAGGAGATTCTCACCATGAGCGGCAGCTCCAAAGGGTGGCTGAGTTACACCCACTGTGTGAAAAGATTGTCCCTCTGGACCCTTTCCTATCCCTCCCCTCTCACCTTAAATGATGCCTCTAGTTTTAGACTTCCCTAACTTTGGGCAAAGATGTTGACTATCTAGCTGGAATAAGTCCTGGGGGCAATTCTCCCCAAAAAAATTCTAAATGCTGAACTGGTTGGAAAACTGATACTTATCGGAAAACTGATACAAATCAAGTTGGTTTTAGAAGTTCAAAATTTCATCACTCAAATTTCTAGGAGGGGGTGGATATGGATTTCACTGTTTTCAATCTGTCTGTCTCTCTCTGTGTTACCCTCTCTGTCTGTCTGTCACTTGCACTCTCTTGGTCTGCTCTCTTTGTCTGCCTGTCTCTGCTTCTATCTCTGTGTTCTCCCTCTCTGTGTTCCTCTTTCTGTGTCCCTGTCTTACTCTGTGTGTATCAGTGCCTGTGACACCTCCGTGCATTAATGGATTATGTTTTTAAAAGGACAAAAGCAAATTACTGCAGATGCTCAATTCTGAAATAGAAAGAGGAAATGCTGGAAAATCTCAGCAGGCCTGGCAAGCATCTGTAAGGAGTGAAAAGAGCTGACATTTCAAATCCAAGTGATCCTTTGTCAAAGCTCAAAACTTTGACAAAAGGTCATCTGGACTCAAAATGTCAGCTTTTTTCTCTCCTTACAGATGCTGCTATATTTTAAAAGAGCTTGGCTCAGCTTCAAGAGAGAGTTTAACCACTTACAGGACTGTTGGGAAATCTCCAAATTTGGGACAACACATACACACATATGCAGAGATACACACTGATGCACACACACTAATATACTCCCTGATAGACACAATGATTTAGACCCTGGTACACACTGATACACAAATACACACAGATATGAACAAACACTGATACAGACTAGCTTCCTGATTGGTTGAAGCATCTGTCATTCAGCAAATTGAGCTCCCAGACTTTTTATTGGGGTTGGGGGTGGGGCTGGGGGTGGGGAGGGGGCGCCGGCCGTTAGCTGCTGGTGTCCTGATTGACTGTCAACCCTGTCAGCCATTCAGCCCTGTCTATGACTGGCTCATCTGCTGTCAGTCAAAGTGCAGAGACCAGTCATTGGCAGACTGGGCCGTCAGGAAGTCAGCAGTATTTCTGATTGGCTGATTTGGGCAGTAAGCAGTCTGACTTCTGATTGGCTGAGGCAGTCAATTAGCAATCCAGTATCTGATTAGCTGAAATGATCAATTGGTGATCCTGCTGCGTGATTGACTGAGGCGGTTCTTTAGCAATCCAGTTTCTGATTGCCTGAGGCAGTCAGTTAACGATCCCAGACACTGGCTGAAGCTATCAGTTAGTGATCCTGCTCTGTGATTGGCTGTCAGTTTTGTTTCTGCATTAATTGAAAAATTGATGTTACTGGATATTTTACCACGATTCTGATCTGCTCCCTGAACTGCGACTGAGTCACCATGTAAATAAATGTGTTTATGCAGCAATTTATATCCCGCAGCATTATTCCAACTTGTTGAAATACCATTTCAGGTAGAGTGAGTTCAATTAATCCTGTTGAATAGATAAAATATATAACATACACTGCCCAGAGGAGAATGAAAGCTCCAGATATGCTGAAGAGTAAAACCATTGACGTCCTTCTGCTCTCCATCTCGGGGTCTCTGTGATTCTCTTCCTGTCTCTGAGCCCTCAGTTCCTTCTGGACTCGACTGTTCACTAAAATGTGACTGACTGTCAGAGCATTAATCAACAGGATTAAACCAAATGGAAGCAATGGGGTTAAAATCTGATCAAACCAGGCAAATAGAATCCAGCCAAGATCAGTGAAAACACTTGTCTTTGTCTTACAGTCCCACTGGATATTGCTGATTATCCACCAAGGTTCATACATAAAGTACACCGGTATGTTTTTCACAGAGAGGAAGATGCCAGTTGTTGTCAGAACCACAGCCGCAGTTTTCCCGGTGCAATATTTAGTTTTCAGTTTCTGGCAGCAAATGGCCACAAATCGATCAAAGGAGAAAGTGACAGTGAACCAGACAGAACAGTCTCTGACTGCAAACAGCAGAACGTCATGAATACGACACACAGAAGTGAGGTCCAGGAAATTCCATGGGAAATAATAAACATTTATCTTGCTGAGAATGTGGTTAAGGATGATGAACAGTAGATCTGTTGTTGCCATGGCCACCAGGTAGCGAGTGATGCAGGTGGAGAGGCCACACTTTCCCCAACACAGGATCACAATTGCCAGTAAATTAACTGTCAGAGAAAAAAAGATGAGTCAGGAAATTAGTGAGGAAACATTCTCGATGTGTGAACTGACAGTAAGGAGAGGGTTTCAGCCTCAATCCAGTGTGGAGGTGTTGTAGGAGGAGATGTGTTGGAGGTTAACATTGCAAAGTGGAAAGTAACCAGTGTAACACTGCTGGTTAAGGACGGGCTGTGGGACAGGAATGTATGGATTTTACATCTCTCACTTTGATGGAATCAGTTTACATATTCTGCTCATTCACACATTCATGTGAGGTTGGATTTCTCATTTGATCTGTTTTAGAGGAATAACTGAGACTGGGCAGGTTTTCCAATTAGACCCAACCTGGACAGAAATTGGCAATTGGATCTGCCATCCCTTCCTGTACCCATTTATCAGAGCGTACCATGGACTGAGCACTTCCCTGGGCTGATGGAGTTGGATGTCAATTCTGAATTATTCTATTTATCTTCCCCTCTTCAAATTTCTTCCCCATTCTGTCTCTCACCCCCTCTGCCTTTTTCTGATTTTATTTTCCAGATACCTTGCTTTGTCTGTCTCTTTTTCTAGTCTTCTCTTGCTCTCTACATTTATCCCTTTTCTTCATGTATCTGTCTCTCATACCCTCTTCCCCTTTCTCCAGATTTCTCTTCCATCCAATCACTTTCCATTCTTCAACCGGATTCTAGCTTTCTCCCCTCATCTGCCTGTCTCTGTCAAACCTCTCTCTCTTTTTTTACTGTTTCTCCCAATATTTATCTCTCTCCAGCATTTATCTCTCTCTCCTTCACTTTCTCCCCTTCTCTGTGCATCTCCCTCCAATATCTCTCCCTCTTTCTCTCTCTCTCCAGTTATTATTGTGTGGCTTTTAATCAGAGCAAGATCCCATTTGCAGCAATATGATGATATCTGGAGAGGACAAGGGGTGCAATCCTCCCCAGCAGCCCATCAACACCAATCAACATCAGTGTACACTGAGCTTGGATATATGTTCCTTTGGTAACAGAAGGAATAAACTCCCCTCTTCAATTGGGAACAAGCTATGTCCATTCCTTGATGGACATTTTTTTGATTCTCCCAGTACGTGTATACGTATTTATTTGTGTGTTTGTTTGTTATATTTAATTGATTTCATTTATTTGTTTATTTATTGATTGATTTGCGTAAATCAGAATCCCGGGGGCTCTGACTGAGATTATTCTCCAGAGACTGGGAGCTGGGTCACCAAACAGGAGACACTCAGATAATATGGTTCTTCCCAATCCCTCACAGCAATGTGATTTGTGGTTTTTGGCAATGGGGATCAGAAATATTGCATCGCTCACTTTAACATATAGGACATGAGTGAGAGGGAAATAAGCAGAGATATGGACAGAGAAAAGAAGTTAGAAGTCATGAATATAGTATGAGGTGGTGGAGGCGGGGTGCAGGGACTAGGACCTAGATAAGAACATCCAAATTTACAATTATTGGGAGAAACATGGCAGATGTAGAGATGGGGGGAAACCCAGGGATGTGCAAGGTCAAAGCAAAGGTGGTGATAAAGGGAGAGGATTTGAGAAAGAGAGGTGGGATGTGCGGATCCCAGTGTGTAATCACGCTCCAATCACACCCTCTCAGATAGACTGACTTATCGAGTAAAATCCTGGGAGGATTTAAAAAGTGTCACAAATGAATCAGCAACCCCTTTCCAAAGTGAAAGTGAGAGTTGAAAGTGCAAAGGGGGCCCTTCAGTCCATGGAATCTGCATCAACATGTAAGAAAAATCTGAACTTGCACCCATCTGCCAGCACTTGGCCCATTGCCCTGAATGTTATGATGTGCCACTACAATCACATCTTTCTGGGAATGTTGCGATCAGAACCACACACAGTATTCAATCTGTCGCCTCACCAATGTTCACAGAATCACAGAAATCTGCAGCGCCCTTTGGTCCATCGAGGCTGCACCGATACGTGAAAGGCCCTGACCTACTCACCTAATTCCACTTGCCAACATTTGGACCATAGCCTTGAATGTTATGCTGTACCAAATGCTCATCCAGATACTTTTTAAACAATGTGTTGCATCCCGCCTCCACCACCTTCATTCTTTACAATGCTTTTTGTGCCCATCATTATTTTGCCCACCTCAATGAAGTCCACTGCACGACGTTCATTGCTCTAAGGAAATCAAACTGAGCCGACCAGTCTCGATTCACTGCAGAAACACTCCAGCCCATGCAATATCGTGGTGAATCTTGTCTGCGTCCTTTCCAGAGCAATCACATCCTCCTTCTAGTGAGGCCACCAGAGTTCCTTGCAGTGCTCTGGCTGAGGCTCACTGACCATTTTCTACAACTCCTTCATAACCTCCCTGTTCCTATCTTCTATACCATGGCTAATAAAGATGACTATTGTGTCTACTTTCTTAACTATCTGATCATCAGAAGTTAAGCACAGCATTGGAAAGCAATGGACAGTTTATGATATCCTTGAATCTTAATCAGAAAATAAACAAAATTCCAAAGAACAATAGTCCAGTCACAACTTCAACGGTATGAACAATAATAATTGAACCAACTCTACAGGCGAAAAGAAGCATCAAGTAACATAGACTGTGATAAAAAGGAAGCAACACATATTCCAAAATTACCATCATTGTTGACTGGTTCCATTGAATTATTTTAGCAATTATTAGGAATGATAGATTAGATTAATATGATTGGTGCCAGACATTTTGAACTTCTCAATACCTTCAGTAAGTTAAGACTCAACAGACTCATGAGTAATTTCAGAGCAAGTGGAATTAGAGGACAAACAAATTGGCTAGAGAGAGCAAACATAAGGACTATAAGTCAAAGGGATTTTCTATGAGTGTTGGAGGATGAAAAATGGATTTCCACAATGATCAGCGCTGAGGTCACTGTTCTTCACTATTTACATTAACAAGATGGAATCAGGAAGCAAAATGATAATTTCAAAATGCACAAACAAATATTAACTGAGAGTGAAAGTGACCACAGTGGAAGAACATGATTAATACAATAACACATGTTGCCCAATCACTTGACAAAGTCTCTGAATGCTTTCAAGGAATTGAAGGGTTTGGATGATGAGATTCACAACTTGTTTGAAGCAGCAACAGAGCTTAAAAAACTTAATAAACTAGAAAAATAGATTGCAATTCATTTCCAATTAATCAAAATGTGAACAAATCACAATTTTTTGGAAAGTTAAATATAGAATATTACACGGTTGTTGTTAGATTGCTTACATCAGGAAATAGATGACACGTGTTCCTTTTCAATAGGAAAAAAAGAGCTGTGGAGAAATTTCACATCATACAAAGACCAACAAACTTCATTTAAAACAAAGGCAACTATTTGAGTTTTACCAAATTTAAAAGTGACAGATCCATCAGATGGAGATCTCACTCACCAATCTAAAAAATATTTATATATTTCAGATTGGATCAACTAATTTCACTCCAGTTCCTTTCCCAAACATAAGTCAATTCCACATGGACAAAAAACGAATTGTGCCCAGAACAGATGGATACTCCAGTGAAGGAACCACAATTAGTACAAATGTACACTGAAAAATAGATGCTGTCATACTTGTTCACTGTGTCAGACTGTTAGTGATCTACAGACAATTTTTGATTTTGTTCCTATTCCCACTAAATGCTCTTTCCAGGAGATCATCTTCACTGAAGTCCAATCTTACATTACACACGATTCCACCAAATGCAGTATCTTCATTGCACAGTGAGCCCGTCAGTTACATACGGAGGTTCATTGTCAATGGACAAAAAGATTAACAGCATTGAGACATTTATTGACATTTGATTTAAATGAATGACATCGCACTTCTGTATTCCGTATAACAGTGACAATGAGATCAGCATGGAGCATTTTCATTCAGAGTTTAAAATAGAGAGCTACTCAGATACAGATTTACACCACCTCAATGGTTAGAGTCACTTACCAGGAACACCAATTGTGGCAATGATTGTGCAGAATATTTTCTCAGCTCTCTGAATTGGATGCAGCATTTTCAATGTGAAGTGATGTGCCTCTTCGTGCTGCTGGCAATCTCTCTGTCTTAAACTCTGAGGTTACAAAGCCTTTAATTTATACACTGCAAAATCATCTCAGTGATTGAGGTAGCAACATGGTTTAAAGATTTTTTTAAAATATGTGAACTAACAGATTTCAGTGATAGATAATATTTATCTTTAGATAGAGTTAACTCTTTCCAAACATTGAAAAATGCCAATCAAATTTTCAATTAAAGTGGAAAGATGTTCTCCATTCAAACACCATCTGTCCCATCTCGAGATCTCAAGATTGTTTCAGTGATATCTGTCACTAGACAATGACATTTCAGTAATTGAATTTGAATTGTTAGTGACTCCCTCTCTCTCTCTGTGCTTTTTAAATCAATTATCTGATTTAAGTGGGTTTTGGGTGAACAAAATTTTGTTCATCAATAACCTGGAGCTATTTAACAAAGAACAAAGAACAAGTCCTATGGCACCCAAACACGTGCCCATCATGATGCCTGCCTTAAATAAAAAGGCATCCACTTGCAGAGTCTGTATCCTTCCATTCCAATTCTATTCATGTAATCATCTACTTTCCCCTTAAATGCCACTAGTGTTGCTGCTCCCTCCCCCTCCCTGGGCAGTGTGTACCAAACATTCACCAGCCACTGTGTAAAAAACTTGCCTTGCATATCTTCTGTAAACGTTTCCCAATGCACTTTAAATGTATGTTCCCTGGTACTTTACTTTTTTACCATCAGAAAGAACATCTGACTATCCACTCTGTCCATGTCACTCATAATCTTGTAAACCTCTTTCAGTCACTTCTCAACTCCACTGTTCCAGTTAAAACAAAGGAGTTCATCCAATCTCTCCATCGCGCCATTACCCTCCAGACCAGGCAACATCCTGGTAAACTCTTCTGTGCTGCCTTCACTTCCTTCTGGCAGGGCAATGACCAGAAGTGTTACACAATATTCTAAATGAGGCACATAGCTTGCAAAAAAAAAACAATTACCCTTGAATCTAATGCAGCTCCTCAAACTGAGAAAGCATTCAGAAACAATGCGACCTCTCAGAAAGTTCAGACCCTGCAGGAGATACAAACACATCATCTCTTAAAAACACGGTTCAACTGTGATGAGTAATACACAGGCATCAGTGATTCCAGCCCCACACATCTGATATACAACCTTACTCAGGGAGGGAAACAGTAAGCAGTTTCACAATTTTAGTTCAAAATCCAATGAGTCCATTTGGAATCATGAACTTTCCAAGCGCTGCTCCTTCATCAGGTGGAGTCTTGATAAAGGAGCATTGTCCGAAAGCTCATGATTCCAAATAAACCTGTTGGACTTTAACCTGCACCCATCCCAGTCCAACTCTGGAATCTCCACATCATGGAAGAGAAACGGGGGTTGGGATGTGGAGGGAGAGAGAGAGAAAGGAATAGAGATGATGCGATATGGGCTAAAGTTAAGTAGGTTGAGAGTCTGGGAAAATGAATGAATAAGAGTGAGAGACAAAAACTCTGAGAGAGGAAAAATATAAAGTAGGAAAGTAGAGAGAAAGATAGAGGAGGAGGGAGTGAGGGCATGATGATAGGGAAGCAGATAGTGAGGGAAGTATCAAAGCCAGAAAGTGCTGTAAAAAACTCAGCAGGTCTGAAATCATCTGTGGGAAAAGAATAAAGTCAACGTTTTTGAGTCTAGATGACCCTTCATCAAAGTTGAGTTTCTTCCATAATCCACCTCTCCCAGGTTTGTATTATCTCTTCCCCCCCCCTCTGACTCTCTATCCCTAACCCCAGCTCCCCCGCTAAGACTCATTTGCCCCTCTCGATCTCTGCCTCATAAAAAATACAAATGCATATACTTCCTTGTACCCAAAAACATTTTCATCCTCTCACACACACTCAGATACACAAACACTTAACATTCATATACACACTGACACATATACACACTGACACGTATACACACTGACACGTATACACACTGACACGTATACACACTGACACATATACATTCATACTCAGGCACACACAGAAACACGTACATACACACTCACACACAAACACACACACGTTCGTAGACACGTACACAAACATACTAACACACACATATACAATCACACACATCCTCACACACGAATAACTCACATACACACACACACAAACATACTAACACACACATATACAATCACACACATCCTCACACACGAATAACTCACATACACACATACACAAACATACTAACACACACATATACAATCACACACATCCTCACACACGAATAACTCACATACACACATACACAAACATACTAACACACACATATACAATCACACACATTCCTCACACACGAATAACTCACATACACACACACATAAACGGACTCATAATCAAACACACTAACACAGGCACTCACACACAAACACACACATATACACTCACACAGCACTAATACTTAGCACATTCACTTTTTCACATAGTCACATATCCTCAGTCACACAAACACACTCAGCAAATTCACACTCACCCACACTGGCCACTATTTTACCACTTTCATTCTAAGTGCTGGGTGGACTTGAAATTGGAAGTGCTTCAAATTTGTTTTCTGGTCCTGTTTTAAGCCCCCCTCCCCCCGCCCCAACCTCTATCCCCGCTCCACCACCCACTCCCCACTCCCCATCCCATATCCAAAAACAGCAGCAATTCTGAATCTTGCTGCAGAATCGTGTGCACTGGGCGTGATGTGCCCGAAATGCTGCAGCTCCGATCGGCGCCTCCAACTGCGCTTGCACAGAAAAAGAAGTGACAGAATGCTGCTCAGCTGCCAGATCCCAGGCTGCATAATGCCTCCCACTGACCCCCATGGGCATTGCCTCCCACCAAAATTATTGACCCCAACTCATCCCCCACAATCCCCAACCCAGACCAACCATTGCCCTCTGCACCCCACCCATCTCAGGCAGAATGGTACTGCCCCCAACCCCCTCCCCCTCCCCTCAGTGATCTCAGGCAATGAGGCAGTGCACCCACCTCCCTCCCTCTCCCCCTCACCAACCTCAGGCAGAGTGGCAGTGCCCCCTCACCCCTTCTCTTTCTCATTGATCTCAGGCAGAGTGATCCTCTTCTCCCCCTACCCCACCTCAGGCAGAGTGATTTTCCCCTTTCGCCCTCTCCTCCATTCCGGATTCTCCCGCACAAAGCCCCATCATCTCCAGATTCCAATGACTATGTGACATCTCCCTGTCTCTCTCCCCTGTCCCCAATCATTGAGGCAAAGATCTATCTCCCTCACACCTCCTCCCCAGCAGCAGTCACTTGCCTTCTGCTCAATGCTAACAAGCAAACTGCATGGAACTTGCTGGAATGTTCTGCCAAACTGCCTGCAGCTGATCTGCCATAACAAGGACAGCTCCAATAACAACCCCAAGAATGGACAGGCAGGTAGGCAGTTCAGGAAAATGATGACAAAATGACCAGCACCCAGATCACTGACTGTGACCGGGGTAGGCTGCTGTATGCAGCAGAGGTTATGCAGGACACCTTCTTCCCCCTGAGAAGGACGCAAATCCACTGGGGCTGATGGCAATGCTGCCTGGAAAGCAATTACTGCTCGAGTCGGAAGCAGCCTTTTTTATCCCCCTTTTCCTTAGCTTTTCTCACCTTTTTGCTCAATTTTATCTCTCTCCCCCTCCTCCCACAATTTCATTTGTCACAGTTTACCCTCTGATTTCAGATTCTCTGCTGTTTGGCCATTCACACCTTCTATTCTCACTGTCAACTGCCATTAGCAGCTTTTCCCCTGTTTCTGGAGCAATGACTCATCTTTCATTCCCTCAGCCTGAGGTATAAATATCTCCCACTTTCTATGCCTTTTAACTTTGACATAAGGTCATCTGGACTCAAAATGTCAGCTCTTTTCTCTCCTTACAGATGCTGCCATGTTTTTTTAAAAGAGCTTGGCTCAGCTTCAAGAGGGAGTTAACCATTCAGAGGACTGCAGACAAATTTCCATGTTTGGGACAACATACACACATATACACAGATACACACTCATATATAGTATATGTATAATATATATATAATATCTATATACCCACACACACACATACATACTGATGCACATATACACATATATACACACTGATAGACACTCTAATATACACTGACATACACCCTGATACACACTGATTTACACACAAACATTAATAAACAGATACATATCTGAACAAACTAGCTTCCGGATTGGTTGAAGTGGCTGTGGTTCAGCAAATTGAGCTCACAGACTTGTTATGGGGGGTGGGCTGTTAGCTGCTGGTGCTCTGATTGGCTGACAGGGCTGACTATCAGAAAGCCTAATCTACGGTTGGCTCAACCACTGTCAGTCAATGTGCAAAGACCAGTCATTGGCCGACTGAGTGTCGGGCAATGAGCGGCATTTCTGATTGGCTGATATAGTTAGAAGATGATCTGGCCTCTAATTGGTTGAGGTGGTCAGTTAGCAATCAAGTATCTGATTGGCTGAGACCATCAGATAACAATCCAGTAAATCATTGGCTGAGATGGTCAAATAACAATCCAGTCTCTGATTGGCTGAAGTGACCAGTGAGCAATCCAGTTTCTGATTGGTTGAAACACTCAGTTAACAATCCAGTCTCTGATTGGATAAGGTGTTTAGTTAGCAATCCAGTCTCTGATTGGCTAAAGCAGCTAGTTAGCAATCTACTCTCTCAATGGTTGAGGTGGTTGGTTGATGATCCTGCTCTGTGATTGGCTGTCAGTCAGTTTTGTTTCTTCACTAATTGAATAATTGATATAACCGGGTATTTCACCGCGATTCTGATCTGTTCCCTGAATTTGGATTGGGTCACCACATAAATAAAAGTATTTGTGCAGCAATTTATATCCCGCAGCATTATTCCTACTTGTTGGAATATCATTTCAGGAAGAGTGAGGTAAATTAATCCTGTCGAATAGAAAAAATATATAACATACACTGCCCACAGGAGAATGAAAGCTCCGGATATGCTGAAGAGTAAAATCATTGACTTCCTTCTGCTCTCCATCTCGGGGTCTCTGTGATTCTCTCCCTGTCTCTGAGCCCTCAACCCCTTCCGGACTCGACTTGTCACTAAAATGTGACTGACTGTCAGAGCATTAATCAACAGGATTAAACCAAATGAAAGCAATGGGGTTAAAATCTGGTCAAACCAGGCAAATAGACCCCAGGCAGGATCAGTGAAAACACTTGTCTTTGTCTTACACTTCCACTGGACATTGTTGATTATCCGCCGAGGTTCGTACATAAAGTACACCGGTATGTTTTTCACAGAGAGGAAGATGCCAGTTATTGTTAGAACCACAGCGGCAGTTTTCCCGGTGCAATATTTAGTTTTCAGTTTCTGGCAGCAAATGGCCACAAATCGATCAAAGGAGAAAGTGACAGTGAACCAGACAGAACAGTCTCTGACTGCAAACAGCAGAACGTCATGAATACGACACACAGAAGTGAGGTCCAGGAAATTCCGTGGGAAATAATAGCCAAAAATCATGCTGAGAATGGGTTTAAGGATGATGAACAGTAGATCTGTTGTTGCCATGGCCACCAGGTAGCGAGTGGTGCAGGTGGAGAGGCCACACTTTCCCCAACACAGGATCACAATTCCCAGTAAATTAACTGTGAGAGAAAAAGAGATAAGAGCCAGGAAAATCAGTAATATTCTGGATGTGTGAACCGACAGAAAGGAGAAGGTTTCAGCCTCAACACGGAGTGGCGATGTTGTTGGAGGAGATGTGTTGGAGGTTAACATTGCAGACTATAAAGTAACCAATGTAACACCGCTAGTTAAGGATGGGCTGTGGGACAGAAAGGTGTGGATTACATATCTCTCACTTTGATGGAATCAGTTTACATATTCTAATCATTGACACATTCATGTGAGGTTGAATTTCTCATTTGATCTATTTTAGAGGAATAACTGAGACCAGGCAGGTTTTCCATTTAGACCCAACCTGGACTGAAATGTACCAGAGATTAGCAATTGGATCTGCCATCCCTTCTTGCATCCTTTTGACAGAGCCCACTACGACTGAACACTTCCCTAAACTGGACAGCTGATGGAGTTGAATGTCAATTCTGAATTATTCTATTTATCTTCCCCTTTTCAAATTTCTTCCCCATTCTGTCTCTCTCCTCTGTCTTTTTCTGATTCTATTTTCCAAATACCTTGCTAAGTCTGTCTCTCCTTCAGTCAACTCTTCCTCTTCCTCTCTACATTTACCCCTGTTCTTCATGTATCTGTCTCTCACACCCTCTTCCTCTCCAGTTTTTTTCCCTTTTATCTAGATTTCTCTCTCTTTCAATCTCTTTCCATTCTTCAACATAATTCTTGCTTCCTCAACTCATCTGCCTATCTCACTCCAACACCGCTCTCTCTCTTACTGTTTCCCCCGATATCTCTCTGTCTCTCCAGCATTTATCTCTCTCTCCCTCACTTTCTCTTTTCTCTGTATTTCCCTCCAACATCCCTCCCTCTTTCTCCAGTTTTTATTGTGTGGCTTTTAATCAGACTAAGATCCCATATACAGCAATATGATGATATCCAGAGAGGACAAGGGTTGCAATCCTCCCCAACAGCCCATTAACACTGAGCTTGGATACATGTCCCTTTAGTGACAGAAAGAATAAAGCCCCCTCTTCAACTGGGATAAGCTCTGTCCATTCCTTAATAGAATTTTTTTAAATTAATCTCCCAGTATGTATTTATGTATTTATTTATGTGTTTGTTTGTTTGTTTAATTGATTTCATTTATTTGTTTATTTATTGATTGATTTGTGTAAATCAGGAATCCCGGGGGCTCTGACTGAGCCTATTCTCCAGAGACTGGGAGCTGGGTCTCTGAACAGGAGACCATCAGATAATATGGTTCTTCCTACCCCCTCACAGCAATATGAATATTGCCTCGCTCACTTTAACACAAACCACATGAGTGAGAGGGAAATAAGCAGAGATATGGACAGAGAAAAGAAGCAAGAAGTAATGAATGTAGTATGAGCTGGTGGGGGCTGGGTGCAGGGACTAGGACCTAGATAAGAACATCCAAATTTACAGTTATTGGGAGAAACACTGGCAGATGTAGAGAAGGGAAGGGGCTAGGGGGTTACGAAGAGATACAGGGAAACCCAGGAATGTGCAATGTCAAAGCAAAAGTGGTGATAAAGGGAGAGGACTTGAGAAAGAGAGGCAGGATGTGTGGATCCCAGTGTGTAATCACAGCTCCAATTACACCCTCTCAGATAGTCTGACTTATGGAGTAAAGACTCCAAAAACCCCTTCTCAAACTGAAAATGAGAGTTGAGCAGTGCAAAGGGAACCCTTCAGTCCATGGAATCTGCATCGACATGTGAGAAAAATCTAAACTCGCACCCAATTCCATCTGCCAGCACTTGGCCCATTGCCCTGAATGTTATGATGTGCCAAGTGTTCATCACGGTACTTTTTAAAGGATGTGAGCTAATCCACCTCCACCTCCCTCCTAGTAGCTCATTCAAGTCCATCACCACTCTCTGGGTAAAAATATTTTTCTCATCCCCATAAACCTCTGACTCTCACCTTGCCCTTAGTCCACTCGTGTCTTACCCTTCAACAACGGGGAACAGCTGCTCCTTGTCCACTCTGTCCGTATCTTGAATAATCAATAAACATTGATCAGATCGTCCCTCACTCTTCTCTGCTCCGATGAAAACAACCCATATCGACTGAATCTCTCTTCATAAATGAAATTTTCCATTCTAGGCAGAATCCTGTTGAATCCTCTTTGCCTTCCCTTCTGTGCAATCACATCTTCCTGGGAATGTTGCGATCAGAACCACACACAGTATTCGAAATGTGGCCTCACCAGTGTTCACAGAATCACAGAATACTGCAGTGCTCTTTGGTCCATCGAGACTGCACCAATGCATGAAAGGCCTTGACCTACTCACCTAATCTCACTTGCCAGCACTTGGACCATAGCCTTGAATGTTATGCTGTGCCAAATGCTCATCCAGGTACTTCTTAAAGGATGTGATGCATCCCGCCTCCACCACCTTCATTCTTAACAATGCTTTCTGCGTCCCTCATTATTTTGTACACCTCAATTAAGTCCATCGTTCATTGTCCTAAGGAAAGCTGAGCCACACCAGCCTTGATTCATTGCAGAAACACTCCAACCCATGCAGTATCCTGGTGAATCTCACCTGCATCCTTTCCAGAGCAATCACGTCCTCTTTCTAGTCAGACCACCAGAATTCCCCACAGTGCTCTGGCTGAGGATCAATGAACGTTTTTCGCAGCTCCATCATATCCTCCCGGTTCCTAACTTCTAAACCACGGCTAATAAAGATGACTACCATGTCTACTTTCTTAACCATCTGATCATCAGAAGTTAAGCACAGGATTGGAAAGCAATAGACAGTTAATGATATCCTTGAATCTTAATCAGAAAATAAACAAAATTCCAAAGAACAATCATCCAGTCACAAACTCAGAAGTATGAACAAACATAATTGAACCAACTCTGTAAGGAGAAAAGAAGCATCAAGTAACACAGGCTATGATAAAGAGGAAGCAACACATATTCCAAAATTACCATCATCTTGACTGGTTCCACTGAATTATTTTAGCAATTATTAGGAATGTTAGATTAGATTAATATGATCGCTATCAGACATTTTGAGCTTCTCAATGCCTTCAATAAGTTAAGACTGAACAGAGTCATGAGTAATCTCAGAGCATTTGGAATTAGAGGACAAACAGTAAAATAAACAACAAATTGGCTAGAGAGATCAAACACAAGGAGTATAAGTTAAAGGGATTTACTATGACTGTTGGAGGATGGGAAATGGATTTCCACAAGGATCAATGCCAAAGTCACTGTTCTTTACCATTTATATCAACAAGATGGAATCAGAAAGCAAAATAATAATTTCAAAGTGTACAAACAAATATTAACTGAGAGCAAAAGTGACCATAGTGGAAAAATATGATTAATACACATGTTGCCCAGTCACTCGGTAAAGTCTCTGAATGCTTTCAAGGAATTGAAGGCTTTGGATGATCAGATTGACAACTCATTTGAAGCAGCAACGGAGCTTAAAAAAACTTAACAAATTGGAAAAGTAGACTGCAATTCATTTCCAATCAATCAAAATGTGAACAAATCACAATTTTTTGGCAAGTAAAACACAGAATATTACACGATTGTTGTTAGGTTGCTTACATCAGGGAATAGATGACATCTGTTTCTTTTCAAAAGGGAAAAAAGAGCTGTGGAGAAATTTCACATCATACAAGGACCAACAAACTTCATTAAAAGAAAGGCAACTATTTGAGTTTTACCAAACTTAAAAGCGACAGATCCATCAGATGGAGATCTCACTCATCAATCTAAAAAATATTTATATGTTTCAGATTGGATCAACTAATTTCATTCAGTTCCTTTCCCAAACACAAGTCAATTCCACATGGACAAAAAACGAATTGTGCCTGGAATAGATGGATACTTCAATCAGACATTCCACTCCATTAAAGGAGCCACCATTAGTACAACTGTACACTGAAAAATAGATGCTGTCATACTTGTTCAAAGGTGCCATATATTCCGCTCTGGTTAGTGATCCACACTCAATTTTTGATTTTGTTCTTATTCCAACTAAATGCTCATTTAGTGAGATCATCTTCACTGAGGTCCAATCTTACATTACACATGATTCCACGAGATGCAATATCTTCATTGCACAGTGAGCCCATCACTTACATACGGAGGTTCATTGTCAATGGACAAAAAGATTAACAGCATAGAAACATTTATAGACATTTGATTTAAATGAATGACATCACATACCTGGATTCTGTATAAAGCGATCAGCATGGAGCATTTTCATTCAAAGTTTAAAATCAGAGAGCCACTCAGACACACCACTCAATGGTTACAGTCACTTACCAGGAACACCAATAATGGCAATGATTGTGCAGAATATTTTCTCAGCTAGCTGAATTGGATGCAGCATCTTCAGTGTGAAGTGATGTGTCTCTTCGTGCTGCTGGCAATCTCTCTGTCTTAAACTCTGAGGTTACACATTCCCAAAGCCTTTAATTTATACACTGCTGAATCACCTCAGGGATTGAGGTAGCAACATGGTTTGAAGATTTTTTTAAAATTATGACCAAACAGATTACGAAATTGAGTTCCGTGATAGATAATATTTATCTTTAGATAGAACTAATTCTTTCCAAGCAATGAAAAATGCCAAACAAGTTTTCAGTTAAAGCAAGTAGAAAGATGCTGTCCATTCAAACACCATCAGTCCCCCTCAAGATCTCAGATTGTTTCAGTGATATCTGTCACTAGACTGTGACATTTCAATAATTGAATTTGAATAGTTAGTAACTCCCTGTGTCTCTGTGCTCTTTAAATGTGGATATGCAATTGTCTGATTTATGGGTGAGCATAAATTGCAAGATTCGATTCATCAATAACCTGGAACTATTTAACAAAAAACAAAGAAAAGTATACACAAAAAAAAGTCTTTGGGTCCAAGACTGTTCCGAACATGGTGTCTGCCTAAACAAAAACTGTGTGCACTTATGGAGTCCGTATCCTTACATTCCCACCCTATTCAAATATTCGTCTCGTCTCTCCTTAAATGCCACTATTGTAACTGCTCCCACCACCTTCCTGGGCAGTGCATACCGACATTCACCAGCCTCTGTGTAAAAATCTTGCCTCGCGTATCTTCTCTAAACTTTTCCCTGTACAGCTTAAATGTATGTCCCCTAATAATTGACTTCTCTACCCTAGGAAAGAGTATCTGACTATCCACTCTGTCCATGTCACTCATAATCTTGTAAATCTCTTTCAAGTCACCCCTCAACTCTGTTGTTCCAGTTAAAACAAACGGAGTTCATCCAATCTCTCCTCCTAGCCATTGCCCTCCAGACCAGGCAACACCCTGGTAAACCTCTTCTGTGCTGCCTTCACTTCCTTCTGGCAGTGCGATGACCGGAAATGTTACACAATATTCTAAATGAGGCACATAGTCTGCAAAAAAAAACAATTACCCTTGAATCTAATGCAGCTCAAACTGAGAAAGCATTCAGAAACAATGGGACCTCCCAGAAAGTTCAGACTCTGCTGGAGGTACAAACACATCATCTCTTACAAATATGATTCAACTGTGATGAGTAATGCTCAGGCACCAGCTGATACCAGCCCCACACATCTGATATACAACTTTACTCAGGGAGGGAAACAGTAAGCAGTTTCACAATTTTAGTTCAAAATCCAATGAGTCCATTCGGAATCATGAACTTCCAAGTGCTGCTCCTTCATCAGGTGGAGTCTTGATAAAGGTGCATTGTCCGAAAGCTCACGATTCCAAATAAACCTGTTTAACCTGCATCCATCCCAGTCCAACTCTGGAATCTCCACATCATGGGAGAGAAATGGGGGTCAGGATGTGGAACAAGAGAGAGAGAGAGAGACAAGTAGAGATGACATGTGATATGGGCTGAAGTTAAGTAAGTTGAGAGCCTGGGAAAATGAATGAATAAGTGTAAGAGATGTACACACACATTCATACTCACACACTCACATGCACACACACACCTAAACACACACACAAACAGACACACTCAAATATGTGCACACTCAGTCTCTCACTCATACATTCACACAACACTAATACTCAGCACATTCACACTTATACACATACTCACACACTCACTCACAAAACACTTACACGCACTCAGTTATGCTTACACAAACACACTCAGCAAATTCACACTCACACACACTGGCCACTATTTTACCATTTTCATTTGAAGTGCTGAGTGGACTTGAAACTGGAAGTGCTTCAGATTTGTTTCCTGGCCCTCATAAGAACAGGATATGGCGCTCGACTCATCGATTGACAGTTCTGACGTATCTCAGTGAAAATCCACTCCTCAGAAGATAAACATGAGACATGGTGGACAGAATACCCTTTGTCGTCCAGTACTTCCCTGGAGCAGAGAAGCTACGACATCTTCTCTGGAATCTTCAGTGTATCTTTGATGAGGACGAACATCTCGCCAGGGCCATCCCCACACCACCACTTCTTACCTTCAAACAACCGTACAACTTCAAACAGACCATTGTTCACAGCAAACTACCCAGCCTTCAGGAGAACAGTGACCACAACACCACACAATCCTGCCACAGCAACCTCTGTAAGACATGCCGGATCATCAACATGGATAACATCCTCGCACATGAGAACACCATCCACCAGGCCAACTTGTCTACTAATACACTGCAGGAAAGGATGTCTGAAGCATGGTACATTGGGGAGACCATGCAGACACTACGACAAATGGATGAATGAATACTTCTCGACAATCACCAACCAAGACTATTCCTTTCCTGTTGACGAGCACTTCAGCAGTCACAGGCATTCGACCTCTAATCTTTGGATAAGCGTTCTCTAAGGTGGTCTTCACGACACACGACAGTGCAGAGTCACTGAACAGAGACTGATAGCCAAGTTCCACATATATGAGGACAGTCTCAACAGGGATCGAGAGTTCACGTCACACTATCTGTAACCCCCATAACTTGCCTGCGTTTGCAAAACCTCACTTACTGTACTATCTGGAAACAATACACATCTCTTTAACCTATGCCTAATGAACATAAGAACATAAGAAATAGGAGCAGGAGTAGGCCATCTAGCCCTTTGAGCCTGCCCCGCCATTCAATAAGATCATGGCTGATCCGAAAGGGATCAGTTCCACTTTCCCATTTTAGAACATAGAACATTACAGCGCAGTACAGGCCCTTCAGCCCTCAATGTTGTGCTGACAATGTAACCAATTTTATGACCCTTTATCCTAAACTATTCCAGTGCTATCCATGTGCCTATTCACTGACCATTTGAATACCCTTCAACTTGACGAGTCCACAACTGCTGCAGGCAGGACATTCCATGCCCTTAATACCCCCTGAGTAAAGAATCCACCTCTAGCATCTGTCCTGTAACTACCACCCCTTAATTTAAAGCTATGTCCCCTCGTGTTATCCATCTCCATCCGAGGAAAAAGGCTCTCACTAACCACCCTATCTAACCCTCTGATCATCTTATATGTCTCAATTACGTCACCTCTTAGCCTTCTTCTCTCTAATGAAAATAACTTCAAGTCCCTTAGCCTTTCCTCATAAGACATACCCATCATACCAGGCAACATCCTGGTAAACCTCCTCTGTACCCTTTCCAATGCCTCCACATCTTTCTTATAATGTGGCGACCAAAACTGTACACAATACTCCAAGTGCAGCTGCGCCAGAGTTTTGTACAGTTGCAACATGACATCTTGGCTCCAAAATTCAATCCCTCTACCAATAAATGCTAGCACACTATACGCCTTCTTAACAACCTTTCTCCCCATAATCCTTAATTTCCTTGTCTACCAGAAACCTATCTACTTGTGACTTAAATATATTCAGTGAGGTAGCCTCCACCACTTCAACGGGCAGAGATTTCCAGAGCTTCACCACCCTTTGAGTGAAGAAGTTCCTCCTCAACTCTGATCTAAACTGCCCTCCCCTCTTATTTTGAGGCTGTGCCCTCTAGTCCTGCTATTCTTTCTAAGTGGGAAGGATCTCTCTACCTCTACCCTATCCATCCCCTTCATTATCTTATATGTCTTTACAAGATCCCCTCTCAGCCTCCTAAATTCCAATGAGTACAGACCCAGTCTATTCAATCTCTCTTCATAGACTAACCCCCTCATCTCCGGTATCAGCCAAGTGAAGCTTCTCTGCACTCCCTCCAAGGCCAATATATCCTTTTGCAAATGCGGCGACTACAACTGCACACAGTACTCCAGCTGCGGCCTCACCAGTGCCCTGTACCGTTGCAGTAAGACCTCCCTGCTTTTATATTCTATCCCCCTCGCTATAAAGGCCAACATTCCATTTGCCTTCTTGATCACCTGCTGCACCTACAGACTGGTATTCTGTGATTCACGCACAAGGACCCCCAGATCCCTCTGCACCATAGCATGGTGCAGCTTTTCACCTTTTCAATAATGATCCCTCCTACGATTATTTCTACCAAAGTGGATAACCTTACACTTGCTAATATTATACTCCATCTGCCAGGCCCTCGCCCACTCAATCAGCCTATCTGGATCTCTCTGCAGACTTTCCACACCTCCAGACTTCCACGCAATTTACTTTTCCACTCATCTTCGTGTCATCAGCAAATTTCGTTACCCTGCACTCAGCCCCCTCCTCCAGATCATCCACGTAAATGGTAAATAGTTGAAGTCCCAGCGCCAATCCCTGCGGCACTCCACCAGTCACCAACTGCCAACCAGAATAGCACCCATTGATTACAACTCTCTGCTTCCTATTAGACAACCAATCCTCTATCCATGCTAACACCTTACCTCTAACTCCGTGCAGCCTAACCTTCTGCAGCAACCTTTCGTGAGGCACCTTATCAAACACCTTTCGGAAATCTAAAATGCCTTTTGGAAATGCTCTTTCCATTCACACTGTTTGCATCTTTAAGACTTCAGTTGCAGGTTAGTTGTAAAGACTTGCATTCTAATTAATATTCTGTAAACTGTGTTTACTGTTATATGCTGTGTCTGAGGCCAGAACTCCTCACTCACCTGACGAAGGGCAAACCCCGAAAGCTGAGGCTTTACTATCAAATAAATTGGTTAGACTTTAACCTGGTGTTGTGAGATTTCTTAATGTCTTGGCCAATTAGCCCAGCGTACTTTGTAAATCACCATCTTAAGTGGCCCGTTTGGCCACATACCATAGATCAGGACAGGACTTATTCTGTTAAATCCCTCAAAGTCCATCCAAGTCCTTAAGCCCTCCTTAAATGGCTCCTAAGACCTCCATCAGATCCTTCTATGCACGCCCCCCCCCATCCCCAATTCTTGTCACAGGGGCGCAAAGTAGCACAGTAATTAACACTGTTATTTCACAGATCAAGGGACCTGTGTTCTATTCCCAGCTTGGGTCACTGCCTATATAGAGTTTTTCCTTGTGTCTGCTGGATTTTCTCTGGGTATTCCGATTTCCTCCCACAGTCCGAAGATAAGCGGGTTAGGTTTCTTGACTATACTAAAAAAAAAATGCCCCTTAGTGTCCTGAGATGCATAGTTAGATGGAATAGTGGGTAAATATGTAGGGATATGGGGTTAGAGCCTGGGTGGGATTGTGGTCGGTGCAGACTTGATGGGCCAAATGGCCTCTTTCTGCTCTGTAGAGTTTTTATAGTTCTGTGATTCTGTGTGAACTCAGTATTATAGAATCCAGAGCAGCTTGAAACCCTGGAGTCATGTTCCACCGCCACTGGAACATTGTGCCTTTTCACATGATTCTTAACTGAAGTTAGTTTCGAAACATTGATGCAGGCTTGGAAGAGCCACAGTATGTGTGGCTTGGTTCACTGACTGAATATTTACAGTAAAATGAGTATAGAGGGACATGGGCAAAAAGCAGGCAATTGGGATTAATTTAGGGATTTAAAAAAAGGGTGGCATGTTCAAGTTGGGCCGAAGGGTCTATTTCTACCCTGTAAACCTCTATGACTCAATGATTCAAAACAATCCCACAGAAGATCATCAGATTCTCAAATCATCATGTGGAGGTTTTCTCAGAGAAAAAGCCAAGCAATTGTTTATTTTAAAACAAAGCATTCATCAAACAACAGACAACAAAGTAAATTACAGGAACAGTCCTTCTGCACGCTACACCCACACTGACCATGCTATCTGATTTAACTAAAACCACCTACCCTTCCAGGGACCATATCCTTCTATTCTCATCACCTGTTAATCTTCTAATCTCAAGAGAACAGAGGTGCTGAGCAGGATTTTATGGCCTCGCTCCATAGTGAAGGTACCAAAGAAGACAGAAGTTCCAGGCAGAATCAACAAAGAAGGTCCAGAATATTCCAGAAGACAGCAAACCTGGTTGTAATTGTGAGAGTGACTATATTTTATTTTGTTAATGAGTAGGAATTGTATTTATCTGAACAGCATTCCATTCCAGTCTTGTTTTACTCGGTTAATAGTTTAGTTAATGTGCTCACTATTACTTAGATAAATAAATTGTTATTTGTTGATTTTAGAGAGAGTGTCAGAGAGTTATTTTGAGTTAACAATTAGAAGTTGCTGAAGAGCAGATCACACCACTGCACACTCACTTTTACAGATTATGTGGCAAGGTACTCCTCTTTTGGGGGTTTTGGCATTAGTTCTCAGAGCGGGAATCTGCTTTATACCAAGGATATAACTAATCAAACCCCAGGGCATTCCCGCAAACATCCTCCACAGCACAATCCCCTCCACTGATAAGATCGTCAATGAGGAGACATCCTGCAGCCCTGGAATGGGCCCAACCTGAACCCCCTTGCGTTTGGACCACTCAAATCCATGCACCTACCTGGACATTTACCTTCGCTCTGGCCTATCAGGTTCACTGGGTTCAAGAGTCAACCTGCTTTCTGGAAGCCAGCGTAGTAAAAAAGGGTTCATAGCTTCCTTAAATTCATGGGAGTGGGCTTGCAATGATTTTGGGGACTTTGGGGACTACACATTCCAAACATGTCCAGCCCTAGCCAATGGAGTATTCAACAAATACTTTTTCCAGAGCTGGTCAGTGCACTTCAAACTCTTGTAATTCCAGCGGGCCAGGACATTATAGCACTGGATAGAAGTTTGGATATTGAAATGTATAATAATGTGTTAGATGTTGCTCAGTTGATAGCATGGTGCCTCTGTGCCAGAACATTGCGGGTTCAAGTGTAATTCAAGATGATTAAAAACAAAATCTAGGCAGTTATTGCGTATGCTACTGAGGGACTGCTATACTGTTGGAGATCTTACCTTTCCAATAAACTATTCAACAAATCTAGTGGATGTCAAAGATTCCAAAAATATTTCTGTTATAACTGGTGTCTCGCTTTTCTAAAGAAATATTATATAAATCTTCGAAAAGGGCAAATGTGGGTACAAGCAACGTTGGGCTCAATCACTTTAAAAAGATATCAAAGAAAAGCATTTAGCCCTTAGATTCTGACACACCACCGAAATGTCACAGAAAACACACAAACACAAATATATATATCTCAGGTAAATGTTTATTAAGGGTCTGAACTAATAAGACAGTGCACTGACTGTTAACATTTGAGTGGCCCTAAAATTAATGAGGCTGGTTATTTGCTTTTCTTATTTGCGACGGTTAAACCAATGGAAGCAGGATCCTCTAACATAACAGAGACTTTCAGGCTTTTTGCCTCCAGGACCTGCAAGTGCTCTATTTCTCTGATTGATTTCTTGTTAAACAAGCCATCACTTTCCTTCCCCTGGAGCATGGCTTGGTACAGCCTCTCATCCAGTGTTTTTCTGCTTTCTTGAATGCTCAAGATACACACTGGAGGGTCTGAATCATTGAAGATGGGCGGTTTGTAGAAGAGTACTACCAGTTGTTCATCACCACACTGGTAGCTGATGAGTCCTGCACAACCTCCTTCTGGATTTTCTGTGAAAGTAATTTTCTTCTCTTCCCCCATTTCAACAGGCTCCAGTGGTGACATTGCCTTTCCAGTCACAATAAAAAGCCTGCAAACAAGGACATTCATTTGGCTATTTCACATTGTTGAAATAAGAGAATTCATAATAAAATAGAAAGGAATTTTCTTCAGCATCATATCATTGATCTTGTATGCGGTAAGGGAGGTACTTGAGGCAAGGCCCATTTACTTGGGCCTCCATCGTTTTACTTATCCATCAACATTTCTGACTTATTTGGGGATTGGGTGCATGAGCTGTGGTAATGAGGTCAATTCTACCATAGTTTCCTCAACAACACTGGGCCACTGGGGTGCCCAAGGAATAGGCCATTGAAATTTTCCAATAATAAGAGGCCAGGCTCTGAACTGCAAATCATTTAAAGAGATTGATTCTGGGACAGAAACTTGCCCATTTAACAAAGGCGACAAATGTTTCATTCCCTCTGGACACCTGACTACTGCAGTATGCATCGATTCCGAATTTCCTGTGCCTCATGCCCAGTGATTCCAGTAATGGAATTAGTACCGACTCCATGCAGTCACATGTGCCCAATCCCAGATATTGGGATGGATCAACTCCATACTCATGGGGTGACTGAAGCTCTGCCTTTCCCAGAATCAACATCTCCAATCAAAACAATTCCCAGGTAATTTTGTGGAAAAGTCCTTCAGCCACAGGGAACTATGACAGCTTATACAATTTTATGTTGTCACCTCCAATGTTAAACATGCAGGAGGTTATTTCAACATGGGCATTAACACAACCGATCCTCAACTTTCACACTTGTGATTTTCAGTACAGTTCACTCTCACCTTAGACAGGAAACACTCCATTATCACACATGTCCTACTGCCCTGGCTGAGATTGGAATGCAGAGTGCAGAGTGGGAACTGAACTGGAGAAGTGGTCTATCTGACTCTGAGCCAATGTGAGCAGTGTATTTTAATCAGTGCTGTCCAATATTGTTTCAGGAGGGGAAAGAATACCAGGAACTGGAAGAAAATACTTACTGTGGATCAGTCAGCTTGAAGGTCTTGGTATCATTTTTGACATAAATGTGGGCAGGAATGTCACCAGCCTGCTTTCTGTAATGGAGAATACACAATAATTGTCAGATACAATAGAAGTTAGAAGATTGTAGATTGGTTGTAGATTTTATCTACTGGTTGTAGATTTTCTCACCCCCTGGGACTGTCCTATGATTTGAAGAACTGAAGGTTAATATAGTAGAAGCTGGCAGTCATGTGTTGAAGCTTGCAGGCATGCTTCCATTAAAGTTGACAAATACATCTGGTGAATATATTTATGAAAGTACTGACCAGTGTGAAACTGAGACATGATTTGATCAATATCTAAGCTGACATAGCTGACCTCAGCAATACAGAACAGTGTAAGGTGTAAAAACTGTCCTTGCTGTAACAGTGCTGGGAGCAAAATAAAATCAGCCCAGGCTCTTAGTCTGGCTGGCTAATCATTGATTGGTACTGGAACGTTCATTTCTATGAATATTGTCTAAAAACAGTGGTAACAGCTCCTTGGTTATATTGCTTCTGGAGATTGATTGTCCATTTTGACATTTGTATCTGACAAAATGGAGAAAATAGTGCCCACAGACTGTATAATGAATTTAAATCTCTACTCCCTAATTAGCCCATGAAGTTGAATCATATATCTCGCATTTTAACCTGAGTTAAGATCAAGCAGCTTGGCATCGATGAGGAATTGAACGGGAATTTACATGGACAGTGCTAGTCAGCTGGTCTCTGATGTGGTCTCTTAAAGTTACAGAACAAGCATGATTCTCAAGCTGCCTGGCACCCTGGCACTGCCCACCAGGCAATGCTAAGAGAATGGGGTCTGAGGGGGTGGGGCATACAAGGATTGTGGGGAGCACCTGAGGCACACTTTGCATTAGTGATTGGTGGGAGAGGGATGGAGGGGATGGATGGATAGGGTTTTGGGCTGGCCATGGGTGACAGGGAGGTCAGGCTGGTCATGATGAGTCATGGAGGCTGGTGGTCGGGGAGGGTTGCAGAGGCTGCTAACTGGGGGCATGGACGGGGAAGCATTTGAAAGCTGGTGATTTGGAAGTTGGTGATGGACCATCAGTATGCATCTGCTGAACTCCCCACTGACAGATTGATGCATGCACTGTGGCCCACTCAGCATGCTGATGCCAGTTTCTCCGATGGTTTCAGGACCCCCAGCCTCACCCCATCCCTTATCGGCATGAATCCCTCTGTGGCAAGCTGTGATATGGAGATGTTGATGTTGGACTGGGGTAAACACAGTAAGAAGTCTCACAACACCAGGTTAAAATCCAACAGGTTTGTCTGGTAGCAAAAGCCACTATCTTTAATATGGTGCTGTGAAGCAAGCTGTGATGCACAGACTGCTGGAGATTGATTCAATTAAGCACGCCCAAAACACGGATGGGAAAAACCCTCCTATTCTTGTCTGTTGGGCCATTAGATTTTTTTTGGGAGAATCACTCGATATTTCATTTTGTTGAATTTTTTCAGTCACTTAGACAGAAATCCGCTTTTATTCAGAACTCAGTATTTTAATATAAACACTGTCTCAGTGGGCTTCACATAGGATGCAATTCTTATCCTGCAAAACCAAATGTTATACAAAGAACAAAGAACAAAGAACAACACAGCAAGGGAAACAGGCCCTTCGGCCCAATGAGCCCGCGCCGCCATCCTAACGTCTTAATGACATATAGAGACCAATATAGGGACAATTTGTTACCCAATCAGCCTAAGAGCACATTTTTGGATGTGGGAGGAAACCGGAGCACCCGGAGAAAACCCACGCAACCACGGGGAGAACGCGCAAACTCCCGCAGACACAGGCCCAAATCCATGTGTCTGCACAGCAACAGCAATAGTCTCTGAGCTGTCATGTTGACCATCTGATGGTCCAGTTTAAGCATACACTAACGACGTGAAGCACTAGGCCACTCCTGAAGTAACATCCAGGAGCAGCCTTCGCACGACCTGCTGAATGCATGCACCTTGTTGGTCAACAAGGTGGACCGAACAGCCTGTGGAAACAATTAAAGTATTTAAACAGTCCTCATATATCCCTCTATCTGCAGACTGCTCATGTGGCTGTCCAGGAGACCCTTAAACAACCCTAGCGTGCCTGCTCCCACCACCCCACTCGGTAGTGAATTCCACACCCCTACTACCCTTTGTGTGAAAAAATGCCCTCTAATATTAGTCTTATACATAGCTCCCTTCACCCTAAGGCCGTGACCCCTCGTTCTATCAGAATCTAATGGTGGAAAAAGCTTACCACCATTTACTCTATCTATACCCCTCATAATCTTATATACCTCTAATAGATCCCCTCTCAGCCTACGTCTTTCAAGGGAAAACAACCCCAGTGCGTTCAACCTTTCCTCGTAAGACAGCCCTTCCATACCAGGCAGCATCCTGGTAAATCTCCTCTGCACTCTCTCTAGGGCCTCCACATCCTTCTGGTAGTACGGCGACCAGATCTGGACGCAGTACTCCAAGTGAGGCCTAACGTTCTATACACCTGCAACATCAGACTCCTACTCTTGTATTCTATACCCCTTCCTATGAAGGCTAACATACCATACGCTTTCTTTATCACTTTTTCCACCTGTACTGACACCTTCAGAGACTTGTGAACCTGCACCTCCAGGTCTCTCTGCGTCTCTATACTCCGGATAGTTTTACCTTTTATCCTATAACTCCCCTCTACATTATTCCGGCCAAAATGCATCACCTCGCATTTATCCGGATTAAATTTCATTTGCCATCTATCTGCCCAATCTACCAGCCTATCTATGTCATGTTGTATTGCCAGGCACTGCTCCTCAGTACCCGCCAATCCAATCATCTTAGTGTCATCAGCAAATTTGCTGATCACACCACTACCCCCTCTTCCAAGTCATTTATATACACCACAAATAGACGGGGTCCTAGTACAGAGCCCTGTGGCACACCACTAGTGACTGACCTCCAGTTGGAAAAAGAGCCTTCCACTACTACCCGCTGTCTCCTCCTCCCAAGCCAGTTCTCAACCCATCTACATACCTGGCCCTGTATCCCATGCGCCTTCACCTTTTTTTATCAGCCTACCATGGGGAACCTTGTCAAACGCCTTACTGAAATCCACGTAGACGACATCAACGGCTTGTCCTTCATCAACCGTTTTTGTCACCTCTTCAAAAAATTCCACTAGATTCGTAAGGCACGACCTCCCCTTAATGAAGCCATGCTGCGTATCCCTGATCAGATCGCAGCGCTCCAGATGCTCATACATCCTGTCCATGAGGATCCTCTCCATTAGCTTACCTATAACTGAAGTCAAGCTCACCGGCCTATAGTTCCCTGGGTTATCCCTCTGACCCTTTTTAAACAACGGTACTACATTTGCACTTCTCCTGTCCTCTGGGACCTCACCTGTGTCCAAAGAAGAGACAAAGATTTGCGTCAGAGGCCCAGCAATGTCATCTCTCACCTCCCTTAGCAGCCTGGGATAAATACCATCAGGCCCCGGAGCTTTATAAGTCTTTATGCTGACAACATATTGAACAAAAACTTTCCCTTAAATATTGAACATAATTAATACTTAATCTTGTTCCTGCTGCATAACATTAAAACTCATTGGAATAAACTTTGTGACTTTTTTCCCCTATAACTATAGTCTACATGATCTTGAATGGAAAGTAGCCGCTAGATAAAGGAGTCCCAAATGTAATCTCTGTGCAAATCGGCAAAATCAAAACACAGTCTTATCAGTTGTCATGAAATAAATCAGCAAGCAGTCTGTTTTGCTGCTGACATAAATCATTAATTTAAAGAATTCTGTCTGGATAAGGACACAGTGAAAATTGAATGCATGAAGCTTGACTTGCACCTTGTCAATTACTATTCACTTCAAGAGATGAAACTGCACTGAAGCTAAATGTACGGAACATATTTACCCTAAGTCAACCTCTGTAATGCTTTTTATTGAGCAGATGTTTCAGTTGGTACTGATCCCAGTGGCAATCCATTAATTACAATTGCCGTTCTCAAAATGACCTCATTATCCTAACTCTCTGTTCCCTGTGAGTTAAACAATCAGCTATCCATGCCAATATAGTAACAGCTTAGTATGGTAACTTTTTTATGTGGCAGCATCTCAAAAGCCTTTTCGAAAACAAAATATACTCCAGCTTCTGGTTCCAACACATGAAGCTGAAATAACCCTTTGTTTTTAACATAGAATCCCTACAGTGCAAAAGGGGACCATTTGGCCCATTGTGTCTGCACCGACATCAATCCCACCCTGGTCCTAACCCCATAATCCTATACATTTACCCTCTAATCCCTCTAATTTGTGCATCCGGGACAGTAAGAGGTAATTTGGCACGGCCAATCCACCTAACCTGCACATTTTTGGACAATAAGAGGCAATTTAGCATGGTCAATCAACCTAACCAGCATGTCTCTTAGACTGTGGGAGGAAACTGGAGCACCCGGAGAATTCCCACTCAGACACAGTGGGAAAAGGTGCAGACGGTGACTGGAGCCAGGAATTGAATCCGGATCCTTGGAGCTGTGAACTTTGAAACAATGATATAGACCAAGCTAAATGTCTCAGACATACTTACGCTGGATCAGTCTTGATAGAGCGTGTTTTTGGGTCACTTGTGCGGCTAGAATAATTGATATTGTGATTGACATTGCTAGAGCTATTGTTTCCCATTCTGCTAGCCTGTAAAGGAGAATAGAATGTTGCCATCAGATACAAATGCAGTTTTAAAACCTAAAATCCTCCCTGATAATAGGGTTGCCACTCTTCAGGAATATTCTTAAGTCTCAGAAATTGAAGATAGATCTGCAAGAATCAACCGCATGTAATCTGGGGCCAGTAAAAACAAAACAGAATCCTAGAGTACAGAAAGAGGCCCTTCAAGTCTGCACCAAACACAAACCCCCCCAGATCCCCACTAATCCCTCTAACCTACACATCTCTAGATACTAAGGGGTAATTTCTTAGCATGGGCAATCAACCTAAACTGCACATCTTTGGACTGTGCAAGGAAACCAGAGTACCCAGAGGAAACCCACACAGACACAAGGAGAATGTGCAGACTCCACACAGAGAATGACCTGAGTCAGGAATTGAACCCAGGACCCTGGGGCTATGAAGCAGCAGTGCTAACCACTGTGCTACTGTATTTCATTTCCTTTTCTCTTTCCTTTGTTGTTTCCTTATAAATCTTGTAAGTTGTGTTTCCTTTCCTTTGCACTCTTCTCTTTATTACTTCTAAAATAAAACAGAGGTAAGAAAAATGATTTTTTCCTTGATAGTCAAAAATGGGTCAGTTTAAACCCATCATGGTCATCCCAACCAGGCTGACAAACAGAGGGGTGATAAATCAGAGCCATGGAGTGAATAGTGTGTGGTTTGGGCCCCACAGAACAGATATAGAGACAATTGAGAGTAAAATACAGAAGAAATAGACTATTTCCAGAAAAAATTGTGATAATTATGTGATTTATAAGATTATACTTTTGGGACTATGGCCAGAATTCTCTGGTTGTTTATGCCAGCGGGATCTTCAGGTCCCACCGATGGGACACAGTTTCCTGACAGCAGGGGATGGCTTCAGTTGGAATCCCCATTGACAGTGGTGGGATTAGAAGATGCAGCTGCTCATGATCACTATGCTGCCTCCTCCTGCTAAGAAGTACACAGGGAAGAAGTGACTGCCAGAATATCTAAAAGAGATAGGCAGGCCCTGCAGGAATCTCTTGCAACTATCTGACTCTCTAACTGCTTTTTCATTTTGGATATAATGGCTCCTCAGAGGACTGTAGCAAGTTTGTGGTCCCATGAATGGTTTAGCTGTGCAGGAGGAGGGCGTGAAGAGTGAAAGTGCTATATTGGTAGTGGATTCCATAGTTCAGGGAGAAGACAGGCCTCCACAGACCTGACTCCAGGATACTATATTGCCTCCCTAGCGCCAGGATCAAAGATTTCAAAGAGTACCTGTAAGACATTCTGTTTTGGGGAAGATGAACAGTCAGAGATCATGACCCACATTGGGACCAATAACATGGATTGGAAAAGGAAACACATCCAGAAAGCAAATCTTAAGGAGCTAGGAAAGGATTTAAAAAGCAAGACCTCAAGAGCAGTAATCCCAGGATTACTTCCAGTGCCACATACAAGTGAGCACAAAAACAGGAAGATTGAGCAGTTCAGCCCGTGGCTGGAGAAGTGGATCTGTGAGGGTTTGGGACTAGTCCTGGGCAGGTGGAACCTGTAAAAGAAGGATGGATTACACCTCAATAGAGCCAGGATTAATGTCGTCACAGAATGTTTGCGAATGCTATTGGGGAGGGTTTAAACTACATTGGAAGGGGGATAATATCCTGAGGGAAAATTCAGAATGGAGAGACAAAACACTGGCATTGGGAAGTAGAGAAGTGTTAACTGATAAGGAGGAAATATCTGAGAGCCATATCAGCATAAATAGAATATTTGGAGAGTTTGACAGAAATATTGTTGGCAATGGTAAATCATTAGATGGAGTCAGAGTCAGGGGAAAGTAAAAAAGGTCTAAATAAGGTGAATGTGAATGCATTGAATGTGGTTAATAGAATTGGTGAACTACAGGCCAGGTAGATAAGTGGAATTAAGATATTATTGCTATTACAGAGACAAAGAACAAAGAACAACACAGCATGGGAAACAGGCCCTTTGGCCCAACAAGCCCACGCTGCCATCCTAACGTCTTAATGACATATAGAGACCAATATAGGGACAATTTGTTACCCAATCAGCCTAAGAGCACATTTTTGGGCTGTGGGAGGAAACTGGAGCACCCGGAGAAAACCCACGCAACCACGGGGAGAACGCGCAAACTCCCGCAGACACAGGCCCAAATCCATGTGTCTGCACAGCAACAGCGATAATCTCTGAGCTGTCATGTTGCCCATCTGATGGTCCAGTTTAAGCATTCACTAACGACATGAAGCACTAGGCCACTCCTGAAGTAACATCCAGGAGCAGCCCTCGCACGACCTGCCGAATGCATGCAACTTGTTGGTCAACAAGGTGGACCGAACAGCTTGTGGAAACAATTAAAGTATTTAAACAGTCCTGCTATACCCCTCTATCTGCAGACCGCTCATGTGGCTATCCAGGAGACCCTTAAACAACCCTAGCGTGCCTGCTCCCACCACCTTACTCGGTAGTGCATTCCACACCCCCACTACCCTTTGTGTGAAAAAATGCCCTCTAATATTAGTCTTATACATAGCCCCCTTCACCCTAAGGCCGTGACCCCTCATTCTATCAGAATCTAATGGTGGAAAAAGCTTACCACCATTTACTCTATCTATACCCCTCATAATCTTATATACCTCTAATAGATTCCCTCTCAGCCGACGTCTTTCAAGGGAAAACAACCCCAGTACGTTCAACCTTTCCTCGTAAGACAGCCCTTCCATACCAGGCAGCATCCTGGTAAATCTCCTCTGCACTCTCTCCAGGGACTCCACATCCTTCCGGTAGTACGCCGACCAGAACTGGACGCAGTACTCCAAGTGAGGCCTAATCAACGTTCTATACACTTGCAACATCAAACTCCTACTCTTGTATTCTATACCCCTTCCTATGAAAGCTAACATACTATACGCTTTCTTTATCACTTTTTTCACCTGTACTGACACCTTCAGAGACTTGTGAACCTGCACCCCAGGTCTCTCTGCGTCTCTATACTCCGGATAGTTTTACCTTTTATCCTATAACTCCCCTCTACATTATTCCGGCCAAAATGCATCACCTCGCATTTATCCGGATTAAATTCTATTTGCCATCTATCTGCCCAATCTACCAGCCTATCTATGTCCTGTTGTATTGCCTGGCACTGCTCCTCAGTCCCCGCCAATCCAAGTTATCTTAGTGTCATCAGCAAATTTGCTGATCACACCACCTACCCCCTCTTCCAAGTCATTTATATAAATCACAAATAGAAGAGGTCCTAGTACTGAGCCCTGTGGCACACCACTAGTGACTGACCTCCAGTTGGAAAAAGAGCCTTCCACTAATACCTGCTGTCTCCTCCTCCCAAGCCAGTTCTTAACCCATCTACATACCTGGCCCTGTATCCCATGAGCCTTAACCTTTTTTTATCAGCCTACCATGGGGAACCTTGTCAAACGCCTTACTGAAATCCATGTAGACGACATCAACGGCTTGTCCTTCATCAACCGTTTTTGTCACCTGTTCAAAAAATTCCACTAGGTTCGTAAGGCACGACCTCCCCTTAACGAAGCCATGCTGCGTATCGCTGATCAGATCGCAGTGCTCCAGATGCTCATACATCCTGTCCCTGAGGATCCTCTCCATTAGCTTACCTATAACTGAAGTCAAGCTCACCGGCCTATAGTTCCCTGGGTTATCCCTCTGACCCTTTTTAAACAACGTACTACATTTGCAATCCTCCAGTCCTCTGGGACCTCACCTGTGTCCAAAGAAGAGACAAAGATTTGCGTCAGAGGCCCAGCAATGTCATCTCTCACCTCCCTCAGCAGCCTGGGATAAATACCATCAGGCCCCGGAGCTTTATAAGTCTTAATAAAGCTTGAGACCCAGCTCAAAGAAGGGCAGCAGTGGACGTTAAATAAAAATATAGAAAATAGAAGCCTTTTGGCTCTTTGAGTCTGCTCCGCCATTCATTTTGTATGTCATAGCGGTATTGATTAAAGATAGCATTTCTGGAATGGAGAGAGAAGTTTTTCCAAAGGGTCAGGAACAGAATCTCTCTGGTTACAGGTAATGAATGAAAAAACTTCATTAACATTAATCAGAGTCGTTTATGGACCATCAACTAGTGGAAGGGATGTAGAGAAACAAATTTGCAGAGGAATTACAGAGAGTGCAAGAATTGTGGAATAATTATAATGGGAGACTTCAATAAGAATAGTGGAAAGGGACAAGAGGGGTGTGAGTTCCTGAAATGTGTTCAAGACAACTTTCAGCAACAATATTCTTCTAGTCCAGTGACAGAAACTGTTGGACTCTAGGGAATGAGTTGATCCAAGTGGATCAGATATCACTGGGAGAGCAGTTAGAGCAATGCCCATTGTGTGATAAGGTTTATATTGGCCTTGATTAAAAAAAAGGAACCATCACAGCAGGGATAATTGGGGGAAAGCCAACTTCAATTCAAGTGGTTTGGAATCCATATTGGCAGAAAAAGCATTAGCTGAACAAGGAGCCATCATCAGGAAAAAAGTAGAGCAGGCAATGTTGAAGGGAAAACATAGAAGAAAGAAATTTGGAGTGCCCTGGATAATCAGAGAGATGGAGATGAAGAGGAAGAAAATACATTGGGGAATCAGGCTGAATGTAGAAGAATCGGGGGAGCAGGGAATGAAAATACTAATGAGAAAAGTGTGGAGAAAGCATGAAAAGTTACTGGCAGCTAACATTAAAGTGAATCGCAAGCTCTTCTATTAGCAGATAAATAATAAAAGAGTGGTAAAACAAAGACTCAGGCTGATTATTGGTTAAAAAAAAAGAGACTTGCATGTGAAGGCAGGGGAAATGTGCCACTTTCTCCTTTCACAAACTCTTTGAAGCCAGATCAATCAGCAGTGTTGTATTTGACAGACGTCTGATGTGGGAGATGGCAATTTCACATCTTAAGCTGAACTCTGATTGTGAAGAGATGTTTCAGAAAGAAGAAGTAATTATTTGACTCTTACCTGGCTTCTGGAAGTCTTGCTATGATGCTTTGCCTCTGGATTCCTGTCTGATGTACAGACTGAGGCTCACCATCTCTGGTTTTATATGTTTCAACCTAGCAGTAGGATTAGTATTTGAGCCAATCACAGTTTAGTTACTTGGAATTTCAACATTATTTTTGATCAGTTCTACAGAAAGTGGGTGTTGCTGGCAAGGACAATGTTTATCACCATTCTGGAGTTTCTGTTTAAGAATGTGGTGATGAGTCAGACAGAATCTATCTAATCATTATTACAGCTGTTCAGTTTCAGAGGTTTGCTGTGTAGAGTCAGGCGATGAGTTCAATATCCAATCCTTGATGAATTGCAATTTATTTCAGTTAAACATTGAGAAGACCAAAGCTTTTACCTTCAACCCCACCACAAATTCTGTGAATTCACCATCAATTCCGTTCTGTTCCTTAAAACAAGGAACCTGAAAGGAGAGGAGGACTGGAGAAAAGCACAGCAGGTCCAGCAGCCTCTATCTGGAGACCTGCTGAATTTCTCCAGCTTCCTTTGTCCTTGTTCCGTTCTGCTCCATGGTCACTTTGAGCCAGAATGCTGACAATCTTGTCATTGAGTCTGATCCTGAGCTGAGCTTCAGTCTGTATTGCTGTACATCAAAAAGACATCTCCTTCTACCTCAGGCTTTGTAACAAAAATTGTGGATTTCCTGAATGGTGGGTAATATTAAAATTCTCCCTGGAATGAGAGCCTGACACTCGATTAACTGTGGAAGGGAAAAGTTGAGTTCAGCTGCATTAATAACTTAGCTATTGAATTATATTAGTCAATAATCTCAACTTACTCATGTCCTTGAGTTAAACTCAGTATTTTAAATCAATCCAATTCAGTTTTATTAATTTAAATTCAGAGCTTTGTCAAATCTTCTACAAGGTTGTTAAAGAGATTGACTTACGGGAATGACTCTGATACTCTGACACCCACCCCCTCTCCTTTTGCTGATCAATGACGGTTTTGGACTGTTGTAGTTTGGAGTTTACAGTAACTATTGACCATTATATCCTCTGCCTGCTAGATTGGGTTAAGAGGGACCTTTTCCCAGCGGCTCGCGTCCACCATGACCATAATCCATTTTCAGGGATTGAGAACGATTATATATGCAGGGATCCATCACACTTTGGGGCAAAGAATTTGAAAGATTTGGAGACTCCCAATGAGAGGAAATTTCTGTGCACCTCAGTTTTAAATGACTGGCCTTTTATCTTCTTCAAGTCTTTCTCACTAGCCTACAGATGTAGACTATTTAGTCTCACTTGATAGGACAAGATAGGATGTATAGGCACTTAGAGCGTTGCGATCTGATTAGGGATATGCAGCATGGCTTTGTTAAGGGGAGATTGTGCCTTACGAATCTGATAGAATTTTTTGAGGAGGTGACGAAAACAGTCGATGAAGGGCAAGCCGCTGATGTCGTCTATATGGATTTCAGTAAGTTTGACAAAGTCCCTGATTGGAAGTTAGTTGAGAAGGTGAAGGCTCATGGGATACAAGGACAGGTAGCTAGATGGATAAGTAACTGGCTTAGTAACTGGAGACAGAAAGTAATAGTGGAAGGGTGTTTTTCTAGCTGGAGGTTGGTCACTAGTGGTGTGCCGCAGGGCTCGGTACTGGGACCTCTTCTATTTGTAATATATATAAATGACTTGGAAGAGGGAATAAGTGATCAGCAAGTTTGCAGACGATACAAAGATGGCTGGACTTGCGGATAGTGAGGAGCATTGTCAGGCGATGCAGCAGGACATACAAAGAACAAAGAACAAAGAGCAACACAGCACGGGAAACAGGCCCTTCGGCCCAACAAGCCCACGCCGCCATCCTAACATCCTAATGACATATCCTTGTCTTTAGGCTATGCCTATTGTTGAAGATTCCCATATAGGGACCAATATAGGGACAATTTGTTACCCAATCAGCCTAAGAGCACATTTTTGGGATGTGGGAGGAAACCGGAGCACCCGGAGAAAACCCACGCAACCACGGGGAGAACGCGCAAACTCCCGCAGACACAGGCCCAAATCCATGTGTCTGCACAGCAACAGCGATAGTCTCTGAGCTGTCATGTTGCCCATCAGATGGTCCAGTTTAAGCATACACTGACGACGTGAAGCACTAGGCAACTCCTGAAGCAACCTCCAAGAGCAGCTCTTGCACGACATGCCGCATGCATGCCCCTTGTTGGTCAACAAGGTGGACCGAATTGCCTGCGGAAACAAATAAGACTTAATTAAACATGCTAAAAAAAACTAAGACATTCCCGAGACGAAACTAAAAGATAGTCTACTACTATTTGGTCCTCCCGATATTCAAACAGTCCTGCTATATCCCTCTATCTGCAGACCGCTCATGTGGCTGTCCAAGAGACCCTTAAACAACCCTAGCGTGCCTGTTCCCACCACCTTACTCGGCAGTGCATTCCACACCCCCACTACCCTTTGTGTGAAAAACTGGCCTCTAATATTCGTCTTATACATAGCCCCCCTCACCCTGAGCCCGTGACCCCTCGTTCTATCCATTTCTAATGGTGGAAAAAGCTTACCACCATTTACTCTATCTATACCCCTCATAATCTTATATACCTCTAAAAGATCCCCTCTCAGCTGATGTCTTCCAAGGGAAAACAACCCCAGTCTTTTCAATCTTTCCTCGTAAGACAGCCCTTCCATACCAGGCAGCATCCTGGTAAATCTCCTCTGCACTGTCTCCAGGGCCTCTACATCCTTCCTGTAATACGGTGACCAGAACTGGATGCAGTACTCCAGATGAGGCCTAACCAACATTCTATACACCTGCAAAATCAGACTCCTACTCTTGTATTCTATTCCCCTTCCTATGAAGGCTAACATACCATACGCTTTTTTTTACCACATTCTCCACCTGTACTGACACCTTCAGAGACTTGTGAACTTGCACCCCCAGGTCTCTCTGCATCTCTATACTCCGGATAGTTTTACCTTTTATCCTATAACTCCCCTCTACATTATTCCGGCCAAAATGCATCACCTCGCATTTATCTGGATTAAATTCCATTTGCCATCTATCTGCCCCATCTACCAGCCTATCTATGTCCTGTTGTATTGCCTGGCACTGCTCCTCAGTACCCGCCAATCCAATCATCTTAGTGTCATCAGCAAATTTGCTGATCACACCACCTACCCCCTCTTCCAAGTCATTTATATACACCACAAATAGAAGGGGTCCTAGTACAGAGCCCTGTGGCACACCACTAGTGACAGGCCTCCAGTTGGAAAAAGAGCCTTCCACTACTACCTGCTGTCTCCTCCTCCCAAACCAGTTCTCAACCCATCTACATACCTGGCCCTGTATACCATGCGCCTTCACCTTTTCTATCAGCCTACCATGAGGGACCTTATCAAACGCCTTACTGAAATCCATGTAGACGACATCAACAGCTTGTCCTTCATCAACCGTTTTTGTCACCTCTTCAAAAAATTCCACTAGATTCATAAGGCATGACCTCCCCTTAACGAAGCCATGCTGCGTATCCCTGATCAGATCGCAGCGCTCCAGATGCTCATACATCCTGTCCCTGAGAATCCTCTCCATTAGCTTACCTATAACTGAAGTCAAGCTCACTGGCCTATAGTTCCCTGGTTATCCCTCTGACCCTTTTTAAACAAAGGTACTACATTTGCTATCCTCCAGTCCTCTGGGACCTCACCTGTGTCCAAAGAAGAGACAAAGATTTGCGTCAGAGGCCCAGCAATGTCATCCCTAACCTCCCTTAGCAGCCTGGGATAAATACCATCAGGCCCCAGAGCTTTATAAGCCTTTATGCTACCTAAAAGCCCCAACACTTCTTTCCTTGTAATGATTATTTCCTTTAACGGGTCCTCAAAATCCTCAAAGCCGGCATCAGATATCAGGCCCCTCTCCCGCGTGAATACCGACGCAAAGTATTCATTCAGGATCTCCCCCATCCCCTCAGGCTCTAAGCATAGTTCCCCTCCTCTGTCCCTGAGAGGTCCAATCTTCCCTCTAACCATCCTTTTGCTCCTTACATAGGAGTAAAATGCCTTAGGATTTTCCTTAATCCACCTGCCAAAGCCATTTCGTGGCCCCTTTTTGCCTTTCTGACACCCCTTTTAAGATCCCGTCTACACTGTCTATATTCTTCCAGCGCTGTCTCTGTCCCCAGTTGCCTAGATCTAATGTACGCCTCCCGCTTCTTCCTGACCAAGTCCTCAATATCCCTAGTAACCCACGGTTCTCTAATCCTACCTTTCCCATCCTTCCTCCTTACCGGCACGTGTCTTTCCTGCAAAAATTTTAGTTTTCCCTTGAAAGACTCCCACATGTGCAGTGTCGACCTACATTGACATAGATAGGCTGGTAGTTTGGGCAGATAGATGGCAGATGGAATTCAATCCTGATAAATGTGAGGTGATGCATTTTGGGAGAAAGAATGTAGGAGGGAGGTATATGATAAAGGGTAGGCCTATTAAGAGTATAGAAATGCAGAGGGACCTGGGGGTGCAGGTGCACAAGTCTCTGAAGGTGGCAGAGCAAGTGGAGGAGGTTGTGAAGAAAGCATATGGTATGCTAGCCTTTATAGGAAGGGGTATAGAGTACAAGAGCTGGCCTTTAATGCTGCAGTTGTATAAAACGTTGGTTAGACCTCATTTGAAATACTGTGTCCAGTTCTGGTCGCCTTAATACCGAAAGGACGTGGAGATTCTGGAGAGAGTGCAGAGGAGGTTTACCAGGATGCTGCCTGGTTTGGAAGGTCTGAGTTATGAGGAGAGGTTAGGCAAATTGGGACTGTTTTCCTTAGAAAGACGTAGACTTAGAGGAGATCTAATAGAGGTGTACAAGATTATGAGGGGTATAGATAAACAGGGTTAAGCTTTTTCCTAGGATGGACTCGAATAGCACGAGGGGTCACAGGCTTAGGGTGAGGGGAGTAAGGTATAATTTGGATGCTAGAGGGAGTTTTTTCACACAGAGGATGGTGGGGATATGGAATGCACTGCCAAGTAAAGTGGTGGAGGCAGGTACTCTGGAGTTATTTAAGAAATACTTAGATGGGCACATGAACAGAATTGGAATGGAGGGGTATAGAAAACTGATTTAAAATAGGGATCATGAGCCTTGGGAGTCCCTGGGAAGTGTGTAAATAGATGATATTGATGTACTTGTTTTTATCCTACAGGTGCTTTGGTCCACCTTGTTGTCTAATGAGGGGCATACACGCGATGGGTCGTGAGAGGACTGCTCTTGGATTTTTTTTGAGAGTATCCTAGTGCTTCACGTCGTTAGTGTACACTTAACCTGGACCATTTGATGGGCAACATGACAGCTCAGTGACTATCGCTGTGCTGTGCAGGTACATGGATTTGGGCCGGTGTCTGTGGGAGTTTGCGCATTCTCCCCGTGCTTGCATGGGTTTTCTCCAGGTGCTCTGGTTTCCTCCCACATCCCAAAAATGTGCTCTTAGGCTAACTGGGAAAACAAATTCTCCCTAAATTGTCTCAAATTTGGTTTTTAATCCATAGACCTATAGATCTATAAACATAGACAGGGATCCATAGGTAGAGTTGGGAACATCGGGTTGGAGGCGTGGGCTCGTTGGGCCGAAGGGCCTGTTTCCCGTGCTGTTTTGTTGTTTGTTTTTTGTCTCCATGGTTTATCCAATCTGCAGAGGATGTCCATTATAACTTCCAAAGCCAATAGGCCCTTAAGGTTGTCATTAATTCCCTGCTGCCATTCCCCTTATTGGTTCAAAAACAACAACTAGCGAGAATGGAAGAAGAGACGGCCAAATCCTTCTTTCCTCCCCAAGTGACGCTTGGCTCTGACTCCTGCATTCTTATTTTTCTCTCCATCTAACCCACCTTGTCAGTGGAGTTTAGCGGAAAAGAAAGGAGATTTGCTGGTGTCCAAAACCTTATTTTTCATTACCAACTGAATGCTGCAGCACAGGTGAAGAATGAGAGTATTACACTTATCTTGGAAACAATTATTTCAAATTGAATTTAATTCTGATTTGCCCATTCTTTTTCCAACTGAGCACTTCAATCAGTGGGCTTATCCATTAAAAGCATTCCCCAGCCACTTGTCCATGGTCCCAGGTAAGGAATGGTTGCTGAGAAGCAAGATTCACAGAGACATCCCTTGACAGACTGCTGGATGCCCTGGAGGAGCATTGCCTCATCTTGTGTCTCCAGAAAGGGAGGAGACTCTCAAGCAAGGTTACCAACTCTGCATGGTGGCAGCGCTAGTGACAACCAGCTCCCTGCAGAGGAGGAGAATTATCCAGTGTAGGAGAGGATGAATGATCTCCTCCTCCTCCCAGGCTAAGTCACTCATCTCATCATGGAACCGTAGAATCCTGACAGTGCAGAAGGAGGCCATTTGGCCCATCAAGTCTGCATCAAGTCTCAGAAATGTTTGCATCCCATCCAGGCATTTCCCTCCACCCCACCCCAGGACAGAATCCCACCCTGGCATTTACCCCTCAACCCTGAGCCAGCACCACATGAATTTTCCACAACTAATCCACCTAAACTACAAGTCTGTGAGCAGGAAGGTGCAATCCAGCAGGGCTAATATATCAAATCTACACAAATTACTAGGCCATCTGTCGGATCAGAGCACCCAAAGAAAACTGATGCAGACATGGGGAAAACGTACAAATCCTCACACCCAAGACCGGAATCAAACTCAGTATCTGGCACTGTGAGGTAGCATTACTAATCACTGTGTCACCGTGCCACCCTAACTCTCAATTCGCACACTCACAAACCCATCACACACCCACAAGGAGCTCACTCACTGCCAAGTTCACAAATAGGGCATATAAAGACACAAACTCAATTTATAAAATAATAGTTGGAATGCGAGTCTTTACAGGTAATTTAAGACTTGATTACCTGTCTACTATTACTATTGCAATACTAGTGCAAAATGTCAGAGTTAACCAATAACCTTTTCACTTAAGAAGCAGAGCCAGAGAGAGTGAGAGAGACAGACCAGGCCCCATGTCCTGGCCACCAGGGAAGGGGTGGGGCTGGGACCCAGCTAAGTAGTTGGGTTTAACTAACACTGTCCTTCCATTCCCCTCTTGTGGTGCACACTGAATGAAACACTTGAAAGCCTTTCATTAATGGAACGCCAGACATGCAACAGCTGCATCTCCTTAACTGTGGCCTGCATTCCCAAATGTCACATTCCTGGGTGTTCATGTTGAAATGCAGAGACTGTGATGTTAAAGCAATGACTCCTACAGTTGTACATACAGTGTCAGTTACAAGGGCAGCAGGTACATGGCAACACCACCACCTGCAGATTCCCCTCTAAACCACTCACCGTCCAGACTTGGAAATATATTGCCATTTTTTCACAGTCGTTGGATCAAAATCATGGAATTCCTTCCCTAACGGCAGTGTGGGTCAGCCCACAGCACTGCAGCGATTCAAGAAGGCAGCTCAGCATCACCTTCTCAAGGAGCAGCTGGGGATGGGCAACAAATGCTGCCCAGACAGTGATGTCCCATGAATGAATAAAAAAAATTTCCATGTTCCAGCACAAATCATGGGTTCCAATGGCAAACTTCTCAAAGTGGTGTTGCTAATTTCTCAACTCTAACTGAATTGTGGCACTAACGTGTCTGAGGGCTCCTTAGTCCAGTGTTGCACACCTCACACAATGCCTCAGAGCTCTTCCATGTAGATTTGCTTTTGATTTAAAACTGCACCATTAATGGTGCATGATGTACAGCAGCGACAGCTTCCTCCTGATATTTTCCAGCTTCCTCCAGTAACATTGGATCCCATTGTTCCTGTGGGCAACATTCCTATCCTCCCCCTGAGTGCATTACCATTGATGTGTCCATGCTCAATGTGGATCTCATCCCTTCCCCTCTAGAGGCTGTGTGCACGGTCATCTACAGAGGGGATCCTCAAGAGAGCTTCACATACATTCTCCCCACACAAAGAAGAAAGAATAAAGAAAAGTACAGCACAGGAACAGACCTTCAGTCCTCCAATCATGCCGATCATGATGCCCTCATTAAAAATACCTTTCATTATATTTTCACCAAGTAAGGATTGTCCCCCATAAGCATAACCATCCCATCAACAGACCAGAGCAGAGGCTGAAGAAACAGAAAAGAGCCTGAACATCAAGCTGTGCATCATCCCAATTGAACATGCAGGTTTGCCTCTCCCTGAGAACTATGATTGAGAAAACAGTGGTGAGGGAACAGACCCAGTTCCTCACTAGGTATGGACTGCCCACTGAGATCCAGTCAGGCCAGGGGTGAAATATCATGCACAGGAAATTCCAGAAAGTCACGGGGAGCCTGAATATTCTGATAGCCATGGGGGTTCGTCAATAGATATTCCCATGAGCTTTGTAGAATTATGAGCTTTCCTGTTAGGAGAGTGGATTTCACACAATTGGGAGGGAGTAGCGAGGAGGTGGGTTTAAAACCAGCTGGTTCTGGTCAGGCCAGCAGTCAAAGTCCTTTGGGGGGCTGATTCTGTACACTGCAGCTGTACCTTGCAGACAGACCTTGAAGACCTTGCATTCGTCTTGATCATCAGATTCAATATCCTGACCCCTCTTCCTCCCATATCCCTTAATCCTTTTAGCTCAAGAACTACATCTAATTTCTTCAGACAGAGTTTTGGCCTCAACTACATTTTGTGGTAGTGAATTCCACACATTCACCCTTCTTTGGATGAAGAAATTTGTCCTCACCTCAGTTCTAAAATGGTTTACCCCTTATCCTCGAATTATTTCCCCTAGTTCTGGACTCCTCCACCATTAAGAACATTTTTTTCTAAATCTAAACCTGTCAGAATTTTACAAGTTTCTATGAGATCCCTTCTCACTCTTCTAAACTCCAGTCAATATAATCCTCACCTGTCATAATGACATCGAAACAGAAAGAAATCCCCCAACACCAGCTTAAAGTCCAAAGTAAATGCATGACTCAGTGTGGACTAAATGGACTCATGATTTGCCCGTTTGGTTCTCAATTTGTACAGGGACAACACCTGATTACTCCTAGGGTAAGGATGAAAAAGTCATACAGAATAGCAGTCCCTGATCAACAATTCAACAACTATCCTCCAACCGTTCTGGAAGGGCTTTGGGGTGTTATTGTGTGAGGACAGAATTAGGCTCACCTATAATGTCTTCCACAGTCTCCACCCTAGCATTCCCTGTCTGAAGTAATACATGAACCATACTGGAGAACAGCTGGGTCCAGAGGAGTTGAGAACAAACTGTTTCGTTCTAGCTATTTTTCTGAACCATATTTAAAAGGGGCTTTCCTTTTTCCCCCTAGCAGATGGTGGTAAGTTTGGTTAGTTTTGAATTAATGTTTGCTGGTACATTAGATTTCTTATACAGGAATCAGAGCTTGTTCATTGTGACCAATCTTTACGTTTAACTTTCATCAGATTCCAGTTGGATCCATAACAATAGTATTGGGTTTGCATTGACCCAGCAGAGGCGACAGAGGGACTTCACTGGAACATTCTGGGAGAAGTCGGCAGAAGTCCCACTGAGAAGTGAAAAGCGGAAAATCTAGCGTCCAGGAGGGCACGGTGAGGAGATAAAAGCAAGGTGTTGTCTTGCCCTGATTCAGTAGTCGAGGATAGAAGAGAAAGAGCTGATTAGAAAGATGGGGTAAGCATTCAATAATTTTATTACTTGTAGTCTGGGGTAATTTCTGTGCACTATATTCAGTATCAACTTGGAGCGAGAAAGAAGGACCCAAGAGAATTGGATTATAATCTGAAATAAAACATCAGGAAAGCTATAATCTAATTGCTTGGTAGCAATCTGCACTAAATTTAAAGGCTGAGTAAGTAGAGATGGCGATGAGGGAACCGGTAGATCCCATTGCAAGCTGGCCTAATCTTATCTACAGCAAGTGTTGGCAGCTCGAGGAACTCTGGCTCAGATTTGCTGAGCTAGAATCTGAGGTTCAGACACTACAGCACATCTGGGAGGGAGAGAGGATAATTTGCTTCAGGAGTATTAATGGGAGATTTCAATATGCAGCTGGACAGGGAAAATCGAATTGACAGCGGATCCCACGGAAAAGAATTTGGGGAATATCTGTGGGAGGTTTCTTTGGAGCAGCTTGTGCTAAAGCCCACTAGGGAACAGGCAATTCTGGATCAGGTGATGTGTAATGAGGCAGACTTGATCAGAGAACTTCAGGTGAAGGAATCCCTAAGGGGCAGTGACCACAATGTGATAGAATTCATCTTGCAGTTTGGGAGGGAGACATTGGAACTGGATATAACGATGCTACAATTGAGTAAAGGACTGTGAAGGAGGAGCTGGCCAGGTTTGACTGGAAAGGGAGCTGAGCAGGCAAGACTGTGGGACAACAGTGGCAGGAGTTTTTGGGGATAATTCAGAAGGTACAACGTAAATTCATTCTAAGGAAGAGGAAGATTGTTAAGGGGAAGACGAGGCAACCATGGCTGACAAGGGAAGTGAGGGATCACATAAAAGGAAAGAGCATAGTGTGAGGGGAGGAATAGTGGGAAGCCAGAAGATTGGGAAACCTTTAAAAGCAAACAGAGGACAACTAAAAGACAATAAAGGTGGAGAAGATAAAATATGAGGGTAAACAAGCTAGTAATGTAAAAGAAGATTGTAAAAGTTTTTTAGATTATAGAAGGTAAAAGGGAGGCAAGAATGGATCTTGGACTATTGGAAAATGAGACTGAAGAAGTAGTAATGGGGGACAAAGAAATGGCAGAGGAACTGAATGGGTATTTGAATCACTCTTTACAGTAGAAGACACCAGTAACATGCAGAATTTCAAGAGAGTCAGGGGGCAGAGGTCAATGTAATGGCCATCACTAAGGAAAGGTGCCAGGGAAGCTGAAAAGTCTGAAGGTGGATTAACCACTCAGACTGGATGGACACACCCTGGGGTTCTGATGGAAATAGCTCAGGAGACTGTGCAGGCATTAGTGATGATCTTTCAGCAATTATTTGAGACAGAACATTCCAGAGAACTGGAAAAAGGCTAAAGTAATACCCCTGTTTACAAAGGGAGGGAGGCAGATGGGAAATTGCAGATTACTTGGAAATGCAAAGTTTAATAGGGCTGAGTCAGCATGGCTTTATCAAAGAGAGGTTGTGTCTGACAAATCTGAATTCTTTGAGGAGTTAACAAAGTTAAACAATGGAAAGCCAGTGGATATGATTTATTTGGATTTCCAGAAATCCTTTAACAAAGTGCCTTTCAGGAGGCTGCTAAATAAGCTCAGTGCCAATGATGTTAGAAGATTGACTGGCAGGGAGTTGGAATAAGCAGGTCATTTTCAGGATGGCAACTGGTGACTACTTGTGTTCCGTAGGGATCAGTATTGGAACCACAACTTTTCACTATATACAGTAATGAGCTGGAAGATCAAATTGAGGGCATAGCTGCTAAATTTGTGGACAATACAACGATATGTAGAGGGACAGGTAGCCTTGAGGAAGTGGGGAGGCTGCAGTATGATTTGAACAGGTTAGGAGAGTGAGCAAAGAAGTGGCAGGTGGAATGCAATATGGGAAAGTGTGAGGTTATGCATTTTGGTAGGAAGAATAGTGGTGTAGACTATTTTTTTAAATGGGGAAAGACTGATACACAAAGGAACTTCGGAATCCTGGTTCAGGATGCTTAAGATTAACACGCAGGTTCAGCTGGCAGTTAGGAAGGCAAACTAAAAGTTAGCTTTCATTTCTGGAGAGCTAGGATTCAAGAGCAGGGATGTACTGCTGAGGCTGTATAAGGCTCTGGTCAGACTCCATTTGAAATATTGTGAGCAGTTTTGGGTCCTCTACCTAAGATAGACATGCTGGCCATGGAAAGTGTCTAGAGGAGGTTCACAAGAATGATCCCAAGAAGGAAGGATTTGTCATATGAGAGGCAATTGAGAAGTCTGGATCTATATTCAATGGAGTTTAGAAGGATGAGGGAGAGAGCTAATTGAAACTTACAGAATATTGAGAGGCCTAGACAGCTATGACAGAGAATGTTTCCACTGAGGGGAGAGACTAGAACTCAAGGGTACAATCTCAAACAGAGAAGAAGATGTGTTTCTTCAGCCAGAGGGTGGTGTATCTGTGAAACTCGTCATTACAGAGGGCTGGTCATTGAGTCTCTTTAAGACAGGGAGAGGTTCTTGATCAATAAGGCGATCAAGAGTTACAGGGAAAAGGCAGGAGAATGGGCAAGAGAATCATATCAGCAATGATTGAATGGCGGAGAAGACTCAGTGGGCCGAATGATCTAATTCCGCTCCTATATCTTATAGACTTGCATTCTGTGTATTGACGATTGCCGTAAAGGTCTGTGCCACTTGCAATATGGAGCTTTTTCCAAAAGAAACTGTTCAGCAAGTGAGGCAATTCAGTATTGCCCTGGTCGCAGACCATCTAATGTGGAATGCTGTTCATACCAGAAGTGCATCCATTTGTTTGTACCTCTGTCAAAATCCCTGTCCAGAAACCTGACCACTTCTTGCCTTCAAAGAACCGCACAACCTCAAACAGACTATTGTCCTCCGCAAACTGCCCAGCCTTCAGAAGAACAGTAACCACAAGCCACAGCAACCTCTGCAAGACGTGCCGGATCATCGACACGGATATCATCATCTCAAGTGAGAATACTATCCACTAGGTACATGGTACCTACTCATGAAATTGGGCCAATGTTGTCTGCCTGATATGGTGCAGGAAAGGATGTCCCAAGGCATGGTACATTGGGGAGACCATACAGATGCTACAACAGTGGAGAAATGAACACTGTTGACAATCACCAGGCAAGAATGTTCTCTTCCTGTTGGGGGACATTTCAGTAGTCGCAGGCATTCAGCCTCTGATCTTCAGTTAAGCATTCTCCAAGATGGTCTTCATGACACACGACAGTGCAGAGTCGCTGAACAGAGACTGATAACCACGTTCTGCACACATGAGGATGGCCTCAACAAGGATCTTGGGTTCATGTCACACTATCTGTAACTCCCACTACTTTCCTGGGCTTGCAAAACCTCACTAACTGTCTTGTCTGGAGACAAAACACATCTCTTTAATCTGTGCTTAACCATCTCTCCACTCACATTGTCTGTATCTTTGAGACTTGATTATCTGTGAAGACTCGCATTCCAACCATTATTTTGTAAATTGAGTTTGTGTCTTTATGTGCCCTGTTTGTGAACTTAAATCCCACTTACCTGATGAAGGAACAGCAACTGCTCTGAAAGCTGGTGGATTTTGCTACTAAATAAACCTGTTGGACTTTAACCTGGTGTTGTGAGACTTCTTACCATGTTTACCCCAGTCCAACGTTGCCATCTTCACATCATACAAACCTGACATCAATAAATCAGCTTCATGTATCACTGATATTTTCCACCGTCAAAGACACCTATTGCAAGCCACACCGAGGGACAGATTGTGATACCTCCATGAACACTGCTCGCAGTCTTACCACCTGGGACACAATTGTCCTACCAAGATTCTTTAAGAGCCAGCCCATTTGACACTGTGTTATTGAACATATTTGTGTTCAGATTAGTCCCATTATGTGCGTGTACTTTATCTTTTAATTATAGGAACAGGAAGGAACAGCACAGGAAGAGCTAATTCAAATTTTAGTCTTCTGGTCAATGCAACAGATGAATGACCTGCACTAATTTCAATTAAACTTTGCAATTGATGAAGAAGCTATGTTAAGGAGGCACAATTGAAACTTATCATTTACTTGGCAATGTGGAATACAAAATGCTGGAAATGGACAGCTGGTCTCAGCCTGAGGAATGAGAAAGGTTAAAAAAGTGATTGGCCCATATATGCCAGTAAAAGCTCTCAAAAGAGGAAAGTTGGGTGAATAAAGCATTTGATCTGTCTGAATGGCTAGCCACAGAAGGCCTCATTGTTGAGTAAATTATTGTCAAAAAGAAACTGAAAGACAAGTTAACCCTGTAAGAATATCCATTGAGAAGCTAAGCCACCCAGAACAGTTCTAAGACAAAAACTGGGATGACCCCACTGAGCATCAGTGCATCAAGGTCTAAGAAGATGAAAAATAATCTGGTATTTTTACTCCTGATCAATGGATGCTGGAAGTTGGCAATGATGAGCATTTTTTTTAACGTTTAAAGTTTATTTATTAATGTCACAAGTAGGTTTATATAGTCCACATAAGCAAAGCATCACTGGTGCTTTACAGGGAATTTTGAGGAGGATAGGACAAAACAGCTTGCTTTTGTCATTAGAATTGTTACTTCCCATAACTTCCATATTTCTTACAACTTCATATTTGAATCCATAATCTGCTTCCTGCTCCTAATTATCCTGCTTGCCCATCTTGTAATCTCAATGTTTTCCAGACACACTGATTGCCTGCAGAATAGAGCTCAGTCTGGAAATAGTTCTCTTTAACACATAAAAAAACTATCGCACTTCCTACTATCATTTCAATTTTCATATCAAACATCTCCCTTTTCCTAGCAAATGAAGGACAATATGATATGCTCAATAATGTGTAATTGTGAGGTACCCATTTATACACCCACTGACCTCATGAATTAACAACTGTTTGCTATATATCACTCAGTCTCTGCTGGGTTGATGACTTCCAGATCATGCCAGTAGATCGCCATGCTTTCTCATGTCTACGTCTGACTTCCTCCAGGAGTCTTTCAGTGCAACGACTTCTTTGCATACCTTTGCTGTCTGTTGTTTTGCCAGGTTCCATATCTGGTTAATTATTTTCAACGCCCACTTTATATAAATAACTATGGGAAAGGAAATCATTATTTCCTTTACGTCATTTCTTTATCTTTGCCTCATTTTGAAATGTGTTTGTTCAGGTCTTGCACAGCCAAACCTCAATACAATCTAATGACCTTGACTCTGTTTCTTGGTTGTTAGACTGTATCTATCCATGCCAATATATTAACTGCAACACCTTATGCTCTTATCTTGTGTAGTAACTTCTTACGTTCACAAGCTTCATGTTTGTAACCAGAAGCTGGAACATATTTGCATTTTCAAAAGGCATTTGATAAACTGCCACATAATAGAACATAGAACATAGAACATTACAGCGCAGTACAGGCCCTTTGGCCCTCGATGTTGCGCCGGCCAGTGGACCCTCTAACCTAAACTATTCCAATATCATCCATATGCCTATCCACCGAACATTTGAATGCCCCCAAAGTAGGCAAGTCCACAACTGCTGCAGGCAGGGCATTCCACGCCCTCACCACCCTCTGTGTAAAGAACCTGCCTCTGACATCCGTCCTATAACTACCACCTCATAATTTAAAGTTATGTCCCCTCGTGTTGGTCATCACCATCCGAGGAAAAAGGCTCTCACTATCCACCCTATCCAGTCCTTTGATCATCTTATACGCCTCAATTAGGTCACCGCGTAACCTTCTTCTCTCTAATGAAAATAACCTCAGGTCCCTCAGCCTTTCCTCATAAGGCCTTCCCACCATACCAGGCAACATCCTGGTAAACCTCCTCTGCACCCTTTCCAATGCTTCCACATCTTTCTTATAATGCGGCGACCAGAACTGTACGCAATACTCCAAGTGCGGCCGCACCAGAGTTTTGTACAGTTGTAACATAACCTCACGGCTCCTAAATTCAATCCCTCTACCAATAAAAGCTAACACACCGTACGCCTTCTTAACAACTTTATCAACCTGGGTGCCAACTTTCAAAGAGCTATGTTCTTGTACCCCAAGATCCCTCTGCTCGACAACACTATTAAGGGTCCTTCCATTAGCCCTATATTTCATATGCCTGTTATTCCTACCAAAGTGAATCACCTCACACTTATCCGTATTGAATTCCATTTGCCACCTCATGGCCCAGCTCTGCAACCTATCTATGTCCCTCTGCAAACTGTAACATCCATCCTTGCTGTCTACAACTCCCCCCACTTTGGTATCGTCAGCAAATTTACTAATCCAACCCTCTACACCCTCATCTAGGTCATTTATAAAAATGACAAACAGCAGTGGCCCTAAAACAGATCCTTGAGGTACATCACTTGTAACTGCACTCCAGGTTGAATATTTCCCATCAACCACCACCCTCTGTCTTCTATCAGCTAGCCAATTCCTAATCCAAACTGCTAAATCACCTTCAATCCCATGCATCTGCACTTTCTGCAGTAGCCTACCATGGGGAACCTTATCAAACGCTTTGCTAAAATCCATATACACTACATCAACTGCCTTACCCTTATCTACCTCTTTGGTCACCTCCTCAAAAAACTCAATAAGGTTTGTGAGGCACGACCTACCCTTCACAAAACCGTGCTGACTATCCCTAATCAATTTATTTCTCTCTGGATGCTTATAAATCCTATCCCTTATAATTCTTTCCAAGACCTTGCCCACAACAGAAGTCAGGCTCACCGGTCTATAATTTCCAGGATGGTCCCTACTCCCCTTTTTGAACAAAGGGACAACATTTGCCATCGTCCAGTCTTCCGGCACTATACCTGTAGCCAACGACGACATGAAGATCAAAGCCAAAGGCTCTGCAATCTCCTCTCTAGCCTCCCAGAGAATCCTAGGGTAAATCCCATCTGGCCCAGGGGACTTATCAATTTTCATACCCTCAAGATTCGCTAACACCTCCTCCTTATGAACCTCAATCCTACCCAGTCTACAACCTGGTATCGCAGTATTCTCCCCGACAACATTGTCTTTCTCCTGTGTGAATACTGACGAAAAATACTCATTCAGTGTCTCTCCTATCTCCTCAGGCTCCATGCACAACTCCCCACTGCTATCTCTGACTGGCCCTAATCTTGCCCTAACCAATCTTTTATTATTTATATACCTGTAAAAAGCTTTAGGATTCTCCTTAATCCTATCCGCCAAAGTCTTCTCGTGTCCTCTTCTAGCTCTTCTCAACTCCCTCTTTAGCTCCTTCCTGGCTAATTTATAGCTCTCCAGTGCCCTAACTGAGCCTTCACGTCTCATCATTATATAAGCCTCCTTCTTCCTCTTCACCAGAGATTCAACTTCCCTAGTACACCATGGTTCCCTCACTCGACCACTTCCTCCCTGCCTGGCAGGTACATACTTATTACATAGAACATAGAACACTGCAGCACAGAACAGGCCCTTCGGCTTTCGATGTTGTGCCAACCAATATAAAAAGCAATGCCCCTCCAAACTAAACCATTCCCTTCTCTTCCATATACTTATCAACTAACCTCTTAAACGCCACCAAACTTGGCGCATCTACAACTGCTGCAGGCAGGGCATTCCACTCCCGAACCACCCTTTGGGTAAAGAACCTACCTCTGATATCCGTCCTATAACTATCACCCCTTAATTTAAAGCTGTGTCCCCTCGTGCTAGCTTTCTCCATCCTAGGAAAAGGCTATCACTGTCCACCCTATCTAAACCTCTAATCATCTTATATGTTTCGATAAGGTCCCCTCTTAGCCGCCTCCTTTCTAACGAAAACAACCTCAAATCCCTCAGCCTCTCTTCATAAGACCTGCCCTCCATACCAGGCAACATCCTGGTAAACCTCCTCTGTACCCTCTCTAAAGCCTCCACATCTTTCTTATAATGCGGGGACCAGAACTGCACACAATACTCCAAGTGCGGCCGCACTAGAGTTTTGTACAGTTGCAACATGACGTTGCGGCTCCGAAATTCAATCCCCCTACCAATAAAAGCTAAGACTCCATATGCCTTCTTAACAACCTTCTCGACTTGACTGCCTACTTTCAGGGATCTATGCACATACACACCAAGATCCCTCTGTTCATCTAGACTACTAAGAATCCTACCATTAGCCCTATACTCTACACATTTATTATTTCTGCCATAGTGCATTACCTCACACTTTTCCACATTAAACTCCATTTGCCACCTCTCGGCCCAGCTCTGCAACTTGTCCAAGTCCCTCTGCAAACTATAACACCCCTCTTCACTATCTACCACTCCACCGACTTTAGTGTCATCTGCAAATTTACTAATCCAAATTTACTAATTACGGACATGCAGAAGCTGTTCCTTAAATATGCTCCACATTTCAGATGTCCCCAGCCCCTGCAATATCCTGCTCCACCCTATGCATCCTAAATCTCTCCAAATAGCCTCATAATTACCTTTCCCCCAGCTATAACTACTGTTATTCGGTATGTGCCCATCCCTTTCCATCACTAAGGCAAACGTTTGGGATTTGGGGAGTAATGGGGAACAGAGAGTCGGAATCATTAGATAATTGAGGTTGGCAAACTGTACCTAGTTGAATGCCATTGGGATTAGAGCCTATATTTTAGTATTGAATGAGGAAATGACTTAGAATGCAGCCAAATCTGTTAGTGATAAGAACAAAAATCAGAAAACAGGCTTTGAGGAGGATACAAAGGCTCTAGAAACAGAATATAGTTATGTTAACTGAGTGGGAAGAATGTTGGAAGGTGGTGAATAATGTAGGAAAGTGTCAGGTTGTCCATTTTGCCCAAATCTTTCTGACCGTGTCTGTCAGTGTGCTCTTCCATTCTGTCCACTAACAGCTGAAGATGTATTTATGCTTTGCAGGAATTGGGAATTACAAGATTTTGAAGTTTTGAATCGTCAGGTATGTTCGGATGAACTGACCTATTCTGTTCCAAGCTGGATGGATATTTTTTGGTCGCAGCTAACTGCAAATGGAACAAGATATGCAATAGCTTCAAGATATTTGAGAATTTATTTGTATTTGAGCCCTGGATTGGGCAACATGGACAGTCAGAGTAAATGAACCAATTACCATGCTGGTAGAAATAATCTTGCATACAAAACACACTCAAGTGCAAATTCTGAATATGGAAAGGTTGAAAACTGTGTTGGATGCAAGGCTGGCTGAGTGAGAAAGAATGCCAGTAAATGGGCCGATTACTATAGTTAGAGATGAAGGAAATACCCCAGTGGGGTCGATGAACATTGAAGGAAAGGACCATTATGTGATGTGTAGCTGACAAGTGAGGAAGTGAATAGAGTAACAGAAGAGCCATTATAGAGGAACTGATGTGACCTTGTTTGTTGGCGAGTTACAAGTTGAGTTAATGGACAGCCAAGAACAGGATGGGCAATAGTTGAATGGGATAGGACAGAATTAAAGGTGAGATTTATTTGATGGATAATGAGAAGAACAATGGTGTTCTTTTAAAAATGGACATTTAAAGGGATTCTGAAAAAAAACGTGCAGTTTAGATGGTAGCTATGGATGCAGGAACAACATTTTTTAAATAGGAGATAAGATAGGCCTCACTGGACATCTGAAAGCCAACAATATTTGGGACAGTTCTGACACAGAAAAATGTGCTGTTAGCAAGCTGCCTGAAAAACGATGCGACTTAAGGCACAAAATGAGAAATCAAGATAAGTCACTGCTTGGAATCAAATAGAAAGATTTGACTTCTGTCTTAAAAGTGTTATGAAGCAAGCTGAATACGATGAAGTAGAAGATAGAGATGGGAAATTAAACAGCAGACGGGAATTGAGATATTGAGTGCAGTTCAGTTCGTTGGAATATTTTGATTTGGCACTGATGTATATTCTAGAAAAAGAAAAGTATAGTTGACTAGTAAATTGATAGTTTTCTCTTGGTGATATTTGCTTACTTGTCTATGTTTATTAAAGAACAGAGTTTGATATCCTGACCACAAGGCATCTAGACCATACGTGCAGAGGTGAGCAAAGACTTCAAAATCTGTTCATAAGATTGTCTGAGAGTCAAGAAGATGTTGGCATAATATTGAGGTACTGCATATATGTTCAGATGAGTTACATACAATGTAACTATTAGATCCATTCAAGAGTTTGGAAATGCTTGCAATTATATATTAAAGAACACATTTCAAACATTGACACTACTTGACAAACAACATGGCCATGAAATGGTAAACAGGCCAAAAGGATTAAAGCCCCAACAGACACTTGACAGAGAAACCAATTTCAAGACAATTGGATGGAATAAGAAATAACTCAGTAACTGTCAGAAAAAAACTGAGCAAAATTACAATGAAAGAGTAAATAATTTGAATGGAAAGAATTAAGCAGCAAATAAATCTTGGAAAGAATATCCATGAGATGAATACAGATAAATGGAGGATATTTTCAATCCATGCACAATATTTTAACCCCTTGATTTTTAGCACAATTCACGCGAGTGCATAGTGTGTGGGAGATTCTTCTCTGAACTCCCACTGAATAAAACAGCATGAATTACTCCAATTTTCATGTGAATTCAACACTTAGAATTTTTTTGTGTATCATCAGTCCATTGTGAAAGTAAACAATGTTTGTTGCACCCTTAATACTGTTTATCAAAAAACTATTGAATCCGTGTCTAGACTTACAAAGAGTGGACTGTTATTAAATACCCTAATTACTATTGTGTATTGCCATTCCCTTTTCCCAAGAAATTGCTGTTATCAGTGCAGCTGTGTCAACATCTTAACTACTGATCAATATTTGTTATCAGAATGAAACTCCTAATCTCTCGAAGTTCGACTGAATGTATTTCAAACATTTGTCAATAGAACATAATCCATCCATAAAATTGGGCTAAAATAACAACACAGAACACGGGGATCAGATCACTGAGTGTTTATCCCAGAGTTGAGCAATTGTCCTCATCCTATAGCTGCTCAGTTCCCAAACTACTATACTCTCTTTGCAATCCAACTAAATGTCGATGTCTCCTTCCATCACTGAATGTCCATGCTACAGGCTCCTAACCCCCGTTCTAACATCCAATTCTCTGATTTTAACCACAAAATATCGGCATCTCCTCAGCTGTTTCTCATTGAAGGACATTGGGATGAATTATTCGGACATTGGGAGGAATTATTCAGACATTGGAGGGATATTCCAGTCCCAATGAGGGTCTGTCATCTTTTGAGTGGCCTGCAGGCTCTCTTGCCAGGTGCTGCTGCCACAGGGCTAGAAAATCCCAGTCAGTAATCCACTGGTTGTCTCTTTGCCAATTTTCTTGTCTGATTAATAGTTCCTTGCAGATTATTTTGTTCTCAATGTTATTCACTCTGCCTCCTATTTTGCATCCATGATGTGGAGATGCCAGTGTTGCACTGGGGTAAACATAGTAAGCAGTCTCACAACACCAGGTTTAAGTCCAACAGGTTTATTTGGTAGCAAAAGCCACTAGCTTTCGGAGCGCTGCTCCTTCATCAGATGAGTGGGATTTCAGTTCACAAACAGGGCATATAAATGCACAAGCTCAATTTATAAAATAATAGTTGGAATGCGAGTCTTTACAGGTAATCAAGTCTTAAAGGACTTAATCAGGAGAGGAGTGGAGCTAGTTGCAACATGCTATTAGACAGGAGAGAGGAGTTGTGTGGCAGAGGGTGTTTGTGGAAATGCCCTGGAGTTTGATTAATTATGGTGTGGTGCTTCAGAATGAAATTGTCACACACTGTCAGGATAATCATTGATGTAAAACTCATAAAAGCATCCAAAGTAAATGATTTAAATTGTTTATCAGGTGGATTTGAGAGCATCCCAAATATCTAAGGGAAGAGAGCACTTTGAGATAAATGCTGCCTAAAGTCTTAACTGGGAAAATCGGAGCACATTCCCAAATGCGCCTTTGGGGTACCCCACAAATGCAATACCAGGGAGTAGTAAATTACAGGCTAATGATATCCAGGAACAAAAGCAAGTGTAACTCAGATATTAGAGTAAATTAAAATTTCAGGCACTTGAAAATGGAACACAAATATCAGGTAAAGAACATCGCCATCAAGAGAGGGTCTAACCTTCTTCCCTTGACAGTTAATGGCATTACATTGTGGAATCCCCCACTATCAACATCCTGGGAGTCACCACCAGCTAGAAACAGAACTGGACTAGCCATTTACATACTGTGGCTCCCAACACAGGTCAAAGGCAAGGCAACTTGAACTCATCTCCTGACCTCTCTATATATGCATACCATCTACAAGGCACAAGGTCAGAAAGTGTGCAACTCCAACAACACTGAAGAAGCTTGTACCCTTGGTGTAAAGCAGATGCTCCCTCCCCCCGAGAACTAATTCCAAATCTCCAAAAGAGGAGTACCTTGCCACATAATCTGTAAAAGTAAGTGTGCAGTGGTGTGATCTGCTCTTCAGCAACTTCTAGTGGTTAAATCAAAATAAATCCCTGACACTCTCTCTAAAATCAACAAGTAATGATTTATTTATCTAAATAACTGAAGACATTCGCTAAAGTATTAACAAACTGATCAGAATGGAATGATGTTCAGATAAATGCAGTTCCTACTGATTAACAAGATAAAATTCCCACAATTAGAACCAGGTTTGTTGTCTTCCGAAATATTCTGGACCATCTCTGTTGATTCCTCTGCCTGGAACTTCTGTCTTCTTTGGTACCTTCGCTATTGCGATGGTACTTTTTCTTAAGACATAAATGAGGCTTTGAGAGTCAGCAGTTCTCTCTCTTGCTGGAGTTGAAAGCTGAATTAAGAGCTATTACTCTGGCAGATGGCAAATGCTCTCTGCTTTTGTCCCACTGCCTCCTTTCTTTTATACCTGAGATGATATATCAATATCTCCCACAGATATGATTGATCCTAGGTTGTCAACACCATTAGATTTAATTTTAATAGGTTCTTGGTATCTAAGCACCTGATTCAAGTTTGACTGGCTGCATTCAAAAAATTCAGAAACCTGAAAGCCTGTTGGCTTGGTAACATTGCTGCTTGGCTGTCTAGAAGGATTAAGAGCAGTGGATACATGGGAAAACACCCACTTGGAGGTCCCCATCCAAATCATTCAGTAATTTGGAAAGATATTGCCATTTCTTCACTGTTGCTGGATCAAAATCCTGGAATTCCCTCGATAACAGCACTGTAGGTTTGTCTATAACTCAGGGACCGCAGCTGTTAAAATAGGCAGCCCACCACCACCTTTTAAAAGGCGACTAGGGCAGGCAGTGGTGTAGTGGTAGTGTCACAATACTATTAATCCAGAGACTCAGGGGAGCCAGGTTCGAATCGTACACAGCAGATGGGGAAACTCAAATTCAATAAAAATCTGGAATTAAGAATCCACTGTTGACCATTGTCAGTTGTCAGAAAAACCGATTTGGTTCAAGAATGCCCTTCAGGAAAGGAAATCTGCTGTCCTTAGCCAGTTTGGCCTACATGTGACTCCAGACTTACAACAAGGTGGTTGATTCTTAACTGCCACTCAGTTCAAGGGCAACTAGAGATGGGCAAACAAATGCTGACCTTGGCAGTGATGCCCATGTCCCACAAATAAAAAAAAACTAGGGTGGGCAGTAAATGCTGGCCTAGTCAGCAGCACCCACATTCCGTAAATAAATTTTTAAAAATAGTAATATAATCAGTCAAGTGTTTTGAGGGTGTAATCAGCAAGATGACAAGGGTGAACTATTTGATAAAGCATAGTTTGGATTTAAAAGACTTTCAATAAGATACCAAACAGAAGATTGATACACAAGATTGAATGAGATTATAAGTGATATATCAGCTTGAATTGAAGATTGCTTATCGAGAACAAATAGAGAGTAGGAATAAATGGGTTACATTTAGATTGCTGGGTTATCATCTCTCAGTGTCAGAAGGATCAAGTCTTTAAAGTCAGTTATATTGAGATCTAGATCAATTGCTTACATGAAGGAATCGACTAATATATCCGAGTTTGATGACGATACAAATCTAGATGAGAAAATCAGCTGTGAGAATGAGCAAAGAGACTGAAAGGAATATGGACTGGTTTGGTGAGTGGGCAAAAAGGTGGAAAATGAAGTTTAATGAGGGAAAACAGGAAATTATTCCCTTTGTGGGAAAGATTAGGAAATAATATATTTGTTTCACTTTAATTAATGAAGAATATTCTTGCCTCAGATGGGTCACAATGAAGGTTCATGAAGTGGATTTCTATGATTAAAGGGATGCCCTCTGAGTAGCAATTGTTGCTGGAATTCTACTGCCCTGCCCAGCACGGGAATCGGAGCAGGTAACAGGTGGACAATTGGGAAGTCTGTTGACCTTGGGCGGGATTTTCCGGTCTCAGGTTAAGTGAGGCTGTAAAATTCCACTCAGCACCTCTGTTTTCTTGAGGTTAGAAGAACAAGAGATTATCTCATTAAAACATATTCAATCTTAGAGAGAGATAGACAGTGTACTTGCTGAGAGAAAGTTTTCCCAATTGAATATTCTTGAACCGCTAGAGTCAGTCTCAAGATAAAATGTAAACTGTTTAGGGCTGAGATGAGGAATTTCTTCATTCAGATTTATGAATCAGTGGCATTCTCTGCCTGAGGGTGATGGATACTCAGTTGTTGAATATATTCAATACTGAAGTCAATAGATGTTTGGACCATTACAGAATTAAGGAATATGCAGGAAAGTACAGTTAAAATGATGATCAGACCTGATTGAATGACAGAGCTAGCTTGAGGAGCCAAATGGTCTATTCCTGCTCCTTTTCATGCTCTTAAATTTATGACTACATGAGGAGCAATGAAATAATTTCCCTATTCTCCCACTCCACGTCTGATTGTAACAGGGTTTTTTAAATGGATTTCGAGAGGACGTGTCTTACCATCGCTGCAGGAACCCTTATAATCTCTTCCACATTCACAGGTTGTCACTCTCTCTCTCTCCTTTTCTTGGCACATTTCTCTCCCAGTATAAGGTTGCATATCAGATGTGGGGCCAGTATCAGTTGGTGCCTGTGCATTACTTGTCACAGTTCAATATGCTCATTTAGTGCTCCAAGAGGTGATGTGTTTGTATATGCCACAGGGTCCGAATTCCAGGAGATGTTCCATTGTTTCGAAATGTTTTCTCAGTTTGAGGAGCTGCATTAGATTCAGGTAAACTATTTTCTTCTTAGGTTAAACTGTTCGAGATATTAAATTTTGTAATTTATTCTAACCCCTAACCGACAAAAATCACATAACTGAATGCCCCCATTTAAAAAACACAGAGTGAGTCACGTAAACAATGGGAATTTAGTTACTGAATGGTCACAATCCAGTGGCAAATATTGCTGAAACAATCTGAGATCTAAAAATGGGACTGATGGTGTTTGAGTGGACAAGATCTTTTATTATTAGTTGATAAATGTAATCAATTAATTCTATCTAAAGATAAATATTTTCCATTACTGAACTCAGTGTCATTATCTGTTTGTTCAAATATTAAAAAAAAACTTCCAACCATGTTGCTACCTCAATGTCCCTGAGGTGATTCTGCAGTGTATAAATTAAAGGCTTTGGGAATATGAACCTCAGAGATTAAGACAGAGAGACTGCCAGCAGCATAGAAACACATCATCTCACACTGAAAATGCTATATCCAATTCAAGTGGCTGAGAAAGTATTCTACCTAATCATCACCATTATTGGTGTTCCTGGTAGGTGACTCTAATCATTGGAGTTATGTAAATCTATGCATGAACAGCTCTCATTTTAAACTTTGACTGAAATTGGTCCATTCTAATCTCATTGTCACTGTTGTACAGACAACAGGTGAACGATGCAAGTTACCTAAATCAAGTGGCTTGAAATATCTCTGTGATTTTAATCCTTTTTATCAACTGACAAAATTCTCCATATAATTCATAAGCTCAGTAATATTGTGTTTAGTGGAATTTTGTGTATTGGTAGATTGGATTTCAGTGACAGCAATCTCTCTTAAATATCATTTAGTCGGAGTAAGAATAAAATTAACATTTGATTGTGGATCAGTAACCAAAGTGGAATATCTGATTTAAATATCCATCTATTTCTGGCATTATCTATCCGTTAGAATTATATTGTGTTTGGAACAAAAATAATGGAAAGAAATAAGTTGATTCAATTTCAGTTATATATATTTTATTGGGGAATGAGATCTCCATTCCATGGAGTTGTCTCTGTCTTTAATCTTTGGAATATTTTGAAAATAGGAAGATATTGGTTTGTTTTAATGATGTTTGTTGGTCAGGGAATGATGTGAAATTTTTCGATAGCTCAGTTAAGAAACAGGTAGAACATAGAAAATTACAGCGCAGTACAAGTCCTTCGACCCTCGATGTTGCACCGACCAGTGGAACCAATCTAATGACCCTCTAACCTAAACTATTCCAATGTTATCCATATGCCTATCCACTGACTATTTGAACATCCACAACTGCTGCATGAAGGGCATTCCACACCCTTACTACCCTCTGAGTAAAGAACCTACCTCTGACATCCGTCCTATAATGTCACCCCTCAATTTAAAGCTATGTCCCCTGGTGTTAACCATCACTATTTGAGGAAAAAGGCTCTCACTGTCCACCCTATCTAATCCTCTGATCATCTTGTATGCCTCAATTAGGTCACCTCTTAACCTTCTTCTCTCTAACGAAAACAAGGTGTCAGCAAGTTTCTGATATTCAAACAACCCAATAACAAATGTGCAGAATTCTGTGATTTGTATTTCAAAAATGTTGCAATTTGTTTACATTTCTAGAAATGAACTTCATTTTTTTTAAGGTTGCTATGGTTATGTTAAACTGCATTGCTTCTTGAAGCAATTTGTGAATCTGATTACCTGACTCCCCAAACTCATCAAAAACTTTCAGACACTTGAATTCTATAGAGTGATTGGAAAGCATATTACTCTGATCAGAATGCAGAACGTAACATTGTGGTGAGATTAATTTCCAATTTGAACACCCAATTTGGAAGTTTATAATTAATTATTAGTGTGTTATTGTGTTTAGGTGTATTCTTCCGCTCTGGTCATTCTCAGTCTCAGTTTGGATTACTTCATAAATTTTGAAACTGTCATTTTGCTTCCTGACTCCATATTGTTGATCTAAATCATGAAGGGCAATCATCTCAGTGCTAACCTCGTGAAAAACCACTTTCCACCTTCTGGCAATCAGAGAAAATCCCTTTGACTCCTGCTTCCTGTGTTGTGTGTTTGTAGCCAGTTTGCTGCCCATTCTGCTGCTTGTCCTCTAACTCCACTTGCTCTGAGGTTACACAGATCTTAATTTACTGAAGGCATTCAGAAACTCAATGTGTTGGACATCGATCATTTTAATCTCCTCTATTATTCCTGACAATTGCTAAATTAATTCAATGGACTCTGTCAAGAATGACCTTAATTTCGGAATATGTGCTGACTACTCTTTATAATAGCTTGTGTTACTTGAAGATTTTGTTTTCCTCTTTTGCAGTTAATCCATTTATTTATGCTCATGCAGTTGAAGTTCTGACTGAGCAATTGTTCTTTGTTTTTTTATTTATTTCTGTTTAAACACAAGAACAACATAAATCTTTTATTGTTTTCCAATCCAGTGGGTAATTATTGATAATTAGATGGTAAAGAAGGTACTCATGACTGTTGTCTTCATTAACCGAGAAAATATGAACAAGGAGGTTCTGAAGGAGCTGTGTAAAATGCTCATTTGGTCTCAGTTAGAATACCGTGAGGAGTTCTGGATGGATGATGTGATTGCTCTGGGAGGAACACAAAGAAGATTCACCAGGCTGCTGCCTGGGCCGTAGTGTTTCTGCAGTGAAGACAGGCTGGTTAGGCTGGGGTTGATTTCCACAAAACAGTGAACGCAGAGTGTGGACGTCACTGAGGTGTACAAAATAATGAGGGGCATAAAGTTAGGATTGTTAAGAAGAATTTCTTTTCCCTCTTAACAGAGGGGTCAATATACTAGGTGCATAGATTAAGGTCAGCAAGGGGAAGGTTAGAGAGGTTCAGATGAAAAAAATGTTCCTGGGGTTATTTCAGAAATCCTGCTGGCCATCTTGCACAGCAAGATCCCACACATGCCCTGCAATGTGGTGGCAGCCAGTTAGAAAGCAAGAGTGTAAATGTGAATTGATGAAAGTGTAATGTACAACAACATAGATTCAGCCTCAGTTATACTGTCATTGTTTACAAATCCAACTTTTTGGGAGGATGTGAATAAGGTTCTTTCCCCAAATTCAGCAAAGGATGCCCAAGGGATTGATCAAGAAAGTAAAAATAGATCATAAAGGTTGGGTAGCCGGAACAGAACGAATGTCTGTAAAAAAAATCTATTGGCAGTAATCATAGAAATCCTACAGTACAGAGAGAGGCCCTTCGAGTCTGCACCAACCACAATCCCACCTAGGCCCTATCCCTAATCGCTACACATTTTACCCACTAATCCTCTCTAACCTATGCATCTACAGTGATTTAGCATAGCTAATGAAACTAACCCGCACATCTTTGGACTGTGGGAGGAAACCGGAGCACCCAGAGGAAACCCGCACAGACACAAGGAGAATGTGCAAACTCCACACAGACAGTGACTCAAGCTGGGAATTGAACCCAGTTCTCTGGAGCTGTGAGCAGCAGTGCTAACCACTATGCTACTGTGCTGCCTCCACTGTGCTACCACGCCGCTGTGAGGAGTCTCTGTAAGGAGAAAAAGATTGACAAAATGTTTTGTTTCAATCTTTACAAAGGAGGACATGAATAAAATATCAGAAGTTCTGAAATAAAGAAGTTTTAGTGAGGATCTCAAAGAAATTTGCCTTAGTACAGAAATGGTTTTGGGGAAATTGATGGGATTGAGGTGGTTAAATCTCCAGATCCTGATAATCTTCATCCCAGAGTACTTAAGGTAATGGCCACGGGAATAGTAGAGCCAATCGTGGTTATTTTCCAAAATGTTTTGTTCTCTGGACTGTCTCCTTGGAGACAGTAGATTGGAGAGTAGCTAATGTAATTCAGACAGAGAGCTGGAGAGAAAACAGGGAACTATAGCCCAGTGAGATTAACTTTGGTACTGTGGAAGTTGCAAGAGTACAATTTCAAGGGTTTCATAACTTGGCATTTAGAAGGCAGTGACATTATCAGACAAAGTCAGCATGGATTTATAAAAAGGAAATCATAATTGGAATTTCTTGGAATTGTTTGAACATGGAACTCATAGAGTTCCCTGAGGGGAACCTGTTGATGTGATTTATTTAGTCTTCCAGGAGAGGGATTGAATGCATTGTCTCCAAATTTGCAGATGATGCAAAGTTGGGTGGAAGGGTGAGCTATGAAGAGGATGCAGAGAATATTCATTGTGATTTGGACAGACCAAGGGTGGCAGATGCAGTATAAAAATGTGGATAAATGTAAGGATATCGACTTTGGTAGGAATATTCTGTAGACAAGCTATTGAGCAGATGTAAATTGAGAGAGGTGGATACTCATCAACACTTTGGTCTCCTTGTGCATCATTCTCTGCAAGGAACTAGGCAGGTACACCAGACAGTAATGAAGCTAAATGGTTTGTTGACCTTCATAACAAGAGGATTGCTATGTAGGTTTGGAGATGTTTTACTGCAATTGTGTAGAGTGTTGGTAAGGTCACACCTGGAGCTTTTTATACAGTTTTGGTGTACATATCTGATGATGATGTCCTTCCTACAGAGGGAGTACAGGAAGGTTTACTCAGTTGATTCCTCAGATGGTAGCTCAGTCATGTGAGAAGAGATTAAATCTTTTAGGATTATATTCAATGGAAATGTGTAGAGTGACAGGATATCTGAAACTTAGAAAATTCTAACAGGATTAGACATGTTCAATGCCAAAAGAATTGTAGGGGAGTCCAATTTAATTCATTTCACCGAGGATGAAATTGTCAGTTTTCTGACTCTCTTACCCAAAGTTCTTGTTAGATTGTGTTGTCAGTGAGAGAGAGAGAAAAAAAGGAAGGTGCAAGAGAGAAGTGTTGGAAGGGGGGTGGTGGGGAGGTAGAAGCCTGAGAGGCCAGGAGAGATGAGAAGAGAAATTATCACTGGGTGGGATGTGGTTAGGGGGTCCTCTGTTGTCGGGTTATTATGGTGGCACAGTGGTTGGCACTGTTACTTCACAGCGGCAGGGACCTATGTTTGATTCCTGGCTTGGGTTACTGGGTGGAATTTGCACATTCTCCCCGTGTCTGGGTGGGGTTCCTCCGTGTGCTCCAGTTTTCCCTCTCAGTCTGAATGACGTACTGGTTAGGTTCATTGACCCGAACAGACTCTGAAGTGTGTGGCGACTAGGGGAACTTCATTGTAACTTCATTGAAGTGTTAATGCAAGCCTTACTTGTGACTAATTAATAAACTTTTAAAACTTTTTGAAGCTTGAGGATAAGGAGTAAATCTTTTAAAACTGAGGTGAGGAGAAATCTCTTCACTCAGAAGGTATTGAATGTGTGGAATTCACTACAACTGAATGTTGTTATGCAAAGGTGTTGTGTGATTTTAAGAAGAAATTAGTTATAGTTTAGGGGCTAAAGGGATTAAGGAGTATGGGAGTAAGGAGGGCATCAAGATACTAAATTCAATAACCAGCCACGATAAAAATGAATGGCGGAACAAGCTCCTACTCACACTTCTAGTTTTTATGCTTCGATGATTGGGGAGCTAAACTGGTACCACACAGCAGAAGATCACCTAACCATGTCCCATCCTGTGACAATTCCTCTTCTCATCTCTCCCTGCCTCTCAGGCTTCTCTCCACCCTCCCCCCTCTCTCTCTTGCACCCTCGTTTTTTTTTCCTCTCTCTTTCCCTCACTGACAACACAATCTATCGAGAACTTTGGATAAGAGAGATAAAAAACCGACAATTTCATCCTCAGTGAGATGAATTAAGTCAGCTATCACAGATTTATTTAACCATTGATCTCCAATAAAACACAGAAGCAATTCAGAATGAAGTAATTGGAAAAGGCATCCTGAGAGCCCTGAGATTAGGCCTTGAGATGAGGCCTACTCACAGAGGGTACATTAAACCTTGGAAACAAAGAACAGGTTTCTCTCTACTCCAGTGGAACAGAACTGTCCTTTCCAGCTCAAAAACATTCCTCACATGGATGGAAGGGGTGAGGGGGGAAAAAGGAAACAACTGTTCCCCACACGCCTCACACACCCTATAACAATAAAAAAACAACAAATTATAATGGGATTTTATTTTACATTAATTACAAGACGCAAATGGATGGAGAGAGGGAGAAAAGGTTCAGGTGACAGAGGCCAAGATATTGAATCGCTTCCCCCTCAAAAAAAACCTTCCAAATTGCCTGTCTGAAACGCGAACAGGACACAGGGGTTGAAAGGAAGTCTTTACCAAGGCCAGGGATTTGATTTTTACCTACTCCTCTCTCCCACCTGCTTTATTGTCGCTGAGCTAATTTGCCTTTTAAGTTGTATGATTACCATTTGCAGTTCTGTATATGATGCATGTCCCACTGAGAACAATGTTTCCACACCGCACAACCTAGTAGGCAAATGGTTAAAACTTCAACTGGGAAGAAGCTGTTCATTTCCTCAGACTACATTTCAAACCAGACTGTCTCAGGATTGGAGTGTTTGAACATCATACTTTCTGGAAAGATATGATGGAATATCAGTAGTGACTGCACACAGAAAACCCTCTACTCCCAAATCCTGTGCCATTTCCCTCTGCCCCAACTACACAATGGTCAGTTATCTCTCCCTCTGTTTAACTGGTCCTCCTTTTCTCTCCCACTCACACATTCTGTAACATCAGTCCTTCCTCAACCCATTCTCTGCCCACTCCCTCACTTTCTCTCTCTCTCACAAGCCACAAAATGGAAGTACAGAGAGACAGAAAATGAGATAGTGTCATGAGCCAGAAGCTAATACTCTTTTAACAAGAGGGATACCTCCCTTTGTAATCTTTGAAAAGTGTGTAGGAAGGTGTGAACTGTTCTTCATCAATATTTACTGGTTAACTAACAGAAATATCTGACTTTAAGTGAACAATTAACAATTTATTTATTTAAATTACAGGGAACTTTAGCTGAAAAAGTAACAAACCGTTTAAAGTAATATTCTAGTCGAATGTTGTTCAAATAAATACCAGGTCAATTCATTAACAAAACAAATAACATAATTTAGGCACTCTCAAAAAAATATACAACTAGGATTTTGGCTTTGGAAAACTTTTGGCGTTCGTCATTCTACTCACTGCCTGAAAACTTCTTTCTGATTTGGTACCTTTTGTTAGATGGGTGGAGTTATCTACTAAGAGACATTTGAAACTGGAAAGAGCTGCTTTTTCCTTCTCTAGGCTTTGAGAAGTGGCAACGCTTCATTGAACTGCAAGCAGGCAGTTGATCTCCTGTTTTTAATAACTGTGATGACCTATGAATTTTCCTACATCAGGATTGATCTGACCTTGTCAACAACAAATTAAAATTTGATAGTTTAATGATAATTGTCTTGTTTAAACTGATAGGCGTAACTAAAAATTCAAAGGCCTGTGAAGCCTGCTACTAAAGCGACCCTGATTCTTGGTCTCTGTTACAAATGTTGCAGTCAGTGTACCCTATCTGCACTTTCATTTTAAGCCTCCAAACATTGACACAAGTCCAGCTTTAAATGGACACAAAACCAGCTTTAAAAGGGACCACAAACTCAACTTCACAACAACAGACATAGACCAAGAATGCCGACAATCACCATACACCAAACTGTATTCAAATAGAACCCTGTGCATTTTATTTCACCTTCACATTTATCTCTCTGCCTCATACACATTTTATATTCCACAATTATATTTGGTTCAGGTTAAAGAACTTTCATTCCAGGCCATCAAGAATTATTTACAGTGATGAGATTAATTTTAATGCGACCTCACTGTAGTTAATTTAGAGTTATCAGATACAACTTCTGCACAGGAAGATCCAGAGATGTCTGGCAGTTTCAAAATCCAGTTCAGAGTTTATAATAATTGTTTTCTGTGTGTATGTGTGTGTGTTTCTTGTTTTAATGTACAAACTGAGGCTGGAATATTGGTCACACAGTAAGATCCCACAGGCAGCAATGTAATATCGGTCCTCTGCAGAAAGTGTTCATGAACTCCTTCAGTCCCATTTTTCAAGTTTGAGCTTATTTTACATTTAAGAATTTGGAATCTTCTTTGCAGCCGGTGAACTATTTTCAAAGAAGATGGTCATTGTTACCATGCAGGCAAAGGGCCCAGGACAGTGCTTGCATTCAAGATCCCACAGCAAGTGCACTGTGAAACTAATCAAATGAGACACAGACCTTCACCTAACCCCATCTTCACACCTACTGTGAGCCCCTTCCACCACTGCACCCAACAAAAAGTCCCACAGACCTACCACTCTATGAACCAAGTCTGGAGAATTCCCTTCACTTCGCTGGAAAGATGAAACTCTCTCTTAGCATTGAGACAACCTCTTAAAACAAGTTCTACAGCAAGATCACACAAGATGCACTTAGCAATGTGGAGTACTTTTTACACATTTGAATGGAATGTAACCCTGAAAAGTGTGAGCTTGTACACTTTAGAAGGAGTAATATAACAAGGAAATACCAGGAAGATCTATGGCAGAATGAGATCTTGGTGTATTTTATTACAGATCTTTGAAAGCAGAAATTCATGTTAGTAGGGTGGTGAAGACGTTATCAATCGAGGCATAGATTACAAAAACAAGGAAGTAATGTTGGAATTGTATAGAACTTTGGTGAGGCCACAGCTAGAGTACCGTGTGCAGTTCTGGTCACCACATTATGGGAAGGATATGATTGCACTGAAGGAGTTGCAGATGAGATTCACCAAGAGGCTGTTTTGGATGAAAGATCTGCATTATGAAAACAGGTTGCATAGGCTTGGGTTCTTATTGTTCTAGCAGAGAAGACTGAGGAGCAACCTGATTGAGTTTTACAAGATTGTGAGGGATATAGACAGAGTGCATTAGAGCAGCTGTTCCCTTTATTTCCTCTGGGTGCTCCAGTTTCCTCCCACAGTCCAAAATATTCGGGTTAGGTTGATTGACTATACTAAGAAATTGCCCCTTAGTGTCCAGGGATATGTAGTTTAGAGGGATTAGTGGGTATAATATGTAGGGATATGGGGGTTGGACCTGGATGGGACTGTGTTAGGTACAGACTCAATGGGCCAAATGGCCACTTTCTGCATTGTAAGGTTGTATGAATTATCTGAAGGGTTAGTCACGAGGGGACATAGGTTCATGATAAGGGCAAGGACGTTTAGGGGAGATGTGTGAAAATACTTTTTACCCAGAGGTAGAGGTGGCTTTCTCACATCTGTTAAAAGATATTTGGATAAGCACTTGTCACATCATAACATTCAGGGCTATGGGCCAAGTGCTGGCAGATGGGGTTGGGTGGGCTTTCAGGTATATCTAATGTGTTGGTGTGAACTCGATGAGCCAAAGCAACTCTTCTGCACTGTATGATTCTATTATTCAATACCTCTCATTCTTGGTTATCCTCACTCTTTCCTTCCCTTCATTTCTTCCAATTAGGCAAAAACATTAAAATGGAGAAAGAGAGAGATCCATGAAAAGAATTTTCTAAAATTAAATTAAAATGTCAGCCCTCTTGACTCCCTGTCCACTCTCAGTTTCTAGAAGCTGCTCAATTCCCTCTCTCAGTTTGGGAAGGGGCTGCTGATTTCTTCATCTGTTGGGGTTTTCCAATTAGACCCAAAATGCTCAGAGATACACCAGAGATTGACAATAGAATGCACAATCCCTTCTTGCGCCCATTTATCAGAGCCACCCTGGATTGAAACATTTCCCTGGATTTGGATGTCAACTCAGGATTATTTTCTTTATCTCCCCTTCTCCAAATTTCTTTTTCATTCTGACTCTTGCCCGCGGCTTTTCTGCTTCTAATTCCCAAATTATTTCCTCTGTCTGTCTCTTTTTCCCTTTCCTCCTCCCCCTCTCTCTGTGCCTTATTCTTTGCTTCCCAAGCTATCTCTTGCTAAACTCTTCGTCTCTCTGATCCGCTTTATTCCATTATATCTGAATTACTCTCACATCCAGTATGTTTCCATTCGTCATTCTCATTCTAGCTTTCCCCCATAATCTCTCTTTCACTCTCCAATAGTCCTCTCTCTCTCCTGCTGTTTCTTCCCATATCTCTCCATTTCTCCCCAGTATTGTTTTCTATCTCGCTTTCTCCCCATTTCTGTTCACCTCCTTCCAGAATGTCTCCCTCTCTCTTTCCAGCTTTCTTTTAAGCACAGCATGATCCCATGATCCCATAACCCTCCCAGATTATCTGAACAGGGTTTGAGTGGAGCTGCAGCTAATGACTACACATAGAAGCCCCTCACATCCTGTCTCTTTTTCTCAGACCCTCTCCCTCCATCACTACCTCTACTTTGACTTTCCACTCCCCTCGAGCTTCCCTCTGTCTCTGCTCCATCCTCTTCTCCTCTTTTCTCTCTTGCCATCATCTCTCTCACTCATTGTAATGTTGAATGTTCTTATCTAGGTCCCGGGTCTCTGCAATCACACTCACCACCTCTTACACCATCCCTCCTTCTAATTCCTTATTTCTGTCCATACCTCTGTTTCTTTTGTTCTCTCCCATGTGCACTGTGTTAAAAGGAGCATCACAATATTTCTGACCCCCATTGCCAATAACCACAAATCACATTGCTATGAGGAGATGGGAAGAACCACATTACCTGAGGGTCTCCAGTGAGGGGTCAGTGCCCAGCTTCCTGTTTCTGGAGAACAACCGCAGTCAGAGCCCCCCTGAGATTCCTTATTTTCAGAAATCAATCAATAGGTCAATAAATAAATAAATTGGTAAATTTATTAGTTAGGCTCGTGTTAAAAAGTCTACCGAAGGAATGGGCACGGCTTGTTCCCAGTTTAAAGAAGGGAATTTATCTCTTTGTGTCACTAAGGGGATATGTATCCAAATTCAAAATTCACATAGCACTCAGTGGCTGGATGGAGGATTACACCAGGTATGAGGTTGGGGCAATGAAATGTCTCTCCCCCCCACCCCCCACCTTGTCCTCTCTGGATACGATCACACATACCCATGGGATCATGCTGTGCTTAAAAGAAAGCTGGAAAGAGAGAGGGAGACATTCTGGAAGGAGGTGAAATGGGGAGAAAGCGAGATAGAAAACAATACTGGGGAGAAATGGAGAGATATGGGAAGAAACAGCAGGAGAGAGAGAGGACTATTGGAGAGTGAAAGAGAGATTATGGGGGAAAGCTAGAGTGAGAATGACGAATGGAAACATACTGGATGTGAGAGTAATTCAGATATAATGGAATAAAGCTGATCAGAGAGACGAAGAGTTTAGCAAGAGATAGCTTGGGAAGCAAAGAATAAGGCACAGAGAGAGGGGGAGGAGGAAAGGAAAAAAGAGACAGACAGAGGAAATAATTTGGGAATTAGAAGCAGAAAAGCCACGGGCAAGAGTCAGAATGAAAAAGAAATTTGGAGAAGGGGAGATAAAGAAAATAATCCTGAGTTGACATCCAAATCCAGGGAAATGTTTCAATCCAGGGTGGCTCTGATAAATGGGTGCAAGAAGGGATTGTGCATTCTATTGTCAATCTCTGGTGTATCTCTGAGCATTTTGGGTCTAATTGGAAAACCCCAACAGATGAATTAATCCACTAAAACAGATCAGGTGAAAAATCTAATTTCTCTGAAATATTTGAATGATCAGACTTTGCATATTTGCTCCATCAATGTGAGAGCCACCTGGTGGACTGCTGTACATGCTGAAATCCTTTCCTTACTGTTGGTTCAGACACCAGAATGTTTACTCACTAATTTTCCAGCTCTTATCCCTTTTTCTCTGGCAGCTAATTTACTGGGAATTGTGATCCTGAGTCAGGGAAAGTGTGGCCTCTCCATCTGTACCACTTGCTACCTGGTGGCCATGGCGGTAATGGATTTACTGTTCATCATCATTAACCCCATTCTCAACATGATAAATAATTATTATTTCCCCCTGAATTTCCTGCGCCTCACCTCTGTATGCCGTGTTAAAGAGGTCTTGATGACTATAGTTAGAGACTGTTCTGTCTGGTTCACCGTCACTTTCTCCTTTGATCGATTTGTGGCCATTTGCTGCCAGAAAATGAAAGCTAAATATTGCACTGGGAAAACTGCGGCTGTGGTTCTGACAACAACTGGCATCTTCCTCTCTGTGAAAAACATACCCTGGTACTTTATATATGAACCTGAGCAGACATCCTATAATGTTCAGTGGGGCTGTGACACGAAGGCAAGTTATTGGACTGATCCCGGGTGGATTAAATTTTCCTGGTTTGATCAGGTTTTAACCCCATTGCTTCCATTTGGTTTAATCCTGTTGATTGATGCTCTGACAGTCAGACACATTTTAATGACAAGTCGAGTCCGGAAGGAACTGAGAGCTCAGAGTAAAAGAGAGAATCGCAGAGACCCCGAGATGGAGAGCAGATCGAAGGCAATGATTTTACTTTTCAGCATATCCGGAGCTTTCATTCTCCTCTGGTCGGTGTTTGTTATAAAATTTATCTATGTGAAAGTGAAACGATTAACTTCCGTCACTCTTTCTGAATATACATTTCAACAAGTTGGATTTATGCTACAGGATTTAAATTGCTGCACAAACACATTTATTTACGCAGTGAGTCAATCTAAATTCAGGGAGCAGATCAGAATCGCAGTGAAATATCCAGTTACAAAAATTATTCAATTAGTAAAGAAACAAAACTGACTGATAGCCAATCACATAGTGCAATTACCAACCGACAACTTCAGCCAATCAGAGAAGGGATCGTGAACGGATTGCCACAGCCAATGAGAGATTGCAATCACTGACTGCTTCAGCCAATCAGAAGCTAGATCGACCACTGCCCAAATCAGCCAATCAGAAATGCAGCTCGCTTCCTGACAGCTAAGTCCTCCAATGACTGGTTTCTGCACTTTGCCTTACAGTGGATGAGCCAATCATAGATTGGGCTTTCTGACTGACAGCCCTGTTAGCCAATTACGACACCAGCAACTAACAGTCCAGCCCCAGAACAAATTTAGGAGCTCAATTCACTGAGCAACAGACACTTCAACCAATCAGGAAGCTGGGGTGTATATGTGTGTGTATATCAGTGCTTATGTTTGTATGTGAGTATCATTGTGTGTGTGTGTCAATGTTTATATGTATACATGTTTGTATCAGTGTGCAAGTATGTGTGTGTATCATTGTCTATGTGTGTATGTGTTAACTGTGTGTGTGTGGATGGGTGTCAGTGTCTACATGCGTATCAGAGTGTATGTGTGTTTGTGTGTGTGTGTGTGTGTATAAGAACATAAGAACTAGGAGCAGGAGTAGGCTATCTGCCCCTTGAGTCTTCTCCATCATTCAACAAGATCATGGCTGATCTTTTTGTGAACTCAACTCCACTTACCCACATGCTCACCATATCCCTTAATTCCTTTACTGTTTAAAACTTTATCTATCTTTGTCTTAAAAACATCCAACAAAGTAGCCTCCATTGGGTGGGGAATTCAATAGATTCACAATCCTTTGTATGAAGAAGTTCTTCCTCAACTCAATTCTAAATGTGCTCCTCCTTATTTTGAAGCCATGCCCCCTCGTTCTAGTTTCACCCATCAGTGCAAACAACTTTGCTGCGTCTATTTTATCTATTCCCCTCATAATCTTACATATTTCTGTAAGATCTTCTCTCATTCTTCTGAATTCAAATGAGTATAGCCCCAGTTTACTCACTCTGTCCTCATAAGCCAACACTCTCAACTCAGATTCAAACTAGTGAATCTCCTCTGCACCCTCTCCAGTGCCAGTATATCCTTTCTCAAGTAAGGAGACCAAAAGTGTACACAGTACTCCAGTTGTGGCCTCACCAGCACCTTATACAACTGTAACATAACCCCACTGTCTTTAAACTACATCCCTCTACCATTTGCCTTCCTAATCACCTGCTGCACCTGTAAACCAAATCCATGTGATTCTTGCACAAGGACACCAGATCCCTCTGCACAGCAGCATTTTTACCATTTATATAATAGTCCATTTTGCTGTTATTTCTACCAAAACGAATGGGCTCACATTTACCAACATTGTCGTCCATTTACCAGATCCTCACCTACTCACTTAGACTATCTATATCCCTTTGCAGACTTTCAGCGTCCTCTGCACACTTTGCTCTGCTACCCATCTTAGTGCCATCTGTGAATTTTTATATGCTACACTTGGTCCCCAACTCCAAATCATGTATGCAAATCATAAACAATTGCAGTCCCAACATTGGTCCCTGAGGCACATCACTATTCACTGATCACCAACCAGGTAAACACTCTTGTATCTCCACTTTTTGCTTTCTGTTAACCAAACCTGTATCCATGCTAATACATTACCCGTAACACGTACACCTTTATCTTATGCAGCAGTCCTTGATGCAGCATCTTTTCTCAAATGTCTTCTGAAAATCCAAATACACCACATCCACAGGTTCCCCATTGTCCCCATGCATGTAACGTCCTCAAAGAATTCCACCAAATTAATCAAACATGACCTGCCCTTTAGGCTGCATCTTATCAATGGGACAATTTATATCCAGATGTCTCACTGTTTCTTCCTTAATGATAGAAACAAACATCTTCTCTACTACAGAAGTTAAGCTAACCAGCTATGGTTATCTGCCTTTTGTCTACCTCATTTTATAAACAGTGGCGTCACATTTGCTGTTTTCCAATCTGTGGGAACCAACCAGAGTCCAATGAATTTTGGTAAATTACCACTAGTGCATTTACTATTTCCCCCGCCATCTCTTTCAGTGCCCTGGGATATATTCCTTCAGGACCAGGAGACTTGAATACCTTTAGTCCATTAATTTGCTTCACACTACCCCTTTTGTGATAATGATAGTTTTTAGACTCTCACCTGCCATAGCCTTCCTGTCATCAATTTTTGGCATGTTACTTGTGTCTTCAACTGTGGAGACCAATACAAAATACCTGCTCAAAGCCTCAGCCATTTTCTCATTTCCAGTTATTACTTCCCCTTCCTCATCCTCTAAAGGACCAATGGTTACTTTAGCCACTCTTTTTTGTTTTATATATTCGCAGAAACTTCTGCTGTTTTTATATTCTCAGCTAGTCTTTTCTCATAATCCATTTTACTTTTCCTTATAGCTTTTTCCTAGCTTTTTGCTGACCTTCAAAGATTTCCCAATCTCCTAGTTTCCCAATAATCTTTGCCGCTTTGTATGCATTTTCTTTCAATTTGATACCAGCCTTCATTTTCTTAAATATCCATGGCTGATTATCTCTTTTTCTACAGTCCTTCCCTATCACCGGCATATACTTTTACTGAGCACTGTGAAAAATAATTTTGAAAGTCCTCCACTGTTCCTCAATCGTCCCATCATAAAGGCTTTGCAACCAGTCTATCTTAGCCAACTCCTCCCTCATTCCTTTATAGTCTCCTTTATTTAAGCAGAAGACACTGGTATTGGATTTTACCTTCTCACACTTCATCTGTATTTCAACCATAATGTGATTGCTTCTACTGAGAGGATCTCTAACTGCAAGATTATTAATTTTTTCCTGTTTCATTACACAGGCCCAGATATAGGATAGCTTGCTCTCTCAGAGGTTCCATTATATATGTTCAAGGAAGCTATCACATTTATGTTCTATGAACTCCTCAATATTGCCTTGACTGACCTGGTTTGACCAATTGATATGTAGATTAAAATCCCCCATGATAATTGCTGTACCATTTTTACATGCATTAGTTATTTCTGTGTTTATTTCTCGCCCCACCATGATGTCATTATTTGCTGGCCAATGGACTACGCCTATCAGTTTTGGCAGTGTCTTGTGCTTAAACGAAGGAGACTATAAAGGGATGAGGGAGGAGTAGGCTAAGGTAGACTGGGAGTATGGTGGGACAATTGAGGAACAGCAGAAGACTTTCACACTGCTCAGTAAAAGTATATACCAGTGATAAGGGAGAACTGTAGAAAAAGAGATAATCAGCCATGGATATCTTAGGAAATAAAGGAGGGGATCAAATTGAAAGAAAATGCATACAAAGTGGCAAAAATTATTGGGAAACTAGAAGATTGGGAAATCTTTAAAGGTCAGCAGAAAGTTAAGAAAAAGCTATAAAGAAAAGTAAGATGGATTATGAGAGAAGACTAGCTCAGAAGAGAAAACAAGATAGCAAAAATTTCTACAAATATATAAAACAGAGAGTGGCCAAAGTAACCATTGGTCCTTAGAGAATGAGAAGAGGGAAGTAATAACTGGAAATGAGAAAATGGTTGAGGCATTGAACAGATATTTTGTGTTGGTGGCCTGCAGACAACGCCTATAGTTTTCTCCTTACTATTTCTAATTTCCATCCAAATAGACTCAACCTTTTTTCCATAGAACCTATATCATCTCTCACTACCGCCCTAATGTCAACCTTAAATATCAGAGCTACACCTCAAATCCCTTATTGGTCCCTCCAAACAATCTGATACCCCAGTCATGACCATCTTGCAACCATGTCTCTATAATGGTTTGCAATGATTTGTGTTGTCAACTCATTTATCTTGTGTATCTGTTTGTGTGTGTCAATGTGTATCTGTTTGTATCTGTCTGTTTATCAGTGTGTATCTCTGTGTATCAGTGTTTGTGTGTATATCAGTGCATATATGTGTCTCAGTGTGTGTGTATATCTATCTATGTGTCAGTGTGTGTGTGTGCGCTCGTGCATGTACCATTGTGTATCTGTGTGTGTGTGTGTGTGTGTATTAGTGTGTATCTGTGCATGTGTGTGTGTTGTTCTAAATCTGGGATTTTCCCTCCAGTCTTCTGAAGGGATAAACTCTCTCTTGAAATGGATCCAAACCCTTTTACAACATAATCCATTACACACACAGATATCACAAACACAGACAGAAGAGAAAGAGAGAGACAGACAGAGTGAGAGAGAGGAAGAAACAGTGAAATCTACGTGCCTCCCCTCTTGGGAATTAGATTGATGAAAGTCTCATCTTCTAAATTGCAAATGCCTCTGTAAATTTTATTTAATAATTAGGTTCATTGTTCTGTCTCACATCCCTGTTACTTTGGATATACAGCAAACTAATAGTCCGTTTCATATTACAGAATTAATTTTCTGTTTGTCATCCACTAAAGGGTTAACATATTTGTGACGAATTGCAAAGTCTGGCTATCTTAACCCCAGTTTTCAAACTCCAGCCTCCATACTCCAACTCATTCCGGGTAATAAAGAGACAAAAACACATGTGAGTGTGGCCTGTGGAACATCCTCCTCTGGAGAAAAGCCCTGGTTAACATTCCTGTCGTCAAAATTCAAATTCCTGGGGAGGATGAAATTGAGAAAATTAAATAATTAAATACAAGGAAACATTTAAATTAAACACCCAGCTCATCAGCAATGGGGGGCATCACACTGACCCAGCTCCTTGGCTGTGTGTGTGTGTGTGTGTGTGTGTGTGAGTTACTGTGGGTGTGAGAGTGTGTGCCAGAGAGACATTGTGGTGCGATGAATTCTTCCCTCAAATTCCTCTCTGAGCCTCTCTTTCCCCTCCCCAAATCCCTCTTTGAGCGCACTTCCCACTCTCAGCTCATTCCCCTCTCCCTCAGAATCCACTCTCCCCTCCCTTTCTGATCCTGCTCCCCATTCCTCCCAATCCTTCTCTGAACTCATTCCCCCCTCCCCAAATTCCTTTGTGCCTTCTGTCCCCTCCCCTTGAATCCCTCTCTGAGCCCACTTCACACTCCCCCTTCTCTGAGCCAACCTCCCCTGTCCCTGAATCATTCTGTCAGCCCCCTCCCCAAATCCCTTTCTCAGCCCACTCCCCCTCCCCCTGAATCCCTCTCTCAGCCCACTTTCTCTGAATCCGTCTCTCAGTCCACTCCCCAAGTCCCTCTCTGACCCCATTCCCCCCTCCCCGACTCCCTCTAATTCTCTCCCTCCCCCAAATTCCTCTCGCCTCCTTAACAATCTCCTCAAAACGCCCATTGCCGAAAACCCCTCCAAGTCCTTTCACTTAAACCCTTTAAACCTCCCTGCTGCCAAATACCTCTCTGTTTCCTCCCAAGTCCCTTTGCTGGATATCCTTAAATCCCACTCATGCACCCCTCCACCACCCGCACACTCAATCTCTCTCTGACCCCTACATCAAAGCCCTCTTAATCCCCTGATTCCTCAAGGTCCTGCCTCAATTCCTAAATTTACCCCCAAGACTCCCTATGTCTGACCCTCCCACCAAACCAGAGCCCGCGAACTCTAGCCCCCAATCCTTCCTAAGCCCTTCCACTCAAATCCCTCAACTCTTCCCCCTCCACATGCCCCCATTTGGAACCCTGATGCAAGGCCCCACCCTAAATCCCCCTCTAAATTCCCTCTCTCAAACCCCTATAAATCCACCCCTTCCTCAATCCCTTTCCCTCTGCCCTGGCTCTTGCCTTCCCTCACCCAGACTCCTCCCTCAAGAATCCTCCTTAATGGGCCTCTGAAATTGCCTCCCCCCCACCCTCACCACATCACTCTGCTCCAAAATTCCACTCCCTCTCAAATCCCAACACCTTCAATGTGTCTAAGTCCCAAATCATGTCTATTAATTCCGCTCCCCCACTCCCGCCATTGCTGAATCCCCCCTAAGTCCCTGTCCCTCCCCTCCGCAACAAGTAAGAACTAGAATATAAAAACTAGGAGCAGAATTAGGCCATCTGGCCTCTCGAGCCTGCTCTGCCATTCAATAAGATCATGGCTGATCTTTTTGTGCACTCAGCTCCACTTACCGCCAGCTCACCATAATCCTTAATTCCTTTATTGTTCAAAACATTATCTATTCTTGCCTTAAAAACATTCAATGAGGTAGCCTCAACTCCCCAGAGCCTCCGTCTCTTTCCCGAGTCTCCCTCCACTGAGGCCCTAACATTCCCCACCCCTTCTCTCTCTGTCCCCGCTTTCTTCTCCCCACACCCCTGCCCCCGCAATCTTTTTATGTTTAAAATGTGGGGCGCTGTCACAATGCGAGGAATATGGGGAGGGGGGAGAGGGCACAGAGTATGAGGGATGAGCAAGATCCCATGTACACCCACAGCATGAACAGGGTCAGTTGGATACAATGTGATTTTTAAGTGAGGATTGGGGTAAAGTGAGTGGGCAATGAGGGAACCACACATCTCTCTTTCTCCCAACCCTCCATCTCTCCCCCACCCCAAATAAAAACAATGACAAGTCATTCCAGCGTTGGTGCTGTTTGTACATTTAATATAAACAGGTAATCTTCCAATTTTAACAGTCACACTTCCTTCTGATTCCTTCTCTCGCTCTTTCTGTTTCTCTACCTCTCTGTACCTATCCATCCTGCTCTGTACGTTTTTTTGCTATCCCCCTCGGATCTGTATATACCCAATACCCCATTTCTGCCTTTGTCTCTCCTGCTGTGCCCTGACTTTTAGAGCTAAGAGAGGACACGAGAAGACTTTGGCTGATAGGATTAAGGAGAATCCTAAAGCTTTCTTTAGATATGTTAAGAATAGAAGATTGGTTAGGACAAGATTAGGGCCAGTCATAGACAGCAGTGGGAAGTTGTGCGTGGAGCCTGAAGAGATTGGAGAGGCACTGAACAAATATTTCTCTTCGGTATTCATGCAGGATGATGTAAATGTAGTTATGGAGAACACTGGGATACAGGGTAGCAAACTGGAAAGTATCGAAGTAGATAGGGAGGATGTGCTAGATATTCTCGAGTGTTTGAAGTTGGATAAGTCCCCTGGGCCGGACGGGATTTACCCTAGGATTCTCTGGGAGGCAAGAGAGGAGATTGCAGAGCCTCTGGCTCTGATCTTCAGGTCGTCGTTGGTTACGGGTGTGGTTCCGGAGGACTGGAGGATAGCGAATGTGGTCCCATTGTTCAAGAAGGGGAAGAGAGACCTTCCAGGGAATTATAGGCCAGTGAGTCTTACTTCTGTTGTGGGCAAAGTATTGGAGAGAATTATTAGGGATAGGATTTATAGTTATTTAGAGAGAAATGAATTGATTGGGGATAGTCAGCATGGTTTTGTGAAGGGTAGGTCGTGCCTTACTAACCTCATTGAGTTTTTTGAAAAAGTGACCAAAGAGGTGGATGGGGGTAAGGCGGTTGATGTGGTATATATGGACTTTAGTAAGGCGTTTGATAAGGTGGCCCATGGAAGACTTCTGCAGAAAATGCAGATGTATGGGATAGAGGGTGATTTAGCTAATTGGGTTAGGAATTGGCTAGCAGATAGAAGACAGAGGGTGGTGGTTGATGGGAGATATTCATCGTGGAGTTCGGTGACAAGTGGTGTACCTCAGGGGTCTGTTTTGGGGCCCCTGCTGTTTGTAATTTTTATAAATGATCTGGATGAGGGTATTGAAGGATGGATTAGTAAATTTGCAGATGACACTAAAGTCGGTGGAGTGGTAGATAGTGAAGAGGGGTGTTATAGTTTGCAGAGAGACTTGGACAAGTTGCAGAGCTGGGCCGAGAGGTGGCAAATGGAGTTTAATGTGGAAAGTGTGAGGTAATGCACTTTGGCAGGAATAATAAATGTGTAGAGTATAGGGCTAATGGTAGGATTCTTAATAGTGTTGATGAACAGAGGGATCTTGGTGTATTTGTGCATAGATCCCTGAAAGTAGGCAGTCAAGTCGATAAGGTTGTTAAGAAGGCATATGGAGTCTTAGCTTTTATTGGTAGGGGGATTGAATTTCGGAGCCGCAACGTCATATTGCAACTGTACAAAACTCTAGTGCGGCCGCACTTGGAGTATTGTGTGCAGTTCTGGTCCCCGCATTATAAGAAAGATGTGGAGGCATTGGAGAGGGTACAGAGGAGGTTTACCAGGATGTTGCCTGGTATGGAGGGCAGGTCTTATGAAGAGAGGCTGAGGGATTTGAGGTTGTTTTCGTTAGAAAGGAGGCGGCTAAGAGGGGACCTTATCGAAACATATAAGATGATTAGAGGTTTAGATAGGGTGGACAGTGATAGCCTTTTTCCTAGGATGGAGAAAGCTAGCACGAGGGGACACAGCTTTAAATTAAGGGGTGATAGTTATAGGACGGATATCAGAGGTAGGTTCTTTACCCAAAGGGTGGTTCGGGAGTGGAATGCCCTGCCTGCAGCAGTTGTAGATGCGCCAAGTTTGGTGGCGTTTAAGAGGTTAGTTGATAAGTATATGGAAGAGAAGGGAATGGTTTAGTTTGGAGGGGCATTGCTTTTTATATTGGTCGGTGCAACATCGAGGGCCAAAGGGCCTGTTCTGTGCTGTAATGTTCTATGTTCTATGTTCTGCTCTGTTTCTCCATCTGGGGATGAATTGTGATTAAAATACTCTCTCTGACAAGTTGCTGTCTGACCGTTCAAAATAATGATGAGCTGGCAGCCACGTTTGTTATTTATCAGCGATTTCCATTGGGAAGGCAGGCTCCTTCTGCAAAGCCAGATCTCTCTCACATACTGCAATGTCGTAGCGGCCAGATTCAAATGTCTTTCAAATACATCAAATATTAGGAAAATAGCTTCAAAACATAACAACATAAATTCAGCCTCAGTTACACAGTTACTGTTTACAAATCCCCCTTTCTGGGAGGGTGTGAGTGAAGGTCTTCTTCCCCAAGTCTGGGCAGTTGGGCAGTGAGTGCACAGTGTGGGACCCTCTAACACACCCTCTTTCCTCTCCCTGCCCTGCGGCCTTTGCTTTCTCTCTGTTGCCCTCCCTTTCTCCCTCCCTGATAAGTCACAATCAAAGGAGAAAGATGGGAGAGAGGTATAGCAGGAAAACCCACAATCACATCCGCAATATAATGGATTAAAGTGTTTGCTGCAGGATTTATTCAACCGTGGAGCCTATCGATTTAAACACAGCCACTGTTCTGGAACGAAGCAAAATACAAGAATCTTCTTGAGGTTAGGCCTGGAATTGGGGTCTGGTTACAGAGGCTGCATTCTACATCCTGGACAATGAACTGGTTTTGCCAGGGCTTGGCCAGTTAACCTGAACCATTCTCTCCAACCTCGAAACTTCCTGGATAGGGCTGGGCGGAGGGAGAGGAAAAAGGGAGACACTGCTGTCCACCCTCTATCTCCTTCCATTCTTCCCCCACACCCCCATTAAAACAACAACAAATCACACTGAGAATTTCCTTTAAATTTGTTACAAAATGAAACTTGGAAACAAATGACTGGAGAGAGAGAGAGCGCTAGAGTGACAGAGGCAGAGACATCACACACCACCCCTTCCCCCCACCCATAAACCCTCCAAATCCCCCCTGTCCTGTCTAGAAACACAAACAGCACTCTGGGATTGAGAACAAGCCTTTCCCCAGGGTTTAGGTTTTTAATTTCAGCTCCCTCCCTCCTGAATTCTTAACTCACTGAGTGAGCTTTGCCTTTACATTGCGTCATTACTAATTGCAGCTTAGAAAAGGCCGCAGGCCATTGATGGCACAGCAGAATCCACAGTAAGAAGTCTCACAACATCAGGTTAAAGTCCAACAGGTTTATTTGTAGCAAACGCCATTAGCTTTCGGAACGGGCTGTTCCTTCGTCAGGTAAGTGGGAATTCTGTTCACAAACAGGGCACATAAAAGACACAAACTCAATTTAGAAAATAATGGTTGGAATGTGAATCTTTACAGGTGTTCAAGTCTTAAAAGTACAGACAACGTGACTGGAGAGAGCATTAAGCACAGATTAAACATATGTGCATGGTTTCCAGACAGCAAAGTTAATGAGATTTTGCAAGTCCAGGTAAGTCGTGGATGTTACAGACAGTGTGACATAAACTCAGGATCCCAGTTGAGACCGTCCTCATATGTGCAGAACTTGGTTATCAGTCTCTGCTCAGCGACTCTGTGCTGTTGTGTATCATGAAGGATGCCTTGGAGAATGTTTACCCGAAGATCAGAGGTTGAATGCCCGTGACCGCTGAAGTGTTCCCCAAAGGAAGGGAACAGTCTTGCCTGGTAATTGTTGATGATTGTTCATTCATCCATTGTCGTCGCGTCTGCATGGTGTCCCCAACGTACCATGCCTCAGGACATCCTTTCCTGCAGCATATTAGGTAGACAGCATTGGCCAAGTTGCAAAGACTCTTGCAACTTAGCCAATGTTGCCTACCTGATACTCTCCCTCATGTACATACATTCCCTCATGTACATACGCTCCCTCATGCACCCACAGTCCCTCTTGTGCACACTCCCTCACACGCACACGCTCCCTCATGTGCACATACTCACATACACACTCCCTCACGCGCACACACTCTCATGCACACACGCTCCCTCATGCGCACACACTGCCTCTCATGCACACGCTCGGTCATGTGCACACACTCGCTCATATGCACAGGCTTGCTCACGTGCACATGCTCCCTCATACGTACATACTCCCTCTTGCGCACATGCTCCCTCTCGTGCACATGCTCCCTCATGCACATATCCTCACACACACATTCTCACACACACACTCCCTCCCACACACACGTTAACTCAAGTGCGCACTTCCTCTTGCACACGTGCTCTCTTGCACATACATTCCCTCACACATGGACTCCCTCATACACATGGTCCCTCAGGTGCACATTTCCTCCCTCGCACATACTCCCTTTTGCGCACATGCTCTCTCTCACATTCATACTCCCTCACAATGCACTCCTGCACACACACTGTCCCTCACACACAAATTTCCTCATGCACACACACATACACACACACACTCACACTCCCTCACACCAATCTCTCACACATTTACCATGGCCATGTTTGTGTGTGTCTTACTATCTTTCTGTCTCCCCAATCCCACAACCTGCTTCTCCCGCCACAGATGCTGCCTGACCTGCTCAGTTTTTCTGCATTTACCAATTCAGAATCTGAGAGTTATGAATGATGCTGAATGTTGTGTAATCATCAGCGAACATCTCACCAATGGAGGGAAGGTCAGTGATGGAGCAGCTGAGGATGGTTGGGTCTAGGACTATCACCCTGAGGAACTCCTGCAGTGATGTCCCAGGACTGAAAGGATCAGCTTTGAGATAACTGCCATATTGGTGGAAGGATTGAAAAGCAGAAGATCCTGATTGAAGGTAAATGGTGACAAGGGTGATGTGAGACAGTAGCTGTGGCTTTGGATTGATCATTGTTGTACCTCACTATTAAAATCTTATCCACCTGATTATCTCACTGCTACTGTTGGCATTACTATCTCTAAGCCTCTCTCCATCTCCCCAGGAAAATTAAAATGGGGAAGAAAGCAATGGCAGAAGAACTGAACACAGATTTTGGTTCACAAAAGAAAACATTATTAACCTCCTAGAAATTTAGGGAACCAATGGTTTAATGAGAGGATGGAATTGAATTGAAGGAATTGGTAAGAAAATGGTGCTAGGGAAATGAATTGGGGTTAAAGGCTGACAAGTTAACAGGGCCAGATAATCTATATCCCAGAGTATTAAACAAAGTGGTCCTAGAAAGATTGAATGCATTAGTAGTCATCTTCCAAAATTCTCCAGACTCTGGAGCAGTTCCTGCAGATTAGAGGGTGGCAAATGTTACCCCAAGATTTAAAATAATTTTTTAACTTGTGTATAATTTACCACAGAACACAGGCAGCATGGGCTCAGCTAGAATGATGGGCTAGTATGAACATGGAAAAATTATTCCTTCAAGTGGAAATCAATGTCATTTGAAATGTGTTGACGATTTCTGCTTCTCCCCATTCAATCCTTCCCAACCTCTCTATCAAGGCTCCTCATCATTTTCTACCAGGCAATTATTTGTGTTTCAAAGAGAGTGCAGAACAGATTGAAATGAAATGAACAGAGAGTTAACTTCAACACTGAGAAATGTGATGCAGTTTGAACAATAAGTTGAGGAGAGAAAATATAAATGAAATGGGAACAAGTTAAAATGTGCAACAAAAAAAGGTACCTTCTATACCTCCCTCAATCTGTGTCTCTCTCTCTTTTTCTTCCTATCTATGCCTGCCTGCTGTCCCTCTCTCCATCTCCCTCTCCCTATCTGGGAATCTGAGAAAAATATCCACAAACATCATTCAGCCATTTGGCATTTCTTCACAGTGGCTATTTGATACAGTACTGAGATATTTCTGAGAGGGTTGTCTCCTCACTAAAGTAACGTTAGTATTTTAAATGTGACAGAAAGGAAGCTCTGGAGACAAAAGCGAGAGTTGTCTGCATGTTTCTGTCTACATCTCCCTGTGTTTCTGAGTGTGTGTATGTCTCTGTGTCTGTGTGTGCGTGTCTCCAAGTGCCTGTGTATTTGTGTATCTGTCACATGCCGCGATGTGATGTGTCTGTTTATGTATATTGTTTGTGCATTTGTGTGTATGTGTATTGCTCTATGTGCATGCCTCTGTATATGTCCATGTGTGTGTGAGTCTGTATATATCTGTGTGTGTCTTTGTTTTTGTATGTGCCCATTTGGTGAGTCATTCTAATTGAATTTTTTGAGGGGTGTTTTACTTGCAATTTGTTGTGTTTATTTTAATTCAGATTATCTGTGAGAGTTACAATGGCCATTTAAGGTGATGTGCTCTGTCATCATTTTAGATCATGTTTGCTGTGGTCATTTTATATGAAAATGTAATTTTATTTATCCTGTCAAAATCATAAGATTGATCATTAATTACATTTTTGTGTTCATGTTAATAGATATTTTTGTGGCTTTCTTCTTGTTTTCTTTTTTGCAGTTTTAAATAATTTTGTACACTTCGATCAGGTCACCCCTGAGTCTTCTCTGCCCCAACGAAAACAACCCAAGTTTAACCAAACTCCTTCATAACTTAAATGCTCCAACCAAGGCAACATCCTGGTAAATCTCCTCTGCACCCCCTCCAGTGCAATCACATCCTTCTAATAACATGGCAACCAGAACTGCACAAAGTACTCTAGCTCTTGGCCTCACCAAAGTTCTATACAATGGCAACATGACTTCCCTACTTTTGTAATCTGTGCCACGATTGAAATCTTCCTCTGTAAATTTAGAATCACTGCTGTGCAGGCCACTTGGCCCATTGTGCCTGCATCGACAACAATCCCACCCAGGCCGTACTCCTGTAACCCCACATATTCACACTGCCAATCCTCCTGACATTAAGGGGCAATTTACCATGGCGACTCAACCTCACCTGCATATCCTTGGACTGTGGGAAGAAACTGGACCACCCAGAGAAAATCTACGCAGACATGGAGATAATTCTTCTGGACCATCAGAGCTGTACACTCAACCCTAACTGTGGTCTAAATCGTGTTTTGTATAGCTCAAGCAAAACCTGCCCTGCTCTGCTATTCTATCCATCGGCCAGTAAAGGAAAATATTCTGTCTGCCGATCGAAACATTTTATCAAACTGTCCTGTTATCCTTAGGGATCACTGGATACACACTCTAAGATCCCTCTATTCACACACAAAGAAATCATATTAGAGAGAGAGGGGGGATTGTTATGGAAGATTAAAAGGCCCAACGTGTCATTTGGTCTCAATCTGATGTCTCTCTGCCTCAGAATTATTCAATACCAGCTCGGAGTGTATGCATCACCAGAATCAAACACGTGCCGGTGTTCTTTACACTGAAACTCCGTACCTCAGTCTGGTGTCCCCTTTGCCACATCAGAGTGTGGTGTGAGTTTGGATCTCTCCATATATTGGGAATCACTGGCAATGTCCAAATTTGGGATAAACTTCAACTTTGTTACAATGATTTTTAACCTTGGACTGCACCATTGTTTTAATGTGGATCTGGTCAACAACCATCCAGATTTACCTGGACATGTCAATAAATATTCCACTGTTTTCTAAATAAATATTCCAACATTTGCACAGTCTCTACCTTTCATTTGTGCATCTGTTGGTTGTTCACAGTTGGCATTGGGGCAATGTTAAATGGGCAGTTTAATCAGATTGGATAACCATTTGGATTTACCAAAGTGTTGCCAGGGCTGGGAAACTTGTGGTTATGAAGAAAGATTCGATTGGCGAGAGTTGTTGTCCTGAGAACACAGGAGGCTGAGGGGTGACTGAATTGAGGTGTCCAAAATTGAGGGGTCAAGACAGGGTGAAGAGGAAAAGCCAGTTTCCCCTGAGAGGATGAAGGTCACTTACGGGGAAGTGGGGTTTGCAATAGATTGAAGGGGATTGCTGGCAGGATTAGAGGGGACGTTGAGGAGACGTTTTTCACTCAGGCGCTGCTGCCTGACTGCAATTCGCTGCCTAAACTGGAGCTTCTGACACAAATCCCTCAGCTGACTGCATCAACACCCAGATCTGAGCTGAAATGCTACAAAAAAAAGGGGGCAAAAGCCTGGCTCACCGGGAGCTGTGATTAGAATGACAGCTAGTTTTTATTTTCCAAGCTGGTGCAGATTTGATGGGCTGAATGGCCTCTTTCTGGCGCAGGTCCTGGGTTGGATTCCCGGTTTGCGCCTGCGCCATAATCACTCACGGCCGGCGGCCATCTTGCGTTGCCAGGGAGACGCAGCGGCGGCACATCCACACAGCTATATTTTAATTTTTTAAAAAAATGTTGATGATTATTATTCCTATCCTCGCCTTTCGGAATTTCGGTTCACGCCCATTCGGAAACGTCTCTTTTTTAAAATTGTATTTTTTTTAAAAAAAAGGACCCCGCGCGGAATAGTCAGGGATAACATACTGCGCATGCGCATTTCAGCTGCCGGGAACTTCCTCTATATTTTATTTAATTTTGATTCTGCTCCTGGCGGGGTGTCCGGTTCGGAATTTTTCTCACTTTCTCCACTGCTGGATACTCACTTTTTTTCTTTTTTTTGAAAAAATAAGCATGGGCGGGGCTCGAGCCGACCTCACGACAATATGGCGACCGTCCCGTCACAGATTCTGGATGTAACGCCAACGAGAAGCGGCTGGGCAGGAGATGACACTGGGAGGAGCAGGAACAGCGACCCCCTGGTGGTCAGGAAGGGAAAGAGCAGCAAGCGCTGAAAGATTTGGACAAGCTGGGAAAGTGGGCAGAGAAGTGTCAGATGGAACACAAAATAGGAAACTGTCAGGAAACTGTCACTTTGGAAGGAGGAATGGAGGCATAGACTATTTTCTAAATGGGGAAATGAGCAGGAAATCAGAAAGACAAAGTGATTTTGTGTTTCTGATTTTCATTGTTCAAGATTCTCTTAAGGATAATGTGCAGGTTAATTTTGGCAGGAAATTTCACATGGCAGCTATGCCTCTCACCCACTTTTACAGATGCACCATAAAAGCATTCTTTCTGGTTATATCACAGCTTTGTATGGACTCCTGCGCTGCCGAAGATGCAAGGAACTATGAAAGATCATGAATGTAGCCCAATCCATCAGACAAACCAGCCTCCCATCCATTGACTCTGTCTACACTTTCTGCTGCTTGGCAAGGCAGCCAGCATAATTAAGGATCCCATGCATCCCAGACATTCTCTCTTCCACCTTCTTCCTTTGGGAAAAGGATACCAAAGTCTGAGGTCATGTGTCAACTGACTCAAGAACAGCTTCTTCCCTGCTGTTGTTAGAATTTTGAATGGACTTACCTTGCATTAAGTTGATCTTTCCCTGTATCCTAGCTATGACTGTAACGTTACATTCTGCACTCTCTCACTTCCTTCTCTATTATACAGTATGATTTCTCTGTATAATGCACAAGAAACAATAATTTTCAGTATAAATACAGTTGACAGTTAGGAAGGCAAATAAAATATTAGCATTCGTGTCAAGAGAGCTAGAATCCAAGAGCAGGGATGTACTTTTGAGATGGTATAAGGTTTTGGTCAGATCCCATTTGGAATATTTTGAGCAATTTTGTGCCCCATGTCTAAAGACATGTTGTGAAGCTGAGAGATTTAATGAAGTATTTATTGCTGATGTTTATTGCGTCTGTTTATAATGATTTTTCCTGTCCTTTGTCAATTATCTTGTTGAAATAGAGCATGTTATGTAGCCTGAGAACATATTGGCCCAAAACATCCAAATGCCATGAGCTGCCAAAAATAGTTGAATTTTCTGTGCAGAGAGAGACAAACATAGACATAAATACATAGAGAGAAATACAGAAAGAGACTTCCCACAATGCAGAAGGGGACCATTCAGTGCATACAAAAAAAAAGTGTAACTTAGACAATATTTATAACACTGGTGGGAGGGGGGCCTCAAAAAAGACAGAAGTTAAGAACCCCTCCTGTCAGACAGTGCAGCACAGTGTCACAGTGGTTGGCATTGCTGCCTCATGCTGTCAGGGGCCTGAGTTCAATTCCCAGCCTGGTTACTATCTGTCTGGAGTCTGCACATTCTCCCCGTGTCTGCATGGGTTTCCTTTGGGTGTCTGGTTTCCTCCCACAGTACAAAGATACGCAGGTTGGATGAATTGATCATGCTAAATTCTCTCTCAATGTACCCAAACAGGCAGCAGGGTGTGGTGACTGGGGGATTTTTCACAGCAAATTAATTGCAATGTTAAAGTAAGCCTACTTGTGACACTAATGAATAAACTTTTCTTTACTTACTTAATATCTTTGGAATGGATGCCAGGAATGGTCAGACTGTCAGATCCTCTTTGAAGCTGCAGTTTCTTTGGCTAATGATTCTATGATTCTATAATTCCTTCCCAAAACCAATGATACTTTGACTGAGATTATAAGCATTGGCAATAAGTCATTTGTGTCCATTTTGTATGGCCCAGTATTCACTGCTTCATTCAGCCTAATTAGAATGCCATTGGGCTCATCTTGGGTTGGTTCAAAGAGATCCACTAATCATGGTCATTGGCATATTCAATTTGAGTGAGACTTGGACCAGAGGCTTCTGACTAAGGAGAGAGATGGCATCATTGAGCCAAGCTGCCACCTTCCTATGACGCCATGAGCTTTATGGGGGTCAGTCCTGGTGAATTTAATTATTGTTATCATATTGTGCATGGTAAGAAGATGTCAGCGTGACTCAATGGCTCCATCTCTCTCCTTAGTCAGAAACCTCTGGGTTCAAGTCTCACTCAGATTGAATATGCCAATGACTATGACTAATAGATCTCTTTGAACCCAACCCAAGATGAGCCCAATGGCATTCCAATTAGGATGCATGAGACAGTGAATACTGGGTTGTACAAAGTGGGCACAAATGATTTGTTGCCAATGCTTATGATGCTAGTCAAAGTATCATCGCTTTTGGGATGGGATTATAAAATCATTATCCAAAGGTATTTTCAGCTTTAAAAAGGATCTGATAGTCGAACCATTCCTGGCATCTATTTCAAAGATGTTAAGTAAGTAAAGGAAACTGCAGGAAGCGGTGTGGGCTGAGAGAAGTGAATGAAGGTTTAACCTGGAACGTACAGGAAATTTGAGTATGGAATCTGAAAGGAATGGTCTGCAGGAAATAGGTCCCCTCCATTGAGAAGAAACAGAAAGCGACTAATCTGATGATGGCAAAGTCAAATTAGGCAAATAAAAACTTGTGGGCTGGAATTTTCCAGCAGTTCATTCACCGCCCCGTCCCTCTTCCCTGTCACTGCATGCAAGGTTGGAGAATTTAGCACTCAGCCAAATCTCCATTCACTGCAGCAGGATCAAAAATTCCTGCCGGCAGGAATGGCTGGAAAATTGCACCCCTGATCTTTTATTCTCCAGTCATTCAGCCTCATTAACTCTTTAGAGAGCTGGCAAAATGAGGAAAGATTTAGGAGCAAACATGGACATGAAGTCATTCAAGAGAATGGGGCTGTGTGTCTTTCCTGGGACACTACTTCACTCATCTCCATTGGCACAAATGATTGCAGACATTTTTTACATGAGTGCTATTTTTCTGTTTTTGTGTAGGAAATTCTTGTCATTTCAAACCCATTCAGAAATGGGCAGAATTCTCCCCAAAAAATTCTAAGTGCCAAATTCACGTGGAAACTGGGGTAAATCACACAGTTTTTTTTTCAGTGGGAATTCAGAGAAGGACCTTCCACAGTCTGCTCACTGTGGAGTATACCAGTGTGATTCACTCCAGAAATCAGTGGGTGGGGACTATTCCCTCTGGAGAGCGCAGCAGCACAGCACTGAGTGGACCATTGCTTATGTGCCAATCTGTCAGGCTGGCCCAACTAGTGATGTCTACAAACAAGAATAAGATTCGGTTTTGTGTTTTAGATTTTTCCTGTTGTGTGATGGTTATTCATTATGTTGCTATTCAATGTGTTGAGTTATTCCTTTTGAAAGTCAACGTTTTCTTTTTCATTATTCCACTCACCGCCACTCAAAAACCACTGACACACTGCCTGGAGTATTTACTGATTTACAAACATTTTTGTTGGTATCCTTTGTTGCTGTTATCAGACAAGTTTATGCAGCAAACAGGGTTAGTGTCAAGCCATGATTACATGAAATAGAGAGCAGCTGTAACTAAACACAGTGGGACACAGTTTCCACTCATTCGCACCACAAGTATCATTGCAGGATTCAGTTCGCCAAAAACCTGGCTACATCCTTGCATTCAAATTGCAAGATTACACCAAGATTGCAAGGAACTACAAAAGGTCATGAATGTAGCCCAGTCCATCATGCAGACCAGCCTCCCATCCATTGATTCCATCTACCCTTCCCATTGCCTCAGCATAGCAGCCAGCAGAATTAAGGACCCCACATGCCTCGGACATTCTCTCTTCCACTGTCTTCCTTTGGGAAAAAGATACAGAAGTCTGAGGTTAAGTATCAACCCAACTCAAGAACAGCTTCTTCCCTGCTGCTGTCCGACTTCTGAATGGACTTACCTTGCATTAAGCTGATCTTTCTCTATACCCGAGAGCTATGATTGTAACTCTACATTCTGCACTCTCTCATTTCCTTCTCTATGAATGGTGTGCTTTGCCTATATAGCATGCAAGAAACAATACTTCTCGCTGTATGCTAATTCATGTGACAATAATAAATCCAATCAAATCAGTGAAACTTTAGGTTATTTTAATCATTACTTACAGAAAGTTCAATCTCCTTATTAAAAATTTCCAGCTTTGAACATAATTTGCTCAAACAGATAAATAGATTTTCAGCTAATCTAATACAACAGCAGCAGTAATCATTCAAAAGTACACCCAGGGAAACACCTTAATGCAAAAATGAATAATAAAACGACTGAGTATGTCGTGTTATGTGGCATTAGTTGTCTGAACATTGTGGATAGAATTTTCCTGTGGTAATTGGATTCAAGGTTGGGGTTGATAGGCCGATAATGGGGGAGCTGAGGGAAGAGGAATCTTTATCTGACCTCTAACAGGATGCCACTGGGACTTGATGGATTGAGTTATAAAGAGAGGTTGAATAGATATTTTTCTCTGGAGCATAGGAGGCTGAGAGGTAACCTTATAGAGATCAATAAAATAATGAGGGGCATAGACAAGGTAGATAGTCAATATATTTTCCTAAAGGTAGGGGAGTCTAAAACTAGAGGGCACAGGTTTAAGGTAAGAGGGGAGAGACACAGAAGTGTCCAGAGGGGTAATTTTTTCACACAGAAGGTGGTGAGTGTCTGGAACAAGTTGCCAGAGGTAGTAGTAGAGGCAGGTAACAATTTTATCTTTTAAAAAGCATTTAAAAAGTTACATGTGTATGATGGGTATAGAGGGATATGGGCCAAATGTGGGCAATTAGGATTAGCTTAGCTGTTTTAAACAAGAAAGGCAGCATGGACAAGATGGGTGGAAGGGCTGGTTTCCATGCTGTAAACCTCTATGTCTCTATAATTTCTTGGGAGAGATCTTGCCTCCATTTTGAAGCACAGGACAGTTTCAGCTCTCCCAGGCTGTTTGATTTGGATCTGGGCTTCTTAGGGCAGCTCCATGTTAAGCTCTCTTGGGATCCTCAACCTGCATCAGTGGTGCCCATCTCTACTGTGGCAGGATGCAGAGAAGGGTAGACAGAATCAATGGGTGGTGGAAGGTGGGGTGCGCTGCAGAACCTCTAGAACCATTAGCCCTCAGCATCAAGATCTTACCCGCTGCCCTCGATGGGAAGGCAAACGCTGAAGTAGATATTTAGGAAGTTCAATCCTGGGAGATTACTCAACAGTTCATTCTGCTGTCTAATATTGAGCTCTTATTTAGTCCTAATGCTGAGGTCCCAAATATTGCAAAATTTTGCTTGACGTGTGTGACTCAGCAAATTATAGTGAAAACTTGAATTGTAAATTAAGCTGTATAATTTATAATACATTTTGAGTGCAATTTCCTGATTGTGCACAAAGCAGAAACTCTGCCCGATAAACCAGGGTCAATCGGGCCCGTTTCCCACTGAAATCATTACATTGAAATGGTACAGATGTTTTGTGCAGATGTTTTAACCTGAGCAAATGGACAGAAGAAATTCTAACATGCCGTAATAGTTTTAGATGCCACAAAAGTGTGAGTGACAGTTTCCTCATGCGGATGGGAATCCAAGCCAGGGAGACAATTGCATCAAGTTAATCATGAACCTGATCCAGAATTAAGCCTGGTTTGGCCAGTGCGCTAAGCATCTCTGATGTCGATTTTGACTGTGGAGTGAGCCTCATTTGACATTGTAGCTGAGATATTCAGACCTCCTCCACTTACAGTGATCGCGTGGCTTCTTCTATTGAGCTTTTCTCTGGCGTAGTTCTTCTGCGGTTTCAGCTGCCGATACATCTTCCTGTACAGAAATTTGTCAGTTTGCTCGGATGCATTGCCGATGTATAAAGCAAATTCAATGGAGTATAAGTTGTAGTCAAAGGGGTTGGAAAACAAGATTGTAAACTGGCTTGACCCAAATTGATAGGTCAATAGGCCAACACTGCCCCTGGCTACAGCTCTGGCTTTGACAAACGTGGCTTCACCCTTCTCACCAGGGCTGATAAGAGGTGGTGGTGGGACATAAACATGACCGCTGTAATTGAAAGTCCTATAAAAACAAAGAGTATTAGAGAAATGTTCTTATTTCATCCCTTTGAGTCAAACACAAATCAACACAATTCGTGCAGTAACAGCGACACAATCTCAATCTATTCCAAATCACCTCTTTGAGATTTCTTTGACCTTGACTTGAAAGCCTGATGGTCACAAGTTGAGATCCAACCTACCACTGCCTGCTTCTATATAATATCATAAAATCCCTGCTGTGCAGAGGAAGGCCATTTCCCCATTGAATCTGCACCAAAACAATCCCCACCCAGGCTGTAACCCCATGTATTTACCCTGCTGGTCCCCCTGGCACTAAGGCAGGGAATTTTCTCCGTCCCACCCACCACACAAATTGTAGCAGGCAGGGGTCGGACCATGCAATGGTTTGATGACCTTGGGCAGGACTTTTCGATTTTGGAGTGAATGTGAAATCCCACCCGTAAAGGCAATTTAGCCAATCCGCCTGACATCCTCCACTTCTTGGGACTGTGGCAGGAGGCCGGGGCACCCAATGGAAACCCACGCAGATACAGAGAGAACGTGTAAACTACACACAGATTGTCACTGGAGGCTGGAACCGAAATTGGGTCCATGGCTCTGTGAAGTAGCAGTGCTAACCACTGTGCCACTGTGCCCACCTCCACACACATACACACACACACACAGACACAAAATAACTTGTATTTATTTAAGGCCTTTAACTTAAAACACCCCAGGCCATTTCACAGAGATATGATAAAACATGATGACATTGAGCCACATAAATACAAAAGTTTGGCTGACAGGATAGATTTTAAAGTGTATCCCAGGGATGATAGAGGGATGGGGAGATTTCATTCACAACCTGGCTGGAAAGCATGTCATCAATTAAAATATGTGATGCGTAAAAGGCTGGCATCATTGGAGATCAAATATCTGATTGAGCTTGTAACAAAGCCTGTTGAAGCTCCTGCTTATTAAAGAGCTTTTACACCAAAGTAGATTAGTTTATAATAGGGACTATAATGTGCCTTACCAAAGATATTACAATCTTCCTTATGCATATATTATAATGAAGGTACTGTCTGTTAAACACAATATAATTAATAGTAGTGAATTGTTAACAAAACAATAATCTCTCCCTCAATGTCAACAAAACAAAGGAGATTGTCGTCGACTTCAGGAAGCGTAATAGAGAACATGCTCCTGTCTATATCAATGGGGACAAAGTAGAAAATGTTGAGAACTTCAGGTGTCCATATCACCAACAATCTGTCCTGACCCCCCTACACTATAGTTAAGAAAGCCCACCAATGTCTCTACTTTTTCAGAAGACTAAAGAAATTTTGTATGTCAGCTGTGACTCTCGCCAACTTCTAGGATTCACTGTAGAAAGCATTCTTTCTGGTTGTGTCATAGGTTGGTATGGTTCCTGCTCTGCCCAAGTCCACAGGGAACTACAAAAGATCATGAATGTAGCCCAATCCATCAGGCAAACCAGTCTCCAATCCATTGACTCTCTATACCTCTTGCTGCCTTGGCAAAGCAGCCAGCATAATCAAGGACCCCATGCACCCTGGACATTCTCTTTTCCACTTTCTTCCATTGGGAAAAAGATACAGAATTCTGAGGTCATGTACCAACCAACTCAAGAACAGCTTCTTCCCTACTGCTACCTGACTTTAAAAAATAATGGGAAAAAGTAAAACCAGGCAGGTCACATCTGCTGGAGGAATAAAGTATAGAACATCAGTGAAAGGCTTTGGAAGACCTTACAGCTGGCACGTACTAAGATGGTGGGATGATCAGAAGGATTTATTCACTAATTAAAATGAATAAAATCCATTTCTTACTCTTGGCTTCTCTGTGGGGGGCTGTGATGATAAGATATAGTCAGTTAGGTAGACCCTTTCGGTTCCCACAGACTGCAAGTGGCAAGGGGGTATCTTGAACCTGTCAGACATCCACAGGTAAGGTTGCTGTTCAGCAGGTAAATAGTGTGTTTTAATGTAATTGGATTATCTATTTTAGGTGACAAGTAGGGTGGGGAATATGAATCTTTGGAAAATAGTATATCAAATATGTTCATGTGATGTAATTTCAGAGAGAAGTTAGAATCCATCTGGCAACATGTCACATGAAGAATATCCTTAACCACATATTTTCACAAGTCTTTGTACTTAATTGGATTTGGCTACATGCAGGGCCCTCTGGCGGGTGAATTCCCTAACAAATTGGCATAGTCGGCAGGATCTTACACTGGAATCTAGACGTGTTTCCAACTAGTGAGTGAGTAATGATTATCACCCAGCAGTTAGGGGGTCATGCATGTGGCAGCTGATAGCTGTAAGCTGAGGGATCCAAACTGGGAAAGGGATGTGAGTACATCATGACTGTGTAAAGAAACAGCGCTCAATGCTGGGGACCAGGGACAGAATCTTAGATCACTCTGTCAGCACAGCAAAATAATAGCCATTCTGTGGTTATAAACATTACAGGTTAGGCTAGGTTCAATGTAAGAGGTCAGGGTTATGGACTCTTGAACCAGCTTATGGAGCAGAGCGAAAAAGGTCACATAGCAAGTGAAGGTATCAAGCATCAAGGGACTATGGTATACGGATAGCCAGACATGAGGAATCTCCCATAAAGGGTAAACAAGAGGAGAAGTAGAGGGATGGTGTGGGTCTCAGGGTAGGAGTCCCCATTGAGAGACTTGGGAGAAGAGCAGGAAGAGGTCCGTGAGGGGCAGGGGTCACTCAGCAAGCAGCTCAGCATGCCATCAAGTTATGTCCAAAAGAAAAATTCAGAAAAGAAAGTGTTAAAGACACAAGCTTTCTGTGTGTGTGTGAGAGAGATATTTGTCATTATACAATCTAGAATATGATGTGGATGATGTTTACCTGTCGAAGGAGCAGTGCTCTGAAAGCTTGTGCTGCCAAATAAATCTATTGGACTTTAAGATAGTGTTATGAGACTTCTTACTGGGAATAGAGTATGACAGGTAGTGTAATTCTGACAGTGTTAATTATAGATTCGATGAAAGAAAGTGAAAACAATTTGCATTTATATCTGTGAGTTTAATAAATTACTTTCCCCAAGCTCAGATTTTATGATACTGAGATTGACGCAGAGTCAAGATCAAGCAGAACAGAATAAATTCTAAATTCCTTAATCTTGCTAATGATTGACAGCCAGGTCATTTTCAAGAATTAGAATCTGATAGCGATTTGAACTCTGCCATTTTTAGAAGATATTTGCATCAGTTATAAAAGATCCTACGTCTGAAAAGTTATGAGGAGAGTTCACCATTTCAGCAAATTGTTGGCTTGATTTTATATCATTACAAAGTTGGGAGTACAGTTGTAGAAATAATTAAACACGGAAATTTTAAGCTTAAACTGGAGAGACTGTAAGTAAGTGTAAAAGTCTTAATTTAGTAAGGATATTTAAAAGTGATGAAGTCAATCTGAGAAAACTTAGACTATAGAACAAAGAAAAACTACAGCACAAACAGGCCCTTCAGCCCATAAGTTGCACCAATGATATCCCTACCTACTAGGCTTACCTATAACCCTCAATTCTATTAAGTTCCATGTACTCATCCAGAAGTCTCTTAAAAGACCCAATTGAATTTGTCTCCACCACCGCTGCCGGCAGCCGATTCTACTCACCCAAAGAACAAAGAACAAAGAGCAACACAGCACGGAAAACAGGCCCTTCGGCCCAACGAGCCCACGCCGCCGTCCTAACATCCTAATGACATATCCTTGTCTTTAGGCTATGCCTATTGTTGAAGATTCCCATATAGGGACCAATATAGGGACAATTTGTTACACAATCAGCCTAAGAGCACATTTTTGGGATGTGGGAGGAAACCGGAGCACCCGGAGGAAACCCACGCAACCATGGGGAGAATGCGCAAACTCCCGCAGACACAGGCCCAAATCCACGTGTCTGCACAGCAACAGCCTTAGTCTCTGAGCTGTCATGTTGCCCATCAGACGGTCCAGTTTAAGCATACAATGATGACGTGAAGCACTAGGCAACTCCTGAAGCAACCTCCAAGAGCAGCTCTCGCACAACATGCCGCATGCATGCCCCTTGTTGGTCAACAAGGTGGACCGAATTGCCTGCGGAAACAAATAAGACTTAATTAAACATGCTAAAAAAAAACTAAGACATTCCCGAGACGAAACTAAAAGATAGTCTACTACTATTTGGTCCTCCCGATATTCAAACAGTCCTGCTATATCCCTCTATCTGCAGACCGCTCATGTGGCTGTCCAAGAGACCCTTAAACAACCCTAGCGTGCCTGCTCCCACCACCTTACTCGGCAGTGCATTCCACACCCCCACTACCCTCCGTGTGAAAAACTGGCCTCTAATATTTGTCTTATACGTAGCCCCCCCTCACCCTGAGCCTGTGACCCCTCGTTCTATCCATTTCTAATGGTGGAAAAAGCTTACCACCATTTACTCTATCTATACCCCTCATAATCCTATATACTTCTAAAAGATCCCCTCTCAGCCGACGTCTTTCAAGGGAAAACAACCCCAGTGTTTTCAATCTTTCCTCATAAGACAGCCCTTCCATACCAGGCATCATCCTGGTAAATCTCCTCTGCACTCTCCCCAGGGCCTCTACATCCTTCCTGTAGTACGGCAACCAGAACTGGATGCAGTACTCCAGATGAGGCCTAACCAACGTTCTATACACCTGCAACATCAGACTCCTACTCTTGTATTCTATACCCCTTCCTATGAAGGCTAACATACCCATCACCCTCTGAGTGAAAAACTTACCCCTGACATCTCCTCTGTACCTACTCCCCAGCACCTGAAATTTGTGTCCTCTCATAGCGACCATTTCAGCCCTGGGAAAAAGCCTCTGAGAATCTACCCAATCTACACCTCTCAACACCTTATACACCTCTATCAGGTCACCTCTCATCCTTCGTCTCTCTAAGGGGAAAAGACTGAGCTCTCTCTCAACCTATTCTCATAAGATATGCCACCCAATCAGGCAACATTCTTGTAAATCTCCTCTGCACAGTTTCAATAGCTTCCATGTCCCGCCTGTAATGAGGTGACCAGATCAGAGCTCAGTACTCCAAGAGAGATCTGACTTATAAAGCTGCAACATTATCTCCCAATTCCTAAACTCAATCCTTCGATTGTTGAAGGCCAGTATACCATAAGCCTTCTTAACCACATCCTCTACCTGTGAGACCAATTTAAGAGTCCTATGGACCTGGACTCCAAGGTCCTTCAGATCCTCTACACTGTTAAGAGCCTTACTCTTGATATTATATTCTTTCATCCCATTTGACCTGCCAAAATGGACCACCACACACTTATCCGGGATGAAGTCCATCTGCCACTTCTCTGCCCAGCCTTGAATCTTATCTATGTCACTCTGCAACCTCTGACACCCCTTCAAATTATCTACAACACCACCAACCTTCATGTCATCAGCAAACTTATCAACCCATCCCTCCACTTCCTCATCCAGGTCATTTATGAAAATTACAAACAGCAAGGGTCCCAGAACTGATCCCTAGTGCACTCCACTGGTGACCAGCCTCTATGCAGAAAAAGATCCATCTACAACCACTCTCTGCCTTCTGCGAGCAAGCCAGTTCTGAATCCACAAGCCAACAGCCCCTTGGCTCCCATGCCCTCTCACTTTCTTGTGTGAGTGTCTTGCATGAGGGATCTTATCGAACGCCTTGCTGAAATCTATATAAATCACATCTACCGGTCTTCCCTTGTCAATGTATTTAGTCACATTTTCAAAGAACTCAACCAGGCTCGTAAGGCACCATCTGCCCTTGACAAAGCCACACTGACTACTATTGAGCACACTAAACTTCTCTAAATGTTCATAAATCCTGTCCCTTAGAATCTTCCCCATCAACTTACCAACCACTGAGGTTAGACCCGCCAGTCAGTAATTTCCTAGGCTATTCCTATTCCCTTTCTTGAATATAAGCACTACATTCGCAATCCTCCAATCCTCTGGAACCTCTCCTGTCTCCATCAACAACGCAAAGGTCATCACCAGAGATTCTGCATAACTTGATTGAATGGCAGATCTGCGTTGAAGGGACGAATTTGCTGAACTCTGCTCCTGATTCCTATGTTCCTGTTTCCGCATGAGATGTAGCAACGCTGACAAATTCAGTAACTCACCCCAGTGTCACCATTAACACTTCAGAACGCTTCCAGCTGCTGCAAACAAAAGGTCTTAAAATGTGCTGCAATTTGGGTGACTGGGTCCCAAAGGAAAGCCACTGCAGGGCCCATTAGTGCAGAAGGGTGCACAAATTCATGGCCTGAACCTGTGTGTCCCAAACTAAGCAGCACACCAACCTGTCAGGCTGTGTGACATTCAGCATAGCATTCCCTTCTGACACACACAGGGGATTTCCTCGAGGCAGTGTCATGCAAATACTGTAGAGGAAACTCTGGCCGAGCCATGCACCATGGGAAATGCCTCTGTAGCACCACACAAAGAGAACATTTGCAGCCAATGTTTTTGTGTTAATTCCTTATTGGGTAAATGGGCTCTTGTTGCCTGGTTTAGAATTGATCCAAGCAGGTGAAAGGATAGTTCCTGGCTGTCTGCTGGTGAATGCAGGGCAAGGGCCAGCATTATATCTATGCTCGTGATGAAGGATTATTACCTCAAGTTACCATCAAGCAGCTTGTGCTCAAGCCAGTACGTGTACGTATGCATGTGTGTCAGTGTGTGTATGTGTGCATGTGTGTGTGGGTGTGCACGAGCGCATGTGTCTGCACATGTGCATGCGTGTGCACGTATGTATATGTGTTGTGTGCATGCATGCCTGCGCATATTTACACGTGTTTTGTGTGTGTGTGTGTATATACGTGCCTCTGTATGCATGCTTGTATGTGTGTGTGTGTGGGGTGAGTGTGTGCGCATGTGAAGTGTGTGCGCACGCACGGAGTATGTGCATGCACGTGGAGTGTGTGCGTGCGTGTGGAGTGTGTGCGTGTGCAGAGTGTGTGCACGTGCAGAGTGTGCGCGCGCGTGCAGAGTGTGTGCGCGTGCGGAATGTGTGCACGCGTGTGGTGTGTGTGCACGCGTGTGGTGTGTGTGCGTGCATGTAGAATGTGCGCGCGTGCGTGGAGTGTGTGTGTGCATGCATGGAGTATGTGTGCACGCATGGAGTGTGTGCGCAAGCTGGAGTGTGTGCGCGTGGAGTGCGTGCATGCATGGAGTTTATGCGCGCATGAATTACAGCTAGAATGGGATAAGCTGTGGCATTTCATTTCCATTTATCAATGATTTATTCATAGCCAAATCCCTTTAATGAATTTCAGGGGAATGTTTCACTCGAATCTGCAAGGAATCAAATGAAGCTTTAACTTGTTTGAGAGAGTTAACATGTTGAGTTGTTCTCACACTTCAAAAAAGTGAGGAGTTCCTCCAGTTTTTATTGACTTCTACAATGCACTGGCAACATTATGTTCAATCATGTTCTACTCTATCAGACTCCCCATATCTCAAACCAGCCCGCAGCTCTGACACTGAGGGAGGGAGTTTCGAACTGCAGTCACTCAAAACTAGAAAATCCAACTAAGATCAACGGACATTTTCATGGTTCAGGTTTTGCCCACTACATTAGAGAGAGGCAGAATGATGTGTAGGATTAGAGAGAGGCAGAGTGATGTGTAGGATTAGAGAGAGGCAGAGTGATGTGTAGGATTAGAGAGAGGCAGAGTGATGTGTAGGATTAGAGAGAGGCAGAATGATGTGTAGGATTAGAGAGAGGCAGAATGATGTGTAGGATTAGAGAGAGGCAGAATGATGTGTAGGATTAGAGAGAGGCAGAATGATGTGTAGGATTAGAGAGAGGCAGAGTGATGTGAAGGAATACAAAGGTATGTAGAGGATCAGGTAGTATTGAGGAAGCAGGGGGCTGCAGAAGGACTTTGACAGGTTAGGAAAGTGGGCAAAGAAATGGCAAGTGGAATACAAAGAACAAAGAACAAAACAGCACGGGAAACAGGCCCTTCGGCCCAACGAGCCCACGCCACCACCCTGATGTTCCCACCTCTACCCGCGATCCCTGTCCATGTTTATAGATCTATGGATTAAAAACCAAATTTGAGACAATTTAGGGAGAATTTGTTTTGCCAATTAGCCTAAGAGCACATCTTTGGGATGTGGGAGGAAACCGGAGCACCCGGAGAAAACCCACGCAAGCACGGGGAGAATGCGCAAACTCCCACAGACACAGGCCCAAATCCATGTATCTGCACAGCACAGAGATAGTCACTGAGCTGTCGTGTTGCCCATCAAATGGTCCAGGTCAAGCATACACTAACGATGTGAAGCACTAGGATACTCTCGAAAAAAATCCAAGAGCAGTCCTCTCACAACCCATCGCGTGTATGCCCCTTGTTAGACAACAAGGTGGACCAAAGCACCTGTAGGATAAAAACAAGTACATCAATATCATCATCTATTTACACACTTCCCAGGGACTCCCAAGGCTCATGATCCCTATTTTAAATCAGTTTTCTATACCCCTCCATTCCCATTCTGTTCATGTGCCCATCTAAGTATTTCTTAAATAACTCCAGAGTACCTGCCTCCACCACTTTACTTGGCAGCGCATTCCATACCCCCACCACCCTCTGTGTGAAAAAACTCCCTCTAGCATCCAAATTATACCTTACCCCCTCACCCTAAGCCCGTGACCCCTCGTGCTATTTGAGTCCACATTTGTGTCTGAATACAATGTGGAAAAGTGTGAGGTTATACACTTTGGAAGGAGAAATGGAGGCATAGACTATTTTCTAAATGGGAAAATGCTCAGGAAATCAGAAAGACAAAAGGACTTGGGAGTCATTGTTCAAAATACTCTTGAGATTAATGTGAAAGTTTGGTCAGTAGTTAGGAAGCAAATTCAATGTTAGCATTCATGTCAAGAGGGCTAAATACAAGAGCAGGGATGTACTTCCGAGGCTGTATAAGCCCCTGGTCAGACCCCATTTGGAGTATTGTGAACAGTTTTGGGCCCCATATCTAAGGAAGGATGTGCTGACCTTAGAAAGGGTCCAGAGGAGGTTCACAAGAATAATTCCTGAAATGAAGAGTTTGTTGTATGAGGAACAGTTGAGGATTCTAGGTCTGTACTCATTGGAGCTTAGACAAATGAGGGAAGATCTTATTGAACATTACAGGATACTGCAAGGCCTGGATAGAGTGGACATGGAGAGGACATTTTCACTAGTAGGAAAAACTAGAGCCAGGCTCACAATCGCAGGCTGAAGGGACCATCCTTTAAAACAGAGATTAGGAGGAGTTTCTTCAGCCAGAGAGTGATGAACCTGTGGAACTGTTTGCCGCAGAAGGCTGTGGAGGTCAGGTCCTTGAGTGTCTTTGAGGCAGTGATTGATAGGTTCTTGATTAATGAGGAGATCGGGGTTATGGAGAAAAGACAGGAGAATGAGGATGAGAAAAACATCAGCCATGATTGAATGACAGAGTAGACGCGATGGGCTGAGTGGTCTAATTCTGCTCCTATGTCTTATGATCTTATGGAATAAAGAGCAAAGCAGAGCGATATGAAGGAACAGAGAGAGACAAGAAGGACTTGAATAAGGCCCTCACTGAGTGTTAAAATGGGCGGCGAGGGCTTGTAGGGCCCAAGGGCCTGTTTCCTGTACTGTGCTGTTCTTTGTTCTTTGACAGCGTGATATAAAGGAATAAAGAGCGAGGTAGAGAAGTGAACAGATTTGGCAGGAATTGCAGAGATTAGAGTGTGGATATACAGCGCTGCCAAGGTTGGAGCAATGAAAATTGGAGATTTTGAAGAGTCGGATTGGGAAAAATGGGGATACCTTAGAGGTTTGTGGAGGTGAAGAATATAGAGATGGGGCAGGGTGAGGCTATGAGAGGCTGTGAAAACACTGCTGGGAATTATAACAGTGAAACAATCAGCAGACTGAGAGCCGATTAGAGAGCACTGCAGCGAATGGGACTTGGTGTGCGTTAGACCACAGGCAACAGAGTTTTGGATAAGCTCAAATTCACAGAGGATGGTGGGGTGAAGGAAAAGTGAGATTACAGGAATAATTAAATCCCGATGTGAGAAAGCACAGATAAGGGTTTTAGCGGGAGCAGAGCTGAGACAGGGTGTTACAAATTAGGCAGCATGCTGCTTTTATATCCAAAAGCACCGTGCTCAGCTGGATGCCTGCGCCTGGTGGCACGTCCCAGTCAAGAGTCTCAGTCAAGAGTGATCCTGTGGCAAACCCCATTTACATTGCAACACGTCACCAGCCTTTCAATAAAATGAAAAAATACCGCCCGACATTCGAAGCGCTATCATACGAATGGCAGAAGAGTAAGGAGCGTATTGTCTTCAAATACTTACGCAGCATCAGTCAGAGTTTTACTTTTACTGTGGTTGTGGATTTGAATATCGACAGTTCTCGTAGAAATTCTCTTCACCTTGCACACCTCAGGAGATGACATTTCTGCAAAACAGGACACAGGGGATTCATTCAACTCAGCGAGTGAACAAATAAAAAAAAGCAACGCTAGCGACAGTCAAAAATAAATATTGTCTAGCGTACTCTTAAAGACACGTAACCTGACCGCTGTCAGATGTCTCGTTCTGTTCTCTTGTTCATCGTCTGCAATACTTCTGGGCTTGGATTAAATAGAACCCAGGGAAGGAGGAAAAGGATATCAAATTCTTCTCCCTGCTAAGCTGCTACATAAAGGAACTCCCATTGTACTGATGTATCGGATTTCTCCCTGGTGCAGCTCCTATATTAGGCTAGTGCATGGCCCGGGATCTGAATGTGCCTCGTTGGTTCAGAACATTGAGAACTTGTTTGGTTACAAGCTCTGCAGATCAGTCACTTGAACTGAAATAAAATGAAACAAAAGGGGAAAGTGTTAATGTTTTCCAGGGGAGGCCTTTGTGTGTTCTCTCCATGGCTGGGCACTTAGATAATGGAGGCACTCTGGACATGAAGATGAAGCACGTTTCCCTTTACTCATTCATGGGGCATGGGCATCGCTGGCTGGCCAGCACTTATTACCCATCCCTAGTTGCCTGAGAGCACTTGAGACTCAAGCACATTGCTGTGGCTCTCGAATCACATGTAGGCCAGACCAGGTAAGAATGGCAGATTTCCTTCCCTAAAGGACGTTGGGGAACCAGATGGGTTTTTCCGACAATCGACAATAGTTCTTTGGTCAGCAGTAGATTCTTAATTCCAGATTTTTTTTTTATTGATTTCTATTTCCCGTGGCTGGCGTAATGATTTCAATCAGGCCCCTGAGCTTGGCCTATTGGAATGTGAACTCCCTGATTAAAGAGTCAATTGATGGGCCTATCAGGGAGTCCTTCCCTTGTATTTAACCGGGAGTGTCAGTTCCTCTGGCACTCGCTGAGGTAGACTTCTAACTGATGGCACTCTACGTACCGCTGTTGGAATTATAAATAAAGGACTTCTACCTCTGAAGGCAGCAGGATTGGAACCCAGATCCCCCAGAACATTAGCTGAGTTTCTGGATTAATAATCTCGCGATAATACCACTAGGCCATCACCTCCCTGCTTGAGGCGGTAACTCCTTCCCTATCGGACTGTAGAGAATTTGAGGTTGTTAAGTCCATCGTGTGTTTTTGAAACTTTCAAGTTAGCCGCTCTCACCTCATTGGCTTGTAAATGTGTCCCTTCAACTGTTATCCCTTTTGAAAGTTATTACTCAATTTAATTGCAAGTTTCAGATACAGGGGTTTCTGTCTTCACTGCTAACCCACCCAGGAAAAGACAGAAAGGGCGCACGGTGGTCAGCGCTGCTGCCTCATAGCACTAGAGAACCGGGTTCAATTCCTGGCTTGGGTCACTGCCTGTGTGGTGTCTGCACATTCTCCCCACATCTGCGTGGGTTTCCTCTGGGTACACTGGTTTCCTCCCACAAAGGTGTATAGGTTAGGTAGATCAGCCATGCTCAATTACCCTTTAGTGTCCCAAGACCTGGAGTTAGACATTGGAAATGTGTGGGTTTGCAAAGGGGAGGACCTAGATAAGATGCTCTCTCAGAGAGTCAGTGCAGACTTGATGGTGTAGACTCAGTGTCCTCTCCTGCATTGTAAATAGCAGCCTGACCTCATCTTCAGCTGGTTTCCTGGCCCCACAACTTTCACCAGCCTTAAAAAACTCCATCTGCTTCTATTTTATAAAGTCAAACATCTTGTGTGCTTCACCGTACTTTACCTATCCTGCCATAGGTTCGTATACACGCACTCCCAGATCTCTTCAAGAGTTTATGGCCCTGCCCAACAATGGGATTTTCCAGTCCTGCCAGCAGTCCATGGATATTTGGCTGGCCAACCACACCCACCCTCTCCAGATCCTGTTTTGGCGGGACTGAAAAATCCAGGCCTCCGTTTCAACAAGCACTTTGACATAGCAACACTCAGCTTATAAATCCTCCACTCATTTTCCAATGAGGCCTCATCTTTCCATAAACTAAATCATACAGTTGAAACCAGTGTGCTGCATCTTCCACATGAACTGCAAGGCTGGACTGAGTGGTGTTAATACATCCTCCTTTCACGCGTTAGCTAAACGCTCCATTACATTTCTCCATCTCACTTTATCCTCACGTTCTCACTTCCCAATTTGTCTGAACATATCATTTCTTCTCGGACTGAGTTGAATAGCCCCCAGAAGAGGTGAAGATTGTGATTATCCTAATGCTGTCCATTGAAATACACGAAGCAACTTCGTGTTAAAGAATTCCAACAGACAGCCAACCAGAAAAAGAAAGGCACAAAAATCAAACTACTTGATGATAAACTTAACCAAGACTGACACACACAAATGGAGTGAAGATAAATGCCAGAATATCATAAACAAACTGTAATTATTTGTAAAATCTAGTTTAAAATTCTATCCATTAATCATAATTGAGACTTTTAACAACATTTCTCATATTTTCAAAGCCAGTGAGCCAGATTCTTTGACCTCGCTCACAATCGGGATTCTCCAGTCCCGCTGCAGTGAATAGTGACTTGGCTGAGCGCCATATTTTCCATCCTTGACAAAAGTGGCAGAGATGTGTGAATGACTGGAGAATTCTAGCCAGTTAGATTGTCTAACAGATGTTATTTTTCAGATAATGGTTAAAAACCCAGTTAAAACTCAGTCAAGAGGAGTTGATTTTTAATGGAGCTCCCTAACTGTGATAAAAAGGCAGAAAGAGGGCAGTTTCTGCCGGATCAGTGGATTCACTGATTGCTGACTCTGTTGGTGCTGTTAGTGATGGGGATGGAAGGTCCACGGTCTAGTCTGTGGGGAAGCGAATGATGGCTTGCAACATCAGGAATCCCACATTAACCTGCACTCGGGCTGAATCAAGAACAAAGAGAAAGAACGAAGAGCAGTGCAGCACAGGAACAGCCCTTTGGCTCTCTAAGCCTGCACTGATCATCTTTACCTATCTAACCCAACCATTTATATCCCTCCATTCCCTGATTGTATATGTCTATCAAGATAAATCTTAAATGTGCCTCAACCACTTCACTTGGCAGTACATTCCACTCCCCAGCACTGTCTCTGTAAAAACTTCCCCCACACATCTCCAGTGAACCTTTTCCCTCCTTTATCTTGAACTTGTGCTCCCTTGTAATTGTCATTTCTGCCCTGGGATAAACCCTATCTATACCACTCATAATTTTATAAACTTCTATCAGGTTGCCCCTCAGCATTTTCAGAGAGAACAGTCCCAGTTTATTCAATCTCTCCTCAGAGCTAATACCCTCCATTCCAGGCAACATCCTGGTAAACTTTTCTGCACCCTCTCCAAAGCCTCCATGTCCTTCTGGAATTGGACACAGTATTCCAAATGTGGCTGAAGCAATGTCTTTTGTAACTGTAAAATAATTTGTTAACTTTTATACTCGATGCCCAGGCCGGTGAAGGAAAGTATGTTATATACTCACTTCACCACCTTGTCCATCTGTGCTGCCACTGTTAAGGATCTGTGGACCTGAACTCCCAGATCTCTCTGTGTGTCTAAGTTCCAGATTGTTCTGCCATTTATTTTATAACTCCCACTTGAATTGGATCCACCAAAATGCATCTCCTGCATAAATCTGGATTAAATTCCATTCGCCATTTCTCTGCTCAATTTTCTAGCCTATCTATATCCTGCTGTGTTCTTTGACAATTTTCATCACTATCCACGACGCCAGCAATCTTAGTATCATCCACAAATTTGCTAATCAGACCAGTTATGTTTTCTTCCAAATCATGTATATATATTACAAACAGCAGAGCTCCCAGCACTGATCCCTGAGGATTGGTGACAGACCTTCATTCAGAAAAATATTCTTCCACCGCAACCCTCTGTCTTCTGTCCCGAGGTTATGGTCAGATTCAGAGAGGCAGTGAATAGTAATAATTCATACAAAACTCCACAAATTCTGGACTGCTGTTACCAAAATGTCAGTTAAATCTCATTGTTGGCTTGTCCTCTTTGGGAATATGTTAAACCCTTCCTTTTATGGATTGCAATTAATGCAAACAATGCAGGGTAATACATATAATGGTGGAATTAAGTTTTCAATGCACTTTGTGGAGCAGCTTCATGAATGGATTGTATTTTAACCTGTTCAAACAACTGAATATAATGAGATAACACAGATGGCACAGTGGTTAGCACTGCTGCCTTACAGTGCCAGGGATCTGGGTTCGATTCCCAGCCTGGGTCAATGTCTGTGTGGAATTGTGCATTCTCCTCATGTCTATGTGGGTTTCTTCTGCTCTGGTTTCCTCCCAGAGTCCTAAAGATGTGCTGGTTAGGTGCATTGGCCATGCTAAATTCTCCCTCAGTGTACCCAAACAGGCACTGGAGTGTGGCGGCTAGGGGGTTTTCACAGTAATTTCATTGCAGTGTTAATATAAGCCTAATTGTGAGTAATAAATAAAAACTTTGTTACTCTGCAGTCACATTGCTGCAATGACCTTCATCAAAGAAGGTCATATTGCTTAGGAAGATGCCGAAACCTCATGTCAGCAATAAAGTATCAGAGGCTGATTCAGCACAGCCAGTTCCTGCAGCTAAGCACAGATGGATTCTCACAAACTGGATATGACTCATGGTTGGAGTTATGGGACTAACTCACCATGTTGTTCCCAAAATGAGCGATTGTATGAAAATGTAGTCCCTGCTACTGGGTTTGTTGTTCAGGAGACTTTATTGGGAATGGGGCAGCTCAGTGGATTTTGTACCATTTTAATCTAACTCATCTGATAGAAGTCCATGAGACTCCAAGAACGCTGCTGATCCCAATGGAAAGTAAACTGGACAGGGAATATAATCACAGTGGCTCCCAAACTTTGATTTGATTTGATTTATTATTGTCACATGTATTAACATACAGTGAAAAGTATTGTTTCTTGCGTGCTATACAGACAAAACATACCGTTCATAGAGAAAGAAAGGACAGAGTGCAGAATATAGTGTTACAGTCATAGCTAGGGTGTAGAGAAATGTCAACTTAAAACAAGGTAAGTCCATTCAAAAGTCTGACAGCAGCAGAGAAGAAGCAATCGGTTGGTACATGACCTCAGATTTTTCTAACATTTTCCTGACAGAAAGAGGTGGAAGAGAGAATGTCCGGGGTATGTGGGGTTCTTGATCATGCTAGCTGCCTTTCTGAGGCAACGGGAAGTGAAGACAGAGCCAATGGATGGGAAGCTGGTTTGCGTGATGAATTGGGCTACATTCATGACCTTTGTAGTTCCTTGTGGTCTTGGGTAGAGCAGGAGTCCATACCAAGCTGTGATTCAACCTGAAAGAATGTTTTCTCTGGTGCAGCTATAAAAGTTGGTGAGAATCATAGCTGACATTCCAAATTTTCTTAGTCTTCTGAGAAAGTAAGGCATTGGTGGGCTTATGTAACTCTCATGTTAGTGTGGGGGGGACCAGGACAGGTTGTTGGTGATCTGGACACCTAAAAACTTGAAGCTCTCAACCATTTCTACTTCATCCTCATTGATATAGAGAGGGGCATGTTCCCCTTTACACCTCCTGAAGTTGATGACAATCTCCTTCATTTTGTTGATGTTGAGGGAGAGATTATTGTTGCTGCACCAGTTCACCAGATTCTCTATCTCATTCCTGTACTCTGTATCATCGTTTGAGATCTGACCCACTATGTTTAATTGGGAGGGAATTTGGCCACACAGAAATAGATGTATAAGGAGTATGGTAGGATATCCCATCAGTTATCCCGACTACCGGCTTTTAATTCTGAGGGTTTAGGGTCAGGTCTGGCCCACAGTTAGGATCACTAACTGGGATTAAATGCATTCCTGGAGGTTCTATCACATGACTTGCTGCATATTCCAGCCATTTTGTGATGCACTACCTCCCTACACCAACTGGAAAGCAAAAAGGACTCATTACCCAATTGGATGATGTTTGACTGTGAGTAAATCAGCAGTTTTTCCCTCAATTTCAACAATTTTATATCTGGTTAAGAGAAATGGTCAAGTAAGTTACAAAGAAGTAGCTTTGTTATTGTCCTGATGATGTTTCTCCAGGGTCGCACACAACTGCATCCTGGAGATTGATATCCAATTCCTGAAGGCTCCTGGCCAATCCCGGAGGATTTGGTAACCTTACCCAGTGTAGTAATGAACCCCTTCTAAGGGTTAAAGGTCAGAGGATCATGTGACCTGATTGGCCAATCAAAGTATTCGTACAATCAGAGAATCATAAATCATAGAATGCCTACAGTGCAGATGGGGGCCATTTGGCCCAGTGAGTCTGCACTGACAACAATCCCAACCAGACCATGTATTAACACTACTAAATCCCTCTGGCATTCAGGGGTCCTTTAACATTGTCAATCCATGCACAAACTCATGCAGCTTTGGAAAGTGGGAGCAAATTGGAGAACCCAGAGGAAACTCAGGCAGACACAGGGGGAATGTGCAAACTCCACACAGACAGTAACCCAAGGTCGGAATTGAACCTGTGTCTGTGGCATTGTGAGGCGCCAATGCTAATCACTGTGCCATTACGTTGCCCACAGTAGCACATTCTTTGCACTCTATATATAGTTTATTCATTAGTTTGGTTACTGACCACTTACTTGGTTACTGGGAGCACATTCAAATTGCCGTGAAGAAAGACAGAGCACAGCAAAATCTCAGAAGAAGAGCATCTAACTAACCTGGATAGGATTTTTAAAAATTTCCAGAGAGCTGGAGAGATATTAATGAGAGAGAAATGTACTATTCAGGCTAATGAGGTGACTGATTTGGGATTTAGAGTGGATGCACAAGGATCGCATCAATGGAAGACAAAATTAGGGCCATTAAAGAAGCACCAGTCCTGTTCCAGGAAAACCCTGGATATGGAACAGCGGAAAACCTGCTTCGTGCACCACTGGGTGTGGGAAGAGAAACAAGACATCCACTCTGAAACATACAGCAACAACGTATATTTATATACCATCTTTAACATATAGAAATGGAGTTTATATAACCCCTTTATTATGGAGTCCACTTGAGGTAGACAAAAGTGTCATCAGTAGAAGAAAGGCTTGAATAAGGCACTCACTGAGTGTTAAGATGCGCGGCAAGGGCTTGTCGGGCCGAAGAGCCTGTTTCCTGTGCTGTGCTGTTCTTTGATCTTTGTTTGTTCTTTTGTTGATTGTGAGTTCACTCCATTTATTCCTCACACTTCAGTTTTCCAGTGCAATTCTAGTTTGTGTTAAGTTTTGGTCATTTCTGTAAGTCCAGGTTTTATCTAAAACTTCACTGTTGTGCAGCTCCTTGAGATAGGGCTTAAATTGGCAAACTCTGTTTAAAGAACAAAGAACAAAACAGCACAGGAAACAGGCCCTTCGGCCCAATGAGCCTGTGCCGCCACCTCGGTGTTCCCACCTCTACCCGCGATCCCTGTCCCATGTTTATAGATCTATGGATTAAAAACCAAATTTGAGACAATTTAGGGAGAATTTGTTTTGCCAATCAGCCTAAGAGCACATCTTTGGGATGTGGGAGGAAACCGGAGCGCCCGGAGAAAACCCACGCAAGCACGGGGAGAATGCGCAAACTCCCACAGACACAGGCCCAAATCCATGTATCTGCACAGCACAGCAATAGTCACTGAGCTGTCGTGTTGCCCATCAGATGGTCCAGGTCAAGCGTACATTAAAATCTGCAATATTAAATCCGCAAATATTTTTGTGAGAAATAAGATTATTGTGGAACTTTTTTGTTTTTGAATGCATCAAAATACAACAATTGAACTTTGCCCCACTTGGACAGAACATTAGTAAAGAAGATTTGCACTTATATGTTGTAGTGCTTTTCATAACCACTAGGTGTCTCACAGCTCCTTAAAGCAAATGAAGTACTTTGCGAAGTCCAAATGCAGGAAATTTGGGCAGAGCAAGATCCCACAAACGGCAAGGTGGAAATGACCAGATAATCTCATTGCTGTGACACTAACTCAGGGATATATTGGGTTAAAACTTGGGGATACCTTCCTCGTACTTCTTCAAAATTGTGTCAAGGGGACTTTTACATCCACCCAAACAGGCAGATGGGGGTCCGTAATAACTCAGAAAGCCAAAGGAAAGGGATAATGTTTTATCTCTCAATGCAAGAGTTAAACCATAAGGTGCACGTACATGAGTCTCATCTAGGACGATAGATCATCATTCCATTTGGTTCGGCAATTTCCTATTACTGTGAGAACTTCTACGCCACTGGGAGGTCAATCAGGGACTCCCTGTGTAAATCCAGGGGGTTCTCACAGGGTCTGAGTTTAATATCTCATTCAAAAGATGACACTTCACAATCGCACAGTATTCCCTCAGTGCTACACTAGGTACCAGCATAGATGTCTATACTCAAGCTCTGGAGTGGGACTTGGGCCTAGAAATGTGTAACTCGGAGACAAGGCAGCTGACAGTCTAACCAGGCACCATCTGTGGAGAGAGAAACAATCAAAGAGCTGGATTTTAAATAATCTGATCTGCTGGGAGTGATAGTGAGAGATTTGATTTGATTTAGAATCATAGAATCATACAGTGCAGAGGGACCCTATTAGGCCCAAGTCTGCATTGACCACATTCGTATCCAGTTCCCCCCTCCCCATAACCCTTGCTAGTCCCCCTGACACTAGGGACATGTTACTGTGGCTAATCCGCCTAACCTGCACATCTTTGGAAACTGGGGAAGAGACTGGAGCACCCAGAGGAAACCCACATAGACATGGGGAGAATGTGCAAACCCCACACAGTCACCCAAGCCGGGGATTGAACCCGGATCCTTGACGCTGTGAGGCAGCAGTGCTAACCACTGTGCTGCCCACTGTATCATCATGCCAATTTCATTTGTTTAAATATTTGTCACGTATATTGGCCTTGGAGGGAGTGCAGTGAAGGTTCACAAGGCTGATACCGGAGATGAAGGGGTTAGCCTATGAAGAAAGATTGAATAGACTGGGTCTGTACGCATTGGAATTTAGAAGGCTGAGGTGGGATCTTATAGAAATGTATAAGATAATGAAAGGGATAGGGTAGAGGTTAAGAGATTCTTCCCACTTAGAAAGGATAGCAGGACTAGAGGACACAGCCTCAAAATAACAGGGGGGGGGGCAGTTTAGATCAGAGTTGAGGAGGAACTTCTTCACTCAAATGGTGGTGAATCTCTGGAATTCTCTGCCCGTTGAAGTGGTGAAGGCTACCTCGCTGAATATATTTAAGTCACGGGTAGATAGGTTTCTGATAGACAAGGAAATTAAGGGTTATGGGGAGAAAGCAGGAAAGTGGAACTGATCCACTTCAGATCAGCCAGGATCTTATTGAATGATGGGGTAGGTTCGAAGGCCTACTCCTACTCCTATTTCTTATGTTCTTATGTATATTAGTATACAGTGAAAAGTTTTGTTTCTTGCATGGTATTCAGATAAAGCATACTGTTCATAGAGAAGGAAAGTAGAGAGTGCAGAATATACTGTCACAGTCATAGCTAGGGTGTAGAAAAAGATCAACTTAATGCAAGGTCAGTCCATTCAAAAGTCTGATGGCAGCAGGGGAGAAGCTGTTCTCGGTTGGTACACATGGGGGAGGGAGGTCAGGGTTAGGTGCAGGGAAGCCGGAAGCTGAGATTGTTCCTGATGACGTGGCATTTTAAAGGCCTGTAAGTGATGGTGCTCTAGAAACTGGCCTGAGCAGCATGCCTTCTGGTTGGGATGGGAGGAGCTGGTCTGTGAAGATCACAGAAGCAGGAACGCCTGCCCTTGTGTGAGTGATCTTGGCAGGGGAGTGGGAAATATCAGCTGTGAAGAGATGGGGATATCTGAGCAGGAGATGGATTGATCGGAGTGGGGGGTGATGGTAATCGCAGTAAGAGGATCATTCAGAAGGAGTAAGCTATTCACGCAAGGAAAGTTATGATCATGGGAAAACTGCTGGAGTGAGTGGGATAGTCCAAGGTGAATGTCAAAGACCTGGGTTGGGGGAGATTGAAGATCTGGAGAGAGGAGGTCACAGGCAATATTTTGGTGGAGGGGGAGTGCTGGGGAGGCATGGAACGTGTTTGGAGGCTTGGGAGGGAAGGTCAGGGCGTGATGTATACTGCATGCAGTTAGATGTGAAAATGCTTATCTCCCTGATCCAGCAGCCCAGTACTTTTTGCCTTGCATTCTACTTTCCTCACATCTCTGTAAATCACCATGAGACATTTCTCCATGTTAGAAGTATCAGACAAGCTTAGATTATTGTCATTATCCCTCTTTCTCCTGAAATGATACTGTGTGCTGGAAGTTGATAGGACACCGGAATGGGATGTGATGCATCCAAAGATATTGCAGGAAATGAGAATGGAAATTGCACAGAGGACTGGCGAATTGTAAATGTTACCCACTTGTTCAAAGTATGTTACAAGGATAACCCCAACAATCACAGGCCAATTGGTTTAACATCAGTGGTTGGGCAATCTTCCAGAAACAATTACTCATGATAGAATTAGTCGTCACATGGAAAATTGTGGGTTAATTAGGAAAATATAGCATGGATTTCTAAAGGAGAAATTGTATTTAACTAACTTGCTAGAGTTTTTTGAGGAGGTAACAGAAAGTATCGATGAGGGTAATGCTGTTGATGTGGTCTACATAGACTTCCAGAAGGTTTTCGAATTAGTGCCAAACAACAGACTTGTGAACAGAGTTATAAATTATAGAATAAAAAGGACAGTAACAACGTGGATAGAAAATTGGCTGAATGATAGGAAACAGAGAGTAACTGTCTGGATATTTTTCAGGCTTGAGAAAGATTTGTAGTGGTGCTCTCCCCCCGGGGAATGGTGTCGGGATCCTTGTTTTTATGTGCAGAGGACAATTTCAAAGTTTGCAGAAGTCAAACTCTGAAGAGGACTGTGTAGAACTTCAGAAGGACATGGACAAGTTGGTGCAGGGGGCCGAAAGATCATAGATGAAGCTCAATGTGGGGAAGTGTGATCCTTCAGGTGAGTCCTGACAAAGGTGGTGCTCTGAAACCTCATCATTCCAACCAAACCTGTTGGACTTTAACATGGTGTTGTGAGGCTTTTTACTCTACGTGTACAGATCATTGAAGGTGGCAGGTAGAGACAGCAGTTAATAAAGCATATTGTATTCTGGGCTTTATTAATTGGGGCATAGAATAGAAGAACAAGTTATTCCGAACTTATACTCAACACTAGTTAAACCTCAGCTCAAGTACTGTGTACAGGTCTAGGCACCGCACTACAGAAGGATGTGAACATATTGGAGAGAGAGCAGAAGGTGTTTATAAGAATGATCCGAGGGATGAGAAACCTCACTTAGGAGGACAGGTTGGAGAGAAGAAGCCCGAGAGGGGATCGAATAGAGATGTTCCAAATCATGAGTGGGCTGGACAGAAGGGATAGGGAGAAACTGCTCCCCCTCGTAAAAGGATAGAGATCGAGAGGGCACAGATTTAAAGCACTTTACAAAAGAAACAAATGTGATGTGAGAAAAAGCTTTTTCATGCAGAGAGTGGTTTGGGTCAGGAATGCACTGCCTGGAAGTGTGGAGGAAGGAGGTCCAACTGAAGAGGGCAGATGATTACTTGAATAGAAGCAAAGTACAGGAGCATGGGGAAAAGGCAGGGGGAATGGCACTAAGTGATGATGTTTATCTGGAGAATTGGCATGACAGGCCAAATGGCCTCCTTCTGCACTGCAACAATTCTGTGATTCTGCTTTGAGACTGATTCAGTAGCACCAGAGACAGTTACAGGAGAATCAGATGCTCCTTGAATAATCTCTTGATGCCTTGCTCAGCATAAACAGGACAATGAATGATAGCAATGGGCAATCTCAACTATAATTCAGCAAGTTCCTGCCTGATGTTTCTACTCATATCTGTTCCAGTAATGCACTAATGACGAACAGGAAAGATATCTTTCCCTATCGCTAACTCAGAGACACAGAAAATAGCCATAGCTGCCAATAACCCCACTAAATCCCTTCACCTATACATCTCAGGATACTAAGGGGCAATGTGGCATGGCCAATCCATCCAGCCTGCACAGTGTGGGAGGAAATCGGAGCACGCGGAGGAAACCCATGCAGACATGGAGAGAACATACAGATTCTGCACAGACAGTAATCGAGGCCAGAATTGAGTCCGATTCCCTGGCAATGTGAAGCAGCAGTGCTAACCACCATGTCACCCTATTTAAAATCCATCAGGTGTGGTGTGATTTGAACCCTTGTCTGTAGAGTATAATCTGGATGATCAGTTCAATGACATTCCCAGTATTCCATTGCTCCCATTTATTTTCTCATTCCTCACATCATTTTATATCTGCATTTGTTACTGTCTTATTCTGTTTGTCTGGGGAGGTTTTATTATCCAATAAGATACTCTCATTTCTAATTAATTCCAGGCATTAACACATTTTGATTCTCAGCCCTTGTTCCCTTAGCAATGTTTTGTTTCAAAGAAAACTCACTAGATTATTCTACCTGACTTTCTGTGCAATTTTAAAATGGCCTCATCCAAAGTTTTGAGCTGTTTACTGAAACTGTGACAACATTTTAAATAAATAGCTCCTATTTTGCACAAGATTTATAATTCAAGCTGTTATCAGACTGAGTTAACTCCTTTTTGTGGGCGAGCCTGGTTCAAAGTTCCTCTTCCTCCTTCAGAACAAAGAAGAACAAAGAAAAGTACAGCACAGAAACAGGCCCTTTGGCCTTCCAAGCCTGTGCTGATATTTATGCTCTAACTAGACCAAACAACTTTCTGCCCTTACTCAGCCCAAACCTCTCTATTCCCTCCCTATTCATGTACCCATCCAGATGCCTCTTATACATTGCTCATGGGCCTGCTTTCACCACCTCCTCAGGTGGTGTGAAAATCTTATCCCGCACATTTCCCTTAAACTTTCCCCCTCTCATGTTGAACCTCTGTCCCCTTGAAATTGACACTTCCACTCTGGGAAAAAGCCTGTGATAATCCATCCTCTCTCTGCTTCTCGTCATTTTGTAGACCAGGCCGCCCCCCTTTCCAGTGACAATAATCTGAGTTTATCCAACCCCTCCTCGTAGCCAACACTCCTGAGACCAGGTGACATCCTGGCGATCCTCCTTTTCACTCTTTCCAAAACTTCCACACACTTCTGGTAGTGTGGTGCCCAGAACTGCACAAAATACTCCACATGCGGCCTAACCAGGGTTTTATAAAACTGCAACATCATTTCCTAACTCTTGTTCTCAAATTGTCCTCTTGGTGAATGAGCAGCTCTGCCTTTGGCACAAATCAAGGTAACTTCACACAGAATCGATGGGCAAAAATCTTTCCAAAAAATGAGAACATGTTGTTTCTGGTGAGAAATCCTGAATGTTTCTCTCCAGGAAACCAGCCGGTTTTCTCTCTCTGGCAAAGAAAAATCAAGGGGGCACGTTTCACAGAGGGACAGGATCGCAATAGTCCAACAAAACCCGGCTGCTCAGAGATCAGGCACCATCTTTCAACGGTGCCCCAATCAGAGTGAACTGCCTCCCCCAGCCCACCACGGAGATCTCAGGACTCCCCCCTCCCCACTCCTACCAGAGTAAACACTTCATCAGAGTCACCCCCCCTCCCCCAATCATCAGCCCCTTCTTCCCCTCCTCACATGCCCCATCCAAAACAATTCCCCCTTCTCTCCAAAGGCCCTTTAATCATCAGCCCCTTCTCCTCACCCCCCGATCATCAGCCCCTTCTCCTCACCCCCCGATCATCAGCCCCTTCTCCCCACCGTCTCTGATCACCAGCTCCTTTTCCCCACTCCCCCAATTATCAGCCACTTCTCCCCACTCCTCTTGAACATTAGCCCTTTCTCCCCACCCTCCCAATCGTCAGCAACTTCCCACCCCCTCCTCATTCTGAGCCACTGCCTCGTCCTCCTCTTCTCTGGATCCACACCTGGCTTTGCGCCCCCGGGGAGACCCCCACAACAGATTCACGGCAAGGTGAAGCTTTTCAATAAGAGAGACCAGCTGCAGCTGAGAGTCACCAGAGGCTAAGAGCCACTCTTTGCTGTCACAGTGGGACTGCATGGTGACTGTGCCTCTCTGCGAATCCCCATATTCCTCTTGTCCATGTGCTTTCCATCCTCACCAGACAGATACAACGACAAAGTCGGGACCGAGGTCAATGATGCCTTCGGGATTTGGAGCTGCAAACAGCAGGGCAGAGTGACTCAAACTGGATGGTAAGGGAACAATCCTCCACCTTCCTTCCAGCGTCGCTATCAGGGAAAATGCACTGACCTTACCCGCGCCCGGCAGCCCAAGGTTTGGCATTCCTGCAGAGAATCCGGCCAAGTGGCAGCCAGCTGAGGCATTGCCGTGTGCGAGAAGTGTAAGCGAGAAGGACATCAGTTAAATGAAGGCCAGTTGGTTAATGTCGCACCCAGTGTGAAAGGGTAACCCCATCTCCACGAGACCAACCCCAAATCCTGCCTCACTTGGGCACAGACAACGAAAACCAAATACGGCCAAGCAGACTGAACTGAGAGCGTGAGTACTGCCAAGGAGACTTGTAAACCACCACCCATCAACATCTGCAGAGAGCAACGTGGGCTAAAGGAGGGCAGATGGAGAGAGGGAGAGAGAAAGGAAGGAAAAGAGTGAGGCAGCAGCTGGTCAAACAGCGATACCATCCCCCGAACCTGCCATCAGGCCGAGTCACTGGGATAGGAAGCAGCAGAGGGTTAACCAGTGAAGAAAGCCAAAACAAAGATGGAGCCAAGAAGGAATTTAGCCACTGCCCAGAGAGCAGAGAGGGGTGACTCCCATCCCATCCACACAGGCACTGCTCTTCTTTTGACTTTTGATTTGATTTATTATTGTCACATGTATTAACATACAGTGAAAAGTGTTGTTTCTTGCGCGCTTTACAAAGCATACCGTTCATAGAGAAGGAAAGGAGAGAGTGCAGAATGTCGTGTTACAGTCAGAGCTAGGGTGTAGAGAAAGATCAACTTAATGCGAGGTAAGTCCATTCAAAAGTCTGACAGCAGCAGGGAAGAAGCCGTTCTTGAGTCAGTTGGTGTGTTGATCTCAGACTTTTGTATCTTTTTCCCGAAGGAAGAAGGTGAAAGAAGAATGTCCAGGGTGCGTGGGGTCCTTAATTCTGCCGGCTGCTTTGCCGAGACAGTGGGAAGTGTAGACAGAGTCAATGGATGGGAGGCTGGTTTGTGTGATGGATTGGGCTACATTCACAACCTTTTGTAGTTCCTTGCAGTTTTGGGCAGAGCAGGAGCCCATACCAAGCTCTGATACAACCAGGAAGAATGCTTTCTATGGTGTATCTGTAAAAGCTGGTGAGCGTCGTGGCTGACATGCCAAATTTTCTTAGACTTCAGAAAGTAAAGGAGTTGGTGGACTTTCTTAACCATAGTATCAGCATGGGGGGAGGGTGGGGGGAACCAGGACAGGTTGTTGGTCATCTGGATACCTAAAAACTTGAAGGTTTTGACCCTTTACACTCCATCCCCATTGATGTAGACAGGGGCATGTTCCCCTTTACGGTTCCTGAAGTCGATGACTATCTCCTTCATTTTGCTGACATTGAGAGAGAGAGATTATTGTTGGTGCACTAGTTCACCAAATTCTCTATCTCATTCCTGTACTCTGTCTCATCATTGTTTGAGATCTGAACCGTTACAGTGCTGTCATCAGCAAACTTGAGAATCAAATTGGAGAGGAATTTGGCTGCACAGTCATAGGGGTATAAGGAATATAGCGGGGAGCTGAGAACACAGCCTTGTGAGGCACCAGTATTGAGGATGATTGTGGAGGAGGTGTTGTTCCCTATTCTTACTGATTGTGGTCTGTGAGTTAGGAAGTTCAGGATCCAGTCGCAGAGGGAGATGCTGAGACCCAGGCCATGGATGTTTGGAGATGAGTTTTGTAGAAATAATTGTGTTGAAGGCTGAGCTGTAGTCAATAAATAAGAGTCTGACATAGGGTGTCCTTGTTATCTAGGCATTCCAGGGTTGAGTGCATGGCCAGGGAGATGGACCTGTTGCAGTGTTAGGCAATGGATGCAGTTAGCCTGGAGGCTCGAATTGATTTCATAATCGAAGCATTTCATAATCATAGATGTCAAAGTCACTGGCCAATAGTCATTAAGACACACTGCTTGGTTTTTCTTTGGTACCAGATGATGGTTGTCTTCTTGAAGCAGATAGGTATGAAGAAAGGTTGACAATGTCTGTAAATACCCCCACCAGCTGATCTGAGTGCACGTCATAGGGCTAAGAAGAATAAAGATGATATCTTCAGAAGGACTGGCAAAGCTCCAGGGAGCTGGAGGAGGAGACACTTGGGAGCAAAACATTGGAAACAAGAAAGAGGCCAACTGACCCTGCCTTTTGATCTCAAAGTGAAGAGGGCAGCACACCCCAGGTCTGGGAAGCTGAGAGCTGAAAGATCCCTAGGAGGAATAGATTGGAGAACTTCTCTAACAGACACAACCATGGAAACTTTGGTATTAGCATCAAACTGCCTCTGTTCCTGGTGTCACCCAGGCAGAACGTTCTCAAAGCGACAGATACTTTTGACGTCTTTCCCTGAACACCAAGGCCTGGACAATAGGGCTGATTCTCTATCCCACTGCGCTGTGGCCCCGGAACCCAATCCGTGGAAGTCACGCTGAGCGTCCAACCCCGAACGCGTCTCCCAACAATGGATTTACCACAGCGTCAGCTCTGTGCCAATTTCCAGTATGGTGCTGTCTTAGATATGCAGAGGACAATTTGAATGTAATTTGAATGGCATTAACAGACCCAGAACTGAGGTCTCCGGGCCTGCTAACCTCTACTGTCCCCTGTCAGATGTACTTTAATCCAGGGGCATTACTATCCACTTGTGGGGAGCTGGCAGCCCAACCCACTAAAATGAATGGGGGGACAATCAAGATCACCCCAGAAGATTAGGCACAAGGTGGTCACCCCAGGCATTGGCACGTTGGCAGTACCACCCTGGGCCCCAGCACTGCCCAAGTGGCAAAGTGCCAATGCCCAGGGGAGAATCTTAATGTGGCCCATGAGGCATCAGGCAGTACCAAAGAGGTTGGGACCTACAGGGAGATGGACCTGGGGGCCTGATGGGAGCTATCCGTGGTGGCGCAAAGGATTCTGCAATCGGGATTGGTGGGGGAGGGAGACCAGGGATGTCCGGGTCAGTGGGGGATGGGGAGGGTCAATGATGTTTGGGTCAGTGGGGGGATGGGAAGGGTCAGTGATGTTTGGGCCAGTGGGGGATGGGGAGGGTCAGTGTTGTCTGGGTCAGTGGGAGATGGGGAGGGTCAGTGATGTCTGGGTCAGTGGGGGATGGGGAGGGTCAGTGATGTCTGGGTCAGTGGGGATGGGGAGGGTCAGTGATGTCTGGGTCAGCGGAGGATGGGGAGGATCAGTGATGTTTGGGTCAGTGGGGGGTGGGACGGTCAGTGATATCCAGGTCAGTTGGGGGATGGGGAAGGTCAGTGATGTCTGGGTCAGGGGGGGGATGGGGAGGGTCAGTGATATCCGGGGTCAGTGGGGGATTGGGAGGATCAGTGATAGCTGTGTCAGTGGGGGATGGGGAGGATCAGTGATGTCTGGTTCATGGAGGATGGGGAGGGTCAGTGATGTCTGGGTCAGTGGGGGATGGGGAGGGTCAGTGATATCCGGGGTCAGTGGGGGTTGGGGAGGATCAGTGATATCTGTGTCAGTGGGGGATGGGGAGGGCAGTGATGTCTGGGTCAGTGGGGGATGGGAGGGTCAGCGATGCCTGGGTCAGTGGGGGAGGGGAGGGTCAGTGATGTCCGGGTCAGTGGGAGATGGGGAGGGTCAGCAATGTCTGGGTCAGTGGGAGATGGGGAGGGCAGTGATGTCTGGGTCAGTGGGGGATGGGGAGGGTCAGTGATGTCCAGGTCAGTGGGAGATGGGGAGGGTCAGCAATGTCTGGCAGTGGGGGATGGGAGGGTCAGTGATGTCTGGGTCAGTGGGCTATGGGGAGGGTCAGCGATGTCTGGGTCAGTGGGCTATGGGGAGGGTCAGTGATGTCTGGGTCAGTGGGGGATGGGAGGGTCAGCGATGTCTGGGTCAGTGGGCTATGGGGAGGGTCAGCAATGTCTGGGTCAGTGGGGGATGGGGAGGGTCAGTGATATCTGTGTCAGGGGGGGGTGGGGAGGGTCAGTGATGTCTGGGTCAGTGGGGGATGGGGAGGGTCAGTGATGTCTGTGACCTCTGCAGTTCATTTTGAAAACCTCGCTGAAAAAAAAGCACGATTTACTCCAGTTTCCACGCAAATTCAGCTTGTAGAATTTTTTTGATGGAGAATTGCGGCCCAGATGTATATAATGAAGGGGCAGTGGTCCGAAAGCTCGTGATTCCAAACAAACCTGTTGAACTTTAACCTGGTGTTGTGAGGCTTTTTACATATGTACATCGGTCAATCTACAGAATATGGACTGCAGCGATTCAAGAAGGCAGCTCACCACCACCTTCTCGAGGGCAACTAGCGATGGACAATCCATTTTGGCCAGTTAGCAACAGCCATGTCCCATAAATGAATAAAAGAACAGTTTGCAGATAATCATCTCTTTTGCAAACAACAGAGCAGCAGTAGTGCAGCGTAAGCATACATTCCTCAGCCTGAAGTGACTCAGTCCATTAACAGGAAGGAGATGAGGCTGGGCTGGCTTGGAGCTGGTTTCCTTTCAGTTTAATCTTCTCTCTGTTCCAACTGCGGGTGAGAGTAGAGGCAAGTGGAGAACAAACTCCAGACTCTGAGATTGGCCCTGCATCAAGTTAGGTGAGCTGCTACAGTTTGCTTTTAAATCGCTGTTATTCTCATTTACAGCAGCGCCTTGAACATTTCGCCCTGTGGTTTTTTTTTTGAACAGGATGGCAATTCCAATCGAAGAGCTTATTAAAACGGTCGACTCCAAGATAGTTGTGGGGATCGAGATCACAAACAGCAGCAAGCACTTTGATCTGACTGCAGCAGCGTAAGTAGAAAGAGCTCGGGTACACAGCCTCACAGTGAGGATGGGAGCAACTACTTATAGAATTATTCTCCTCTCCCCAGTGATATTTGTGGAGCTCAGCCCACCCTCCCTGCTCGTAAAGTACGAGCTTTGTACTTGCTGCCTGTGGCAATGTACAGGGCTGTGCAGAACAGAGAATTAGCAGCAATTTACAGAATTCCTAAATGAAATAGTTACAATGGGATTCTAGTCGCCTCTGTAGATTTCTCCCCATCTCTCCAGCACTTTGATTCCGTCACACTAATTGCTGGGATCGACAGAGACTGATAGGATCTTAGATGAGGGGTGAGCAGGGCGTGGTGGGGGTCTGAAGGGTATAGGAAGGGAGAGAGGAGGGTATGAGCTGGGAACGAGAGGGTCCCGAGGGGTGGAGGTGGAATGGGAGTGAGTTGGGAATGAGGGGGTTCGGAGGGGGGGGAATGGGGGGGGGAGATATTGGAGAGTGGGGTTGGGTGTGAACTAGGAATGAGGGAGTCTGGGAGGGGATGGGGAGGGATATTGGAGAGTGGGATGGGAGTGGGATCTTAAATGAGGGGTGAGCAGGGCATGGTGGGGGTCTGAAGGGTAGAGGGAGAGGGAGGGACAGTATGAGCTGGGAATGAAGGGATCCCGGGGGGCTGGGTGGAGGCGGGGGGGGGGGGGACGATGTGGAGATATTGGAGAGTGAGGTAGATGTGAATTGGGAATGAGGGAGTCTGGGGAGGGGGGAAGTATTGAAGGGTGGGGTGGGAGTGAGCTGGGAATGAGGGGGTCCGGGGGGGGCGTTACTGGGGAGTGGGTGAATTCCAAGCGGGCATTGATTGGAATTAAAACCTGTTTGCTGTTTCTTGGTGGTTAATCTAGAATTCTGAACCATATAAAAGGGTGGGAAACATTTGCCAATTCTTGTAATTTAAATCAAAGTGAAAGTTATGGCGATGCGTTAATCAGCAACTGTGTGGTGAGCTGTACATTTACTGCCTTACAAGTCAGGCTAAGGACTGAGGGAGCTTCTCCCCGTTCAAACCCACTCAGTGACTGCTGTGTAATGTGATTCAATCAGAAAGAATGTGCTCGTTTTTGCCAGAAAGGAGTTATGTATCTCTGTTTGACCAGGAAATGGAGGATGAGAAGCATTGCAGTCTCTCAGTACTTGGCACAAAAGGGAGGGAGGGAGGCAAAGAAGCAAGCGTGAGAACGCTGCCTTGCACGATAGGAAACTCGGCACTGAGAATATTGGCATGTGTGTCCACGTCAGCCCCTGAGATGGAAGTTAGTATCGATAATCAGGGTGCAGTGGGAATAATCGAGACAGAGATTCATTTTAAAAAGTGGCACAAAAGGGGACAGAGCCAGTATTAATGGTGCTGAATTATCAGATGGGAGTGCGGCAGGTGGCAGTTACAATATCAGGCAAGACTGATTTTTACCCTTCGTAGAATCACTACAATGCAGAAGGAGGTCATTCAGCCCACCAAGTCTGCACCAACCACAATCCCATCCAGGCCCTATCCCCACAACCCTATGCATTTACTCTAGCTAGTCCCCCCGACACTAAGGGTGCATTTAGCATGACCAATCCATTTAACCCACACATCTTTGAACTGTGGGTGCACCTGCACGAAACCCAAGAAGAGATAGTGAGAATGTGCAAACTGTACACAGACAGTGACCTGACCAGTGAATTGAACCTGGGGTACCCTGGCACTGTGGAGCAGCAGTGCTAACCACTATACCACCATGTTCCCTGGGAATGGAAGAATCCCTTTGCTCTTCTTTGAAATACTGCCATGGGAATTTTTACATCCATGTTATTGGGATAAATTTCCTTTTCTGTTACTCCCAGGTTTAGGAAGGTAGGTCATACCTGAATTTATAGATAAATCACTCTTCAGTGTGCGGCAATGACCAGTACAATCCAAGATTTGATTTTTGATCTATTCAGAGTTACCCAATCTAATCAGAGGTAGCAATTGAGATTATTGTTGACGTGCGTGCTTTTTTTCCAGATGCTCCAGTTTCCTCTCTCAGCCCAAAGATGGATAGATTAGCTGGATTGGCCATGCTAAATTAACCCTTAACGTCAGGGGGATTAGGATAAATAAATGACATTACAGGGATAGGTCCTGAGTGAGATTGTTTTGATGCATGCTCGATTGGCTGAATGGGCTCTTTCTGGGATTCTATGATTCTATCTCTTGGCCAATATTTAGTCTCCAATTAGTAAAGCAGGTTTGTGGGATCTGGCTGTGTGAAAACTAGCGACTATTATTTTCAACATGACTATGCTTCAAAAAAATATTGCATTGGCTGTCGAGTTTTTTTGGAAAATCCTTAGAAAACCTTTACATAAATGCACATCATCCTTTCTCTTTGCAAATTTTGTTCAATTCTTTTTATTAGATTGTGATAATCATTCACGTGTGGCCTCTCATTTTCAGGACATATGCTGAGTGCGGTGTTGCCCAAAGCCCGCCACCACCCACTATACAGAAGAATAAGAAAGGAACATGTGTATTCATCAAGACCCCGTTTTCACTCTATGGATGCGCTGGAGTCCTCAGTTACACCTTGGGTGACCACCAGATCTCCCTTCTGTTTTCCAATCCCCTTGATTGCTTCAAATATGACACCGAGTTTGCTCTGCACATTCCTGACACAAGAACAACGACAAACCGAGATTTGTACAATAAGATGTACACACAGCTGCATGAATCTAGCTCCTTCACAAAAGCTGCCATCGGAAGAGGGAATTCAGCATTGCAACTCAACAAAGATGGAATAGAGATTTCAGCGACAATGTCAAATGTGAGTCACAAGGCTATAGTCAAATTGGAGATCCGAGATCATTTCTCCTCTCCATACAAGCCCAATAATTGAAAGATACCACCATTGGAAAAATACACTCATCCCGAAACCATAAAATTCTGCCTGGGCTCAATGGACCTTTCCATGGTATATCCTTGTCTACTCCGATTCCCAAGTGATCGGGACGGTAAAATTCAGGCCAGTGTTTCAAAATTCCATAGCTTACTTTCATTGAGCGTTTTATTTTTCTTATTTTCGAGTGCTATGAAATCCACACCAAACGTAACTAGTTGTCATAGGACTACAGGGTCCAAATACATGGAATAATAGTGTCAGGATTTGATTTAAGTCCAATGTTGTAAGGATTCTCTCCATTCTTCATCAGATCACTATGCTATCCCCCACTTGCTAGGAAAAGAAGCATTGAGTATAATTTTTGGCTTACAAAGGCTTCACCACTTTTTATAGAATCGTACAATCCATATTGTCTGAAGGAGGCCATTCGGCCCATCAAGCTTGCACTGACAACCATCTGACCCAGGCACTATCCTCATAACCCTATGTATTTACTCTGTGAATCCCCCTGACACTAAACGGCAATTTAACATGGCCGATCCACCTAACCTGCAAATCTTTCAGACTGTGGGAGGAAACCAGAATATCCAGAAGAAACCCACGCAGACACAGGGAGAACATGCAGATTCTGCACAGACAGTGACCCGAGGCTGGAATCGAACCCATGTCCCTGAGGGAGCTGTGCTAACCTCTGTGCCCATCATGCCATCAGTTCACATCACTGACTAATCATTGACATCTTACAATTCTTGAGCCATATGTAGACAAACCTTTTTTTAGTTCAAGCCAATTACAAAGATGGCCACTTACGTTTGGTGGAATTCTCCAGCTGCTTTTGCGCCAAAACTGGAGAATCCCACACAAGGTCAATGGACCTTTGCATGATCTGCCCCCTGCCAGCTACCATTCCCATAGTGGGCAGGACAGGACAATTCCCCCCGTTATCTGCACAGCCTCACCAATATAAACTACCACCCATCAGAGTGCCATGCTAATGCTGGTGCATTATCATGCTTAACTTTACCTGATGACGCCAACTGGTTTTGCTGGTGTTCTTTATTTTCCACTGGTAGATCATTGGTCTGAGACAGCTTCTCCAATTTAGAGATGTAACAGAATTGACCCTGCAATGGGGAAGGTGATGAATGTGGATTTATAAGGAACAATAGCTGGAACGCATTGTATACTTCCTGATTTGAAATGGCGGCTGCGATTCTCCCAAAAGTGCTGAATTGGCAGGAAAACTGTCCCAGATCGTGACGCTCTGTCACACAGTTTCTCACCTGAATCTCCGCGGTCTGTGCACCACAGAGGTCCCAGTCGTGTTTCTCACTAAAACCTTCGTGGTTTGGGGTGGGGTGGGGAGATGTCTATTCACACCAGAGTTTGACAGTTCTGGGACTCTGCACTTGCGCAGTGGTCCCAATCCTTTAGTCTCCCCGATCACTGGCAAGCCCGTGGACCCCCACAGTGCTGTCCTTTCGTGGTCTCCAGAACGATTCCCGGGCCAGCCCCAATGTCCAGTCCATCCCACCAGCAGTGGCAATCCTCCACCCCACTACCCCCCTCAATCCCTCTTCCCCCGGAGTCAACCGCTGGAGATAAGTATCCCCCCCCACCGCCGTCCATCCTGGCAGACCACAATCCTCACCCCAACCTGCCTGTAACCCATCCCAATTATTAATCTCGTTCCATCCTAGACCAACCCTGTCTGCAGAGTGGCAGTGGAACCTCCCAAATCCAGTCATTGCCCTCTATGTCCTGCCCACAATAGGTCGATGCCCCCTTGGTATTGCCCGATGCCCCTGGGCAATTTGCCCCTCAGGTACGCATGCCTAGAGGTCTACCACCTCGCCACTGCCTGGTCCCCTGGGGGCCCCAACTGCTCCCCCCTTCATTGTGCGATGGGGGCTCCCAGACTGAGTCCCCTTAATTCTGAACTCCCCAAGCATGGGAAGTTGGTCTGAACTCTGTAGAATGAAGCACTCTGGAAAGGTCCCACTTGCTAGCACGAGGGGACATAGCTTTAAATTAAGGAGTGGTAGTTATAGGATGGATATCGGAGGTAGGTTCTTTACCCAGAGGGTGGTAAGGGTATGGTATGCCCTGCCTGCTGCAGTCGTAGATGTGCCAAGTTTGGTGGCGTTTAAGAAGTTAGTAGATAAGTTTATGGATGAAAAGGGAATGGTTTAGGTTAGAGAGTCATTGCTTTTTCCTAATTGGTCGGCGCAACATCGAAGGCCGAAGGGCCTGTTCTGCGCTGTAATGTTCTATGTTCTATGTTCTAATTAACGAATATGCATATTAAATAAAGATTTTTTTGACTTACCTGCATTCCTGCTGGTTTCCAGTGTAATCTGACTGGTGGCTGTTCTCCAGCCCGGGGGGATGAGCACGCGTTCCCGATGTGTGTGTAAATCCTGGTTCAATGCCGCAGGACTGCGTCTCCCACCCTGACTCACCAGAAAATTTGCGGGTCACAATGGGAGAATCGTCCCATCTCTCGCCGATGGGAAACATGCGTCTCGGAGGCCAGAGAATCTCGCCCATACGTCCCACACAAGCCAAGCATCTTCTGAGATTGCATTTTGTATTGTAACATCAGTCAGGGTTTACATGTTAAGACCCAACTTCCTGCATAGAGCCTTGCAGTAGAATCATACAGGGTAGAAGAGGCCCTTCAGCCCATCAAACCATGAGCTGTGTTGTCACCTTTCCCTCAAATATTGTTTAAAGAATTGTAGCAATTGTAGCAATAAATTATTGTAGCAATAAAAGCAGAATCTAATGAATGTCAATGATCATTAAAATATGAACTGCGTTAATCAAAAAGACACAAATCAATTTAGAATTGAAACCTTGAGATTTCATTGTATTTAGTAATTTAATCAGAGAATCCTACAGTGCAGAAGGAGGCAATTCGGCCCATCGAGTCTGCACTGACCACAATCCCATCCAGGCCCCATCCCCGTAGCTTCATGTAGTTTGATGAAGTTTGGTTTTGTGCTGTTTCACATCCTGTTTCCTCTGTCTCTTTCTGTTCTTTACAGTTGAGAAGGCAAGACCAAACAAATTTGGTCATTTTGGGGTTGGTTAGTGTCAGTGCCGGGTTTATGCACATTTACCTCCTTCACATTTTCACAGATAATGATTTGCAATCATTAATTAGAAAATAGTCTGTAAATCTTTGCTTATGCAACACGATCATTGAGGATGTTTGTAACCCTGATCTATCACTGCATTTTTGTAAAAGAAGCAACGTTGGAATAAAAACACCTGTTGATGGAACATGAAAAGAGTTAAAGAAAAGTTCATATATTGGGTTTGACATTAAAATCTTCAACTGATAAAAAGTCTCAACCCTGAAATGTTGATGTATTTTTATACTGAACTGTTCCTTCCAACACTTTCTTTTTGTACTTTTCCAATAAAATAAACCTGGTAAATATGATATGTTTGTGTGGTTAGTAATGGGACGTTCCAAGTTAGTTAACTGTTTGAGTGCTGTGACTTGTTATCTCAAAGCTGTTCTTCTGGGAGTTGATAGAACAGTTCTAGTTTGGAGAAGATGACAGATTCGATAGCGGTATTCAAAATCATGAGAGTTCTGGGGCGGTTAGATCGGGAGAATGTTCCCTTTGAGAAAAGAGCAGAGAAAATGACTCCATATTGACTTGAGGAAAAATGTTTACCCAGCGCGTATTTAGGATTTGGAATGTGCAGCCTGAGAGTGTGGCATTGGGAGATGCAAGCAAGGCTCTCAAAAGATAATTATCGGAAGAGAAAGGAAATGACACAACTGGTGAGTGGGACCGGGCAAATTGTTTATGCAGAGAGCTAACAGAGGGTTAATGGACCAAATGGCCGCCTTCTATGTTGCAACCATTCGATGATTCTGTGCATGAACCTGGTCAAAGGTTTGGTGTTGGTTCAGGAGTAACCAGCAGAGCAACTTGAGCTCCTGAAAACCATGGCGGCATTGTGGCATAATGATTAGCACCGCTGCCTTATAGTGCCAAGTGTCTGGCACAATTTACACATTCTCCCTGTGTCTCCATGGGTTTCCTCCACGTACTGTAGTTTCCTCCCACAGAATGAAAGGTGTTAGGTGCATTGGCCATGCTAAATTCTCCTCGGTGTACCCGAACAGGCGCCGGAGCGTGGTGACTAGAAGATTTTCACAGCAACTTCATTGCGGCGTTAATGTAAGCTGAATTTTGACATTAATAAATAAACTTAAAACCATTCATCTGCTATTTTTTCTGATAATATGTGAAGCATTATTTCATATAAAGTCTTCCCACAATATTGTCTCGCACTGGGTCCATGCAGTTTACAATGGAAATGTACCAGCTCAGTTCAAAATTCATACTTTAATTTTACAGAAGCATTGTTCTGTATATATCCGAATCATTTACATTCAGAGCTTATCAGAGCCATGATATGCACAAAGTGACCAACTTTTCTAGGTTTTCCAGGGCTCGCCTGGAATTTGGTTGAAGTCTGGCATCTCAGCCATGAGATTATCTGAGCCACAAGGGGATTTATGGGATATGGGCACTCTGGCTGGCCAGCATTTATTGCCCATCCTTAATTGCCCCAGGGCAGTTGAGAATCAACCACACCACTGTAACTCTGGAGTTACACACAGGCCAGAACAGATAAGGATGGCGGATTTCCTTCCCTAAAGAACATTCGTGAACCAGATGGGTTTTTTGTGATAATCGACAAGAATTCCTAGTGATCTGTGGATTCTTAATTCCAGATAATTTTTATTGAATTCGAATTCCACCAGCTGCCGGGGAGGGATTCAAATCCAGGTCACCCTGAAGATTAGCTGAGCTTCTGGATTAATAGTTTAGGGATAATACCACGAGTCAGACCTACTGCCCAAGGCCCCCTCTTGTTGCTGCCCAGTTGTTGTTGGTGTCTGAGCATGCTCACTGCGCTGCAGCACAAAGCACGTAATCCAGAGCTGGCGGACACAGCCATGGGGGAGCAGCAACAGGGCTGATTGGCACTGCTCTCCTTCCGGCTTCCACAGCTGGGTAGTTAGGGTAGGGGTTGAGAAACCTGGCAGCACCCAGGGGTGGGGGTGTGTCTCATGATGTCTGGCAGCACCCATCGGGTGGGGGAGCAGCATTCACACTCCACTCGCAGAGGGGATGTGCTCTGAGGGCCAATGGGGAAGGGGTTCTGGGAAGGAAGTGGGATTTCCATGTGGTCTGGGGCAGGGTAGGTAGGGGCTGTGTGTCCAGGGTGGGTCAGAGAGGCCTTGAGTTGTGGGAGGGTGGTGTAATCCTGAAAGGCTGGGAGAGGGTGGGTGGTTAGTAGGGGATGTGGGATCTGGGGAAGAGTTTCTCTGTAGGACACGTGGAATACATGCTCCCTAGTGATTGGTAATCACCTTACCAAGTAGAGCTCGTATACTGAGCCCTTTATATAAGCAGCTCTGAGTGGTGTATTGTCCCAGTTGGGATCTGTTTGTGTTCACCACCCTCCCCCCCTCCTCTTTCTAGTCTGGATAGAACTACCCTTCCTCTGCTCTCCAGTAAAGTGTTCCTTATTTTCCCTCCCAGAATTGGACAGGCTTGCAAGTCGGGAAGTGAATTACTCACCACCGGATTGCTCTGATCAGCTTTTGTAGCCACACTGTTTATGTGGCTGATTTGGTTCGGTTTCTGGTCAGTGGTAATCTGCTCCCCCGAATGTTGTTGACAGTGTGGGATTCAGTGATGGCAATACCATTGAGTGTCAAGATGTCTAACACATTTTAAGCATGCATTCCAAAGCAATCAAGATAAGGGGCAGCTCCCACAACATCACACTGGCTCTGATTGAGCCTGGCCAAGAATGTTCAGCAAGGATGATTGAATCGGTCTTGAAGAAGACAGATTAATAAGCAATGTAGATAGACCACAACTGGTTGGAATTTAATGGATGATGTAAGTGTTTAGTTCTTTATTATCAAAAGGATGGGACATGACAACAGAAGTTCAGTATGGAGTACTTTACTGAGAGAAAGCCAGGACAAACTTGTCCACTTAAGGTTAACTTCAGAATAAGTTCATGTCGCAGTTTTTAGAATAATGTGTGCTACATACTTTTCCCATGTGGAGTCTGGAATGCAGAGCACACTTCCCCTTCATCTTCTACACTTTTTATTCTTCACTCCTCTCTTTCTTGAGAAGCCTCTTCATATCCTGGTATCCTTCCAGTTGTCTCACTGAGACCACCACTGAAAACAATCCCCCCAATTTGACCAGGAAACCCATTCATGTGGTGGGGGGGGGGGGTGGTTTCACATTATTGTGACCGTTCGCAGTTTCTGCTAACTTTATCTCAGCATTAAATCAATATAATCTCCTCACACTTGTAGTCACTTTTTAAACTGTTAACTGTGTTTCCACAATCATGAGCAGAACACAATGCCCCAAAATCCTTCAGCTTGATGTAAGTTTGGAGCACGGTGCATTTTCTTTTAACGGTCAAGCTATAGAAGCTTTTAGTTAGATCCCAGAGGGGCTGAAGGTGACATTAATATATTACAGTGAGCTGATTGGACATCATGAGAGGAAAAGCAGAGGATGGAATTTTACCTAAACTTGGCAGCGTGTGCCAGCGGCTGGGAAAGTGGTTTTGTAGTCACCAGCGTTAATGGCAGCTTTCTCCCTGGTATTGTTGGGAACTCTGAAGGATAAAAGACAGGTCACACAACCTGACGCTGGCTCGCAGCCAGCCTGGCCAGCCAGCAACTTTATTTTTTAAAGACCAGGATGCCATTTTTAAAGGCAGCCCTCGTGCAAAGCTGTTCGTTTGAAACAATCCCTCCTCCCCATGCACCCCTGTCCTGAAACAATCCCCCCACCTCCCACCATTACGTGGACAATCACCCTCGGCACTGCCTGGATATTGCCCCCGAAACACTGCCTGGACATTGCCCCCTGACAGGGTCTGGACATTGCCCCCTGACAGGGCCTGGACATTGCTCCCTGACAGGGTCTGGACATTGTCCCCTGGCCTGGACATTGCTCTGTGACAGGGCCAAGACATTGCCCCCTGACAGGGCCTGGACATTTCTCCCTGATACTGCCTGGACATTGCCCCCTGATAGGGCCTGGACATTGCTCCCTGATAGGGCCTGGACATTGCTCCCCGATAGGGCCTTGATATTGCCGTCTAAGCACTGCCTGGACATTGCCCCCTGACAGGGTCTGGACATTGCTCTGTGACAGGGCCAAGACATTGCCCCCTGACACTGCCTGGACATTGCCCCCTGACACTGCCTGGTCATTGCCCCCTGACAGGGCCTGGACATTTCTCCCTGATACTGCCTGGTCATTGCCCCCTGACAGGGCCTGGACATTGCTCCCTGATAGGGCCTGGACATTGCTCCCTGATAGGGCCTTGACATTGCCCCCTAAGCACTGCCTGGACATTGCCCCCTGACAGGGCCTGGACATTGCCCCCTGACAGAGCCTGCAAATTGCACCCTGGCCTGGACATTGCCCCCTGACAGGGCCTGGACATTGCCCACTGGCCATGACATTGCCCCCTGACAGGGCCTGGACATTGCCCCTGGCACTGTCTGGACATTGTCCCCCTAGCACTACCTGGATGTTGCCCTTGACCCTGTTGTGACCTTCTGCCTCTGCCCAATGCATTCACCTGAGCTCCTCTGGAGAGTCTGCACGTCAGGCGCACGCCTTTGGAGACCATTCAGGCCAGTCTGACTTCATTCCCACACAAATGGGTTTTCCTACGGGGGAGGTGTGGGGCAGATGATTGTGGTGTAGAGGGCTGAGAATGATAATGATATGTAAATATATTACAATGAGGATCCCACACTGAACGTTAGGAATTTCCATTACATCACAGTCAGTGGGAGTTGTGGGGAATTTCTCACTGAGGTAAAATGTGATTGGGGCCTTGCAAGATGTCCTATTCCCGCCACAAAACCTGTGTGAAAAGAACGGGAGAGAAAATGCCGACCCAGGAATGGCCTTGAACACTCAGGCACTGTCAGCGATACAAAGGAGCAGAGCAACTTAGGAACTCAAGTCATAATTCCATGAAAGTGCAAATGTCTATTTTAGAATTTAGGGGTTTATAATTTTGGGATGACACAGTGGCCCAGTGTCTATGTTAACCACTACCTCACAGCACCAGAGAGGGCTCAGGTATAGAGTTTCCTCCCACAGCCCAAAGATCTGCAGGTTGGGTGGCTTGGCCACGGTCAATGTGTGGGGTTACGGTGTTCGGGTGAGGGCGAGGGACTCGGTAAGATGCCGTGCCAGTGAGGTGTTACACACTCAATGGGCTGAATGGCTTTCTGCACTGGAGTGATGCTATGATTCTATAGTTAGAGGCACAGAGTATAAGGGTAAATATGCAATGATGTGTTTGCCTTTACATCACAACCGAGGGGTAGGAATGGTGGGGTGGGGGAGTGGGGTGTGGGGGGGGTGGGTTCCCATCAATGTAAATTGTGATTTTGGCCGTGCGAGATTCACTGTCCCCGTTGCAAAACCTGCCCGAAAATAATGTGTCTATTTTAATAAAAGAAAATTAATGTGGGAATCTGAAACCAAAAAAACGTTGGAAAATCTCAGTCGGTCTGGAAGCACCTGTAAGGAAAGAAAAGAGCCGGGGTGGGGGGGGGAGAAAAGTGAAGAAAGGGGATAAAGAAATAAAAGGTAGGGAACAGTAAAAAATTAAATAAAATAGAATGAAAACACAGGGGGCTGAGATGGGGTAGAGTAAATCATCTGAAGCTGTTGAATTCGATGTTGAGAATGGAAGGCTGGAAAGTGCCGAGCCGGAAGGCGAGATGCTGTTCCTCCAGTTTGCGTTGAGCTTCACTGGAACATTGCAGCAGGTTCGAGGACAGACATGTGGGCTTGGGAGAAGGATTGTGTGTTAAAATGGCAAGCAACCGGAAAGTCAGAGTCCTGATTGTGCACAGACCAAAGGAGCTCAGCAAAGTGATCACTCATTCTACGTTGGTCTCTCCAATATCAGAGAAATCAAGCACAGACTGTATTTAATCACTTTATTGTCTTTTACCTCCTCCCCCTTCCCCCTACTTTATCCCTCTTCTCTTACCTTTTCTCTTCCCTGCTTCCCCTTTTCTAAATTTTACCTCTGTCCCACTCATTCTCCCTCCCTCCTTCCTCTCCAACATCTCCATCTGTCACAGTTTACCCTCTCATTTTAGCTTCTCTGCCTTGTGGCCATTCACACCTTCTCTGTGCCCTGCTATCAGCAGTCTTTTGCCCCAGTTTCTGTGGCTGTGACTCACCTTTCATTCCCTCCCCCTTCTTTATAAATATCTCTCACTTTCAATGCCTTTTAGTTTTGACAATGGGTCTATTTTTATTGGAGCAGTGAAGGTCGAGGAGATTTATTGAATTGTTTTCAAATAATGAAAGGTTTCGATTTTGTAAATTGCGTTTGTGTCTTTATACGCCCTGTTTGTGAACTGAAATCCCAGTAAGTGCTCCGAAAGCTTGTGGCTTTTGCTACCTAATAAACCTGTTGGACTTTAACCTAGTGTTGTGAGACTTCTTACTTTTGGCATAGACCAAGTGTAGTTTTGCTGTCCTGCACTTCATAGAAGTCAATGGGGTTATACTGAGGCTTCATTTGAAGCATTTTTTAAAAACAACATCTCGGCCTTTTGCCTATGATGCAAATGAGATCAAGCACTGGAGGGGAAACAATGCCTGCTCCAATCAGCTTGGACCATGTAGATTAAGCTTCAAAACAGGATATGGTGACATTGTCTTATCACCTTGGATCTGGGATATCTCACTTGTTGAGACTTTGAATTGGACTTTGATTAGATTTAATTAGATAAAGCTAAAATAAAATTGCTTCCAAAGCATAATGTGACCATGATATCTACTGTGTTTGAACACAGTAGATAGAAAAGAACAAAAGGCAACATGAGGTAAAACATTCCTACACAGAGCGTTGGGGATCTGTGAGTCTGGTGGAGGCAGATCCAATTATATCTTTCAAAAGGGAATTGGAAAATCAAATCAAAATGAAGGGATCCTTTGTCTCAGATCTCTCTGTGCCTGCTGCGCTTTTAGAATTATATCCCTTCTTTGATATCACTTTTTCTCATTCTTCCTTTCATGGAAAGGAAGATCAGCTGAATATAAGGCAGGTCCATTCAAAAGTCTACAGGCAGGGACAGCTTAAAAGCAGCAAATGAGATAATTTTTATTTCCAAAAATATACGTTATTCATAAAAATTTCAAATAAACCATTGCAAATTTACATGTCTTGAATTGCAAAAGACAGTGCAGAATTCAAACTTTCATACAGTTCTATACAAAGTGCAATCATATCATTTCAAAACTTACAAACTATATGCATGCCCCAAAAACTGCCGTGTGCCGCCACTGCTCAGAGCGGCGCACAGCAACCACCTTTTCTCAAAAAATATACTTTATTCACAAAAAAAACCTCAAAATTACAGAATTAGAGGGCAGGCTGAGGATAGGTCACAAGACACTTCTTCCCAATGGATCATGCAGTGATATTATTGTAATCTTGCTTGTTTATCATAGCCACATTATGCTTTGGAAGCAATTTTATTTTAGCTTTATCTAATTAAATCTAATCAAAGTCCAATTCAAAGTCTCAACAAGTGAGATATCCCAGATCCAAGGTGATAAGACAATGTCACCATATCCTGTTTTGAAGCTTAATCTACATGGTCCAAGCTGATTGGAGCAGGCATTGCTTCCCCTCCAGTGCTTGATCTCATCTGCATCATAACCAAAAGGCCGAGATGCCGTTTTAAAAAATGCTTCAAATGAAGCCTCAGTATAACCCCATTGACTTCTATGAAGTGCAGGACAGCAAAACTACACTTGGTCTATGCCAAAAGTAAGAAGTCTCACAACACCAGGTTAAAGTCCAACAGGTTTATTAGGTAGCAAAAGCCACAATCTTTCGGAGCACTTGCTGGGATTTCAGTTCACAAACAGGGCGTATAAAGACACAAACGCAATTTACAAAATAATGGTTGGAATGCGAGTCTTTACAGGTAATCAAGGCTTAAAGATACAAACAATGTTCATACAGAAAGGGTTAAGCACAAGTTAAAGAGATGTGTATTGTCACCAGACAGGACAGTTTGTGAGATTTTCCAAGCCCAGGCAAGTTGTGGGGGTTACAGATAATGTGATATGAACCCAAGATCCCGGCTTTAATTATTGTTAAATTTTCCAGCCTCGAGCAGAGCCAGAGGTTGTTTCCTACATGCTGCAGTTTCTACATTGGGCCACTTGATGGACACACTCTAAAGGCTTCTACCACATATGGAGACCATTCAGCCCATCATGTCCATGATAGAATAGTTAGGAATTAATTGCACTCTCCTACTCACTCCTTTGTATCTTGTATTTTCGTCTGCTTCAAATATGGATCTGCTTTTCTCTTTAAAATGTGCTGGTGTTCATCCTAACTAGACCCTGTGACAATGCACTCCCTTCCCTAACAATTCTGCATAACTAATTTCTCTTTGCCCCAGGGGTGTGATCTTACCGCTCCATCATACCAGCGAGGTCAGAGAGTTTTGCGGCCAGCCAGATATCCATTCACCGCAGTGGGACAGGAAATCCTGCTGGTGAGAATGCTGGTGAGATTCCGGCCTTTGATTTATTTTCAGGGAATTTCTTACTGTATCGCTGACTCCTCCAATCAGAGGAAACCGATTTTCCCCATTTGCCAATCGAAACCTTTCATTATTTGAAAACAATTCAATAAATCTCCTCGACCTTCACTGCTCCAATAAAAATAGACCCATTGTCAAAACTAAAAGGCATTGAAAGTGAGAGATATTTATAATGAAGGGGGAGGGAATGAAAGGTGAGTCACAGCCACAGAAACTGGGGCAAAAGACTGCTGATAGCAGGGCACAGAGAAGGTGTGAATGGCCACAAGGCAGAGAAGCTAAAATGAGAGGGTAAACTGTGACAGATGGAGATGTTGGAGAGGAAGGAGGGAGGGAGAATGAGTGGGACAGAGGTAAAATTTAGAAAAGGGGAA